>HG992168.1:0-7500 GCA_905220505.1 Laothoe populi | reverse complement strand
GGTTAGGTTAGGTTAGGTTAGGTTAGGTTAGGTTAGGTTAGGTTAGGTTAGGTTAGGTTAGGTTAGGTTAGGTTAGGTTAGGTTAGGTTAGGTTAGGTTAGGTTAGGTTAGGTTAGGTTAGGTTAGGTTAGGTTAGGTTAGGTTAGGTTAGGTTAGGTTAGGTTAGGTTAGGTTAGGTTAGGTTAGGTTAGGTTAGGTTAGGTTAGGTTAGGTTAGGTTAGGTTAGGTTAGGTTAGGTTAGGTTAGGTTAGGTTAGGTTAGGTTAGGTTAGGTTAGGTTAGGTTAGGTTAGGTTAGGTTAGGTTAGGTTAGGTTAGGTTAGGTTAGGTTAGGTTAGGTTAGGTTAGGTTAGGTTAGGTTAGGTTAGGTTAGGTTAGGTTAGGTTAGGTTAGGTTAGGTTAGGTTAGGTTAGGTTAGGTTAGGTTAGGTTAGGTTAGGTTAGGTTAGGTTAGGTTAGGTTAGGTTAGGTTAGGTTAGGTTAGGTTAGGTTAGGTTAGGTTAGGTTAGGTTAGGTTAGGTTAGGTTAGGTTAGGTTAGGTTAGGTTAGGTTAGGTTAGGTTAGGTTAGGTTAGGTTAGGTTAGGTTAGGTTAGGTTAGGTTAGGTTAGGTTAGGTTAGGTTAGGTTAGGTTAGGTTAGGTTAGGTTAGGTTAGGTTAGGTTAGGTTAGGTTAGGTTAGGTTAGGTTAGGTTAGGTTAGGTTAGGTTAGGTTAGGTTAGGTTAGGTTAGGTTAGGTTAGGTTAGGTTAGGTTAGGTTAGGTTAGGTTAGGTTAGGTTAGGTTAGGTTAGGTTAGGTTAGGTTAGGTTAGGTTAGGTTAGGTTAGGTTAGGTTAGGTTAGGTTAGGTTAGGTTAGGTTAGGTTAGGTTAGGTTAGGTTAGGTTAGGTTAGGTTAGGTTAGGTTAGGTTAGGTTAGGTTAGGTTAGGTTAGGTTAGGTTAGGTTAGGTTAGGTTAGGTTAGGTTAGGTTAGGTTAGGTTAGGTTAGGTTAGGTTAGATTAGGTTAGGTTAGGTTAGGTTAGGTTAGGTTAGGTTAGGTTAGGTTAGGTTAGGTTAGGTTAGGTTAGGTTAGGTTAGGTTAGGTTAGGTTAGGTTAGGTTAGGTTAGGTTAGGTTAGGTTAGGTTAGGTTAGGTTAGGTTAGGTTAGGTTAGGTTAGGTTAGGTTAGGTTAGGTTAGGTTAGGTTAGGTTAGGTTAGGTTAGGTTAGGTTAGGTTAGGTTAGGTTAGGTTAGGTTAGGTTAGGTTAGGTTAGGTTAGGTTAGGTTAGGTTAGGTTAGGTTAGGTTAGGTTAGGTTAGGTTAGGTTAGGTTAGGTTAGGTTAGGTTAGGTTAGGTTAGGTTAGGTTAGGTTAGGTTAGGTTAGGTTAGGTTAGGTTAGGTTAGGTTAGGTTAGGTTAGGTTAGGTTAGGTTAGGTTAGGTTAGGTTAGGTTAGGTTAGGTTAGGTTAGGTTAGGTTAGGTTAGGTTAGGTTAGGTTAGGTTAGGTTAGGTTAGGTTAGGTTAGGTTAGGTTAGGTTAGGTTAGGTTAGGTTAGGTTAGGTTAGGTTAGGTTAGGTTAGGTTAGGTTAGGTTAGGTTAGGTTAGGTTAGGTTAGGTTAGGTTAGGTTAGGTTAGGTTAGGTTAGGTTAGGTTAGGTTAGGTTAGGTTAGGTTAGGTTAGGTTAGGTTAGGTTAGGTTAGGTTAGGTTAGGTTAGGTTAGGTTAGGTTAGGTTAGGTTAGGTTAGGTTAGGTTAGGTTAGGTTAGGTTAGGTTAGGTTAGGTTAGGTTAGGTTAGGTTAGGTTAGGTTAGGTTAGGTTAGGTTAGGTTAGGTTAGGTTAGGTTAGGTTAGGTTAGGTTAGGTTAGGTTAGGTTAGGTTAGGTTAGGTTAGGTTAGGTTAGGTTAGGTTAGGTTAGGTTAGGTTAGGTTAGGTTAGGTTAGGTTAGGTTAGGTTAGGTTAGGTTAGGTTAGGTTAGGTTAGGTTAGGTTAGGTTAGGTTAGGTTAGGTTAGGTTAGGTTAGGTTAGGTTAGGTTAGGTTAGGTTAGGTTAGGTTAGGTTAGGTTAGGTTAGGTTAGGTTAGGTTAGGTTAGGTTAGGTTAGGTTAGGTTAGGTTAGGTTAGGTTAGGTTAGGTTAGGTTAGGTTAGGTTAGGTTAGGTTAGGTTAGGTTAGGTTAGGTTAGGTTAGGTTAGGTTAGGTTAGGTTAGGTTAGGTTAGGTTAGGTTAGGTTAGGTTAGGTTAGGTTAGGTTAGGTTAGGTTAGGTTAGGTTAGGTTAGGTTAGGTTAGGTTAGGTTAGGTTAGGTTAGGTTAGGTTAGGTTAGGTTAGGTTAGGTTAGGTTAGGTTAGGTTAGGTTAGGTTAGGTTAGGTTAGGTTAGGTTAGGTTAGGTTAGGTTAGGTTAGGTTAGGTTAGGTTAGGTTAGGTTAGGTTAGGTTAGGTTAGGTTAGGTTAGGTTAGGTTAGGTTAGGTTAGGTTAGGTTAGGTTAGGTTAGGTTAGGTTAGGTTAGGTTAGGTTAGGTTAGGTTAGGTTAGGTTAGGTTAGGTTAGGTTAGGTTAGGTTAGGTTAGGTTAGGTTAGGTTAGGTTAGGTTAGGTTAGGTTAGGTTAGGTTAGGTTAGGTTAGGTTAGGTTAGGTTAGGTTAGGTTAGGTTAGGTTAGGTTAGGTTAGGTTAGGTTAGGTTAGGTTAGGTTAGGTTAGGTTAGGTTAGGTTAGGTTAGGTTAGGTTAGGTTAGGTTAGGTTAGGTTAGGTTAGGTTAGGTTAGGTTAGGTTAGGTTAGGTTAGGTTAGGTTAGGTTAGGTTAGGTTAGGTTAGGTTAGGTTAGGTTAGGTTAGGTTAGGTTAGGTTAGGTTAGGTTAGGTTAGGTTAGGTTAGGTTAGGTTAGGTTAGGTTAGGTTAGGTTAGGTTAGGTTAGGTTAGGTTAGGTTAGGTTAGGTTAGGTTAGGTTAGGTTAGGTTAGGTTAGGTTAGGTTAGGTTAGGTTAGGTTAGGTTAGGTTAGGTTAGGTTAGGTTAGGTTAGGTTAGGTTAGGTTAGGTTAGGTTAGGTTAGGTTAGGTTAGGTTAGGTTAGGTTAGGTTAGGTTAGGTTAGGTTAGGTTAGGTTAGGTTAGGTTAGGTTAGGTTAGGTTAGGTTAGGTTAGGTTAGGTTAGGTTAGGTTAGGTTAGGTTAGGTTAGGTTAGGTTAGGTTAGGTTAGGTTAGGTTAGGTTAGGTTAGGTTAGGTTAGGTTAGGTTAGGTTAGGTTAGGTTAGGTTAGGTTAGGTTAGGTTAGGTTAGGTTAGGTTAGGTTAGGTTAGGTTAGGTTAGGTTAGGTTAGGTTAGGTTAGGTTAGGTTAGATTAGGTTAGGTTAGGTTAGGTTAGGTTAGGTTAGGTTAGGTTAGGTTAGGTTAGGTTAGGTTAGGTTAGGTTAGGTTAGGTTAGGTTAGGTTAGGTTAGGTTAGGTTAGGTTAGGTTAGGTTAGGTTAGGTTAGGTTAGGTTAGGTTAGGTTAGGTTAGGTTAGGTTAGGTTAGGTTAGGTTAGGTTAGGTTAGGTTAGGTTAGGTTAGGTTAGGTTAGGTTAGGTTAGGTTAGGTTAGGTTAGGTTAGGTTAGGTTAGGTTAGGTTAGGTTAGGTTAGGTTAGGTTAGGTTAGGTTAGGTTAGGTTAGGTTAGGTTAGGTTAGGTTAGGTTAGGTTAGGTTAGGTTAGGTTAGGTTAGGTTAGGTTAGGTTAGGTTAGGTTAGGTTAGGTTAGGTTAGGTTAGGTTAGGTTAGGTTAGGTTAGGTTAGGTTAGGTTAGGTTAGGTTAGGTTAGGTTAGGTTAGGTTAGGTTAGGTTAGGTTAGGTTAGGTTAGGTTAGGTTAGGTTAGGTTAGGTTAGGTTAGGTTAGGTTAGGTTAGGTTAGGTTAGGTTAGGTTAGGTTAGGTTAGGTTAGGTTAGGTTAGGTTAGGTTAGGTTAGGTTAGGTTAGGTTAGGTTAGGTTAGGTTAGGTTAGGTTAGGTTAGGTTAGGTTAGGTTAGGTTAGGTTAGGTTAGGTTAGGTTAGGTTAGGTTAGGTTAGGTTAGGTTAGGTTAGGTTAGGTTAGGTTAGGTTAGGTTAGGTTAGGTTAGGTTAGGTTAGGTTAGGTTAGGTTAGGTTAGGTTAGGTTAGGTTAGGTTAGGTTAGGTTAGGTTAGGTTAGGTTAGGTTAGGTTAGGTTAGGTTAGGTTAGGTTAGGTTAGGTTAGGTTAGGTTAGGTTAGGTTAGGTTAGGTTAGGTTAGGTTAGGTTAGGTTAGGTTAGGTTAGGTTAGGTTAGGTTAGGTTAGGTTAGGTTAGGTTAGGTTAGGTTAGGTTAGGTTAGGTTAGGTTAGGTTAGGTTAGGTTAGGTTAGGTTAGGTTAGGTTAGGTTAGGTTAGGTTAGGTTAGGTTAGGTTAGGTTAGGTTAGGTTAGGTTAGGTTAGGTTAGGTTAGGTTAGGTTAGGTTAGGTTAGGTTAGGTTAGGTTAGGTTAGGTTAGGTTAGGTTAGGTTAGGTTAGGTTAGGTTAGGTTAGGTTAGGTTAGGTTAGGTTAGGTTAGGTTAGGTTAGGTTAGGTTAGGTTAGGTTAGGTTAGGTTAGGTTAGGTTAGGTTAGGTTAGGTTAGGTTAGGTTAGGTTAGGTTAGGTTAGGTTAGGTTAGGTTAGGTTAGGTTAGGTTAGGTTAGGTTAGGTTAGGTTAGGTTAGGTTAGGTTAGGTTAGGTTAGGTTAGGTTAGGTTAGGTTAGGTTAGGTTAGGTTAGGTTAGGTTAGGTTAGGTTAGGTTAAGTTAGGTTAGGTTAGGTTAGGTTAGGTTAGGTTAGGTTAGGTTAGGTTAGGTTAGGTTAGGTTAGGTTAGGTTAGGTTAGGTTAGGTTAGGTTAGGTTAGGTTAGGTTAGGTTAGGTTAGGTTAGGTTAGGTTAGGTTAGGTTAGGTTAGGTTAGGTTAGGTTAGGTTAGGTTAGGTTAGGTTAGGTTAGGTTAGGTTAGGTTAGGTTAGGTTAGGTTAGGTTAGGTTAGGTTAGGTTAGGTTAGGTTAGGTTAGGTTAGGTTAGGTTAGGTTAGGTTAGGTTAGGTTAGGTTAGGTTAGGTTAGGTTAGGTTAGGTTAGGTTAGGTTAGGTTAGGTTAGGTTAGGTTAGGTTAGGTTAGGTTAGGTTAGGTTAGGTTAGGTTAGGTTAGGTTAGGTTAGGTTAGGTTAGGTTAGGTTAGGTTAGGTTAGGTTAGGTTAGGTTAGGTTAGGTTAGGTTAGGTTAGGTTAGGTTAGGTTAGGTTAGGTTAGGTTAGGTTAGGTTAGGTTAGGTTAGGTTAGGTTAGGTTAGGTTAGGTTAGGTTAGGTTAGGTTAGGTTAGGTTAGGTTAGGTTAGGTTAGGTTAGGTTAGGTTAGGTTAGGTTAGGTTAGGTTAGGTTAGGTTAGGTTAGGTTAGGTTAGGTTAGGTTAGGTTAGGTTAGGTTAGGTTAGGTTAGGTTAGGTTAGGTTAGGTTAGGTTAGGTTAGGTTAGGTTAGGTTAGGTTAGGTTAGGTTAGGTTAGGTTAGGTTAGGTTAGGTTAGGTTAGGTTAGGTTAGGTTAGGTTAGGTTAGGTTAGGTTAGGTTAGGTTAGGTTAGGTTAGGTTAGGTTAGGTTAGGTTAGGTTAGGTTAGGTTAGGTTAGGTTAGGTTAGGTTAGGTTAGGTTAGGTTAGGTTAGGTTAGGTTAGGTTAGGTTAGGTTAGGTTAGGTTAGGTTAGGTTAGGTTAGGTTAGGTTAGGTTAGGTTAGGTTAGGTTAGGTTAGGTTAGGTTAGGTTAGGTTAGGTTAGGTTAGGTTAGGTTAGGTTAGGTTAGGTTAGGTTAGGTTAGGTTAGGTTAGGTTAGGTTAGGTTAGGTTAGGTTAGGTTAGGTTAGGTTAGGTTAGGTTAGGTTAGGTTAGGTTAGGTTAGGTTAGGTTAGGTTAGGTTAGGTTAGGTTAGGTTAGGTTAGGTTAGGTTAGGTTAGGTTAGGTTAGGTTAGGTTAGGTTAGGTTAGGTTAGGTTAGGTTAGGTTAGGTTAGGTTAGGTTAGGTTAGGTTAGGTTAGGTTAGGTTAGGTTAGGTTAGGTTAGGTTAGGTTAGGTTAGGTTAGGTTAGGTTAGGTTAGGTTAGGTTAGGTTAGGTTAGGTTAGGTTAGGTTAGGTTAGGTTAGGTTAGGTTAGGTTAGGTTAGGTTAGGTTAGGTTAGGTTAGGTTAGGTTAGGTTAGGTTAGGTTAGGTTAGGTTAGGTTAGGTTAGGTTAGGTTAGGTTAGGTTAGGTTAGGTTAGGTTAGGTTAGGTTAGGTTAGGTTAGGTTAGGTTAGGTTAGGTTAGGTTAGGTTAGGTTAGGTTAGGTTAGGTTAGGTTAGGTTAGGTTAGGTTAGGTTAGGTTAGGTTAGGTTAGGTTAGGTTAGGTTAGGTTAGGTTAGGTTAGGTTAGGTTAGGTTAGGTTAGGTTAGGTTAGGTTAGGTTAGGTTAGGTTAGGTTAGGTTAGGTTAGGTTAGGTTAGGTTAGGTTAGGTTAGGTTAGGTTAGGTTAGGTTAGGTTAGGTTAGGTTAGGTTAGGTTAGGTTAGGTTAGGTTAGGTTAGGTTAGGTTAGGTTAGGTTAGGTTAGGTTAGGTTAGGTTAGGTTAGGTTAGGTTAGGTTAGGTTAGGTTAGGTTAGGTTAGGTTAGGTTAGGTTAGGTTAGGTTAGGTTAGGTTAGGTTAGGTTAGGTTAGGTTAGGTTAGGTTAGGTTAGGTTAGGTTAGGTTAGGTTAGGTTAGGTTAGGTTAGGTTAGGTTAGGTTAGGTTAGGTTAGGTTAGGTTAGGTTAGGTTAGGTTAGGTTAGGTTAGGTTAGGTTAGGTTAGGTTAGGTTAGGTTAGGTTAGGTTAGGTTAGGTTAGGTTAGGTTAGGTTAGGTTAGGTTAGGTTAGGTTAGGTTAGGTTAGGTTAGGTTAGGTTAGGTTAGGTTAGGTTAGGTTAGGTTAGGTTAGGTTAGGTTAGGTTAGGTTAGGTTAGGTTAGGTTAGGTTAGGTTAGGTTAGGTTAGGTTAGGTTAGGTTAGGTTAGGTTAGGTTAGGTTAGGTTAGGTTAGGTTAGGTTAGGTTAGGTTAGGTTAGGTTAGGTTAGGTTAGGTTAGGTTAGGTTAGGTTAGGTTAGGTTAGGTTAGGTTAGGTTAGGTTAGGTTAGGTTAGGTTAGGTTAGGTTAGGTTAGGTTAGGTTAGGTTAGGTTAGGTTAGGTTAGGTTAGGTTAGGTCAGGTTAGGTTAGGTTAGGTTAGGTTAGGTTAGGTTAGGTTAGGTTAGGTTAGGTTAGGTTAGGTTAGGTTAGGTTAGGTTAGGTTAGGTTAGGTTAGGTTAGGTTAGGTTAGGTTAGGTTAGGTTAGGTTAGGTTAGGTTAGGTTAGGTTAGGTTAGGTTAGGTTAGGTTAGGTTAGGTTAGGTTAGGTTAGGTTAGGTTAGGTTAGGTTAGGTTAGGTTAGGTTAGGTTAGGTTAGGTTAGGTTAGGTTAGGTTAGGTTAGGTTAGGTTAGGTTAGGTTAGGTTAGGTTAGGTTAGGTTAGGTTAGGTTAGGTTAGGTTAGGTTAGGTTAGGTTAGGTTAGGTTAGGTTA
>HG992167.1:18168022-18174635 GCA_905220505.1 Laothoe populi | reverse complement strand
CCAGAGGCACCCAGCTACCCGGCCTTCCAGCGGGAACGGCCTCAGCCACCGAGCTGAACTCCTCCAGGCCACAGGCCCCAACAACAGCAGTAGCATACCAGCAGAAGCAGCAGACCAGCTCCAGCAACAGGGCAGAACACCAGCCATCCAGCTCAGCCTCCCGACCGCTAGGCCGCCGGGCGTAAGCAGATCACGAACCAGCACCACCTGAAAGAAGAAAACAATAAGACACGGCAGGCATCGGCGGACCTCCGCAGGCTCCAGCTCCCATCAGAACTCACCAGCAGTCAACGGCAGCCACAGGCAGCCAACACCAGACACCAGCAGCACCACCAGCAGCACCTGGAAGAAAGAACATAAAGCTAAGTTAAGTTAAAATTAAGCTAGAATAAGTATTTTAGAATTTTAAAAATTTTAAATATAGATTCCAGTAAAATAAAATAACTCAGTAAAATTAAAATACAGTTAGCACACATCTCACAAATATAAAAATTAAGGGAGAACCCAGAAACAACTAAAACTCTTATTAATAAATCAACCTATATATAATAAATACCATTACGTGTAACTTAGTAATATAAATTTTTTTGTAACTTTATAAAAAAAAACGCTGTGTGCTGAACTAAACTCAGCTGGAACCATAAGATAAGTTTACTTCGAAGTAAACATTGCAGCACCATTTTAACCTCTGGACACCTGAAGCAGACTTTTACTTTTTGCAACGCAACTAGAAATTAGAATTTACGTTTTATTTTATTTTATTCTATTTTACTTTTGATTTATACAACTCTAAAAATATTTTACTAAAATTAAGTACTATATACAATACTTAATTCTCTTCAATAATACGAACTGATTAACCACACTATAAAGGGGTAGGGAGCTACAAAGAAGCAACCATTTTGAAGATAACCTTTAAACAACCCACCGCAACAAAAATGATTAGAACCCCCACCAAGGCGACCTCGGAGTCGCCTGAGCCGAATCGCAATAGAACTCCGATCAACATGGCAAGTCTAGATGAAGCTGGTACATCGCAGCACAATATAACATTTGAGATACCTATAAAAGACATAGCTGAAACAAAAAAACCAGACACAAGAAAAATAATAAAAACAAGAACCTCAGAGGCCAAAGCGTGCCTCATGAAAATTAAGGCACAAATAAGCATCAGTAGAAATTTAAAAACCGAAATAAAAAATGAGGTCCTGGAAGCGTCTGAAAAATTATACAGACTAGTCAAAGAGGCTGAGGAAGGAAAGCCTCTCAAAACTCAGGGTATCGGCGAACTAAAGAAAAGCCAATCAGAGACAGCCAAGGATGAGTCCAAGACAGGCCCAAGCAACGAAGAGATAATAACAATCATAGAGGAGAATAGAAAACTTCTAAAAGAAAACAATAAGGAGCTTAAAAAGATCAATGAGATGATGGTAGCAGCAACAGAGGAACGCGCAACATACGCAGCAGTCACTGCCAAAAAGATCGAAACGCAAACCCCAATGAGACCCGCCAAAACATCGGAAAGCACAACAGCGAGGAAAGCACCAACTCCTCTTGCAACACCATTGCGCACCATGCACACTCTCATTGTGAACTCACAAATAGGAACAGAAACAAGCGACCAAGTAGTAGAGAAAATTAGGAAAGCGGTAAATGCCACCGAGGAGGGCAACAGGATAGACAGGCTGCGCAAAGCAAAAGGTAGGAAAGTAGTAATAGGGTTCAACGACAAGGAGGAACTCAGAAAGGTTTCAGACAAAATTAAGAAAGCAGACCAACAATTGAATGTAGAAGAAGCCAAAAACAAAAACCCACTAATCATCATGAAAGACGTCCTTAACTATCATAAGAACGAAGAAATAGTTAAAGCAATAAGAACACAAAATAAACATCTCCTAGAGTCAAACGAGGAGGATAACAAAATCGAGATCAAATATAGGAAAAAGACGAGAAACCCCCAAATGGCTCATATTATCATCCAGGTCGCACCTAAATTATGGGCAAAACTCATAGAAATAGGTATCCTCCACATAGACATACAGCGTGTGAGGGTCATGGACCAATCCCCACTCATACAATGCATTAAGTGTCTAGGATTCGGACATGGAAGAAGGCATTGCCACTCAGAACAGGAGCTGTGCACCCACTGCGGCGAGCACCATAAAAGGACAGAGTGCCAAGCACTAAAGGAAAACAAGCCGCCAGTGTGCACAAACTGCACAAAAAGCAAAATGGCAAAAACAGATCACAATGCCTTCGACCACGAATGCCCCACTAGAAAGAAGTGGGACGCATTAGCTAGGTCCATGACTACATACTGCTAAGGGCAACGATAGGGAATCAGGCCGGAATAAAAATACGCAAAAGGAAAACAAAATAACAAGAGTAAAAATCATACAGGCCAACCTGCAGAGGAAAGCGCTGGCCACGCACGAACTGATGCAGGAGGCAACAACCCACCGATTCGACCTAGGACTACTGCAGGAACCATACACCGGGAACAAAGGATGCTTAAAGAGTTATCCAGGCATCAAAATACTGCAGAACGAGGGACCTACAGCGGAACCTGTGAAATCTGCCATAGCTATATACAACCCAGGGCTAAACATTACACTATGTACTGAATTCACCAACAACAACATCACAGTCGCAAAGCTACAGGCAGAAAACAAAGAAATTATAATTATATCATACTACTTTGAACCAAATCAACCAATAGGAAAACATCTAACGGACATAGAACAAGCCATCAAGAAATCAGGAACAAAACACGTTATAATAGGAGGAGACGCGAACGCCAAAAGCCTATGGTGGAATAGCAGCAGAGAAAACCAAAGAGGCAAAATAATGTTAAGTATGTTAAACGAAAACGATCTCCAAGTATTAAACACAGGCAGCACACCAACATTCAATACCATAAGAGGAGGACAGACCTTCACCAGCAACATAGATGTCACAGCATGTACCACAGAAATGATAAATTACACAAAAAACTGGAAAGTGAGAGAGGACTTAATCAACTCAGACCATAACGCCATAACTTTTACACTAGATTTCACAAAAAGCGTAGACAAGACTTTTAGCCAAACAACCAAGATATACAACACAAATAAAGCAAACTGGAGCGAATTTAATGAAATACTAAAGAGCAAAATGGAAGATAACAACATCACCACAACAGCAATTAATAAAATAGAGAATACACACACACTAGAACAAATAATAGACAAATACACAAAAGTAATAAAGGAAGCCTGTGAAAAAACCATACCTAAAAGAAGGAATAAGAAATATAGCATACCCTGGTGGAATGAAAAACTAGAAAAACTCAAAAAAGAGACTGCGACAAAAAGAAGACGCATACGTCATGCAGCCGCAGACAGAAGAGATATAGTCATAAAAGATTACCTGGAAACTAAAGAAAAATACGAAGAGGAGGCCAAAAATGCCCAAACAAATAGTTGGAAAGAGTTCTGCAGTAGTCAAAACAAAGAAACCATCTGGGATAGCATATACAGGGTGATAGGGAAAACTAAAAAACAATACCCGGAAATCCCGTTAGTCAAAAACAACAAAAGCCTAAACCCTGTTGAAACAATAGAACATATTGCGGAAAGCTTCTACCCGAGGGACACCACTGAAAATGAAAACGAATACCACAAAAATATAAGGACAATAGTGGATGGCTCACGGGAAAAGAGCACAGGCACGATGGACCCACCAATCACAGAAAACGAACTCAATACGGCACTAGCAAACTTCAACCCTAAAAAAGCCCCTGGAGAAGATGGATTAACTTCCGATATTTGCGCAAAAGCAATCAGCATAGACACAAAAATATACCTAACGCTGATTAATAAATGCCTGGTACTCGGATACTTTCCCAAGTTATGGAAGAAAGCGTCAATAGTCACAATTAGGAAACCTGGAAGAAAAGACTACACCAATGTAAAATCATATAGACCTATAGGATTATTACCAGTACTTGGAAAAATATTCGAGAAAATAATAATAGAAAGACTTAAATGGCATCTAATACCGACCATCAGTAAAAACCAATATGGATTCATGCCACAAAAAGGTACAGAAGACGCCTTATACAATTTATTGGAAAACATCAGACACAGGCTTATACAGAAGAAAATCATAACCATAATTTCACTCGACATAGAGGGAGCGTTTGATAACGCATGGTGGCCGATGGTCAAGTACAGGCTTATAGAAACAAAATGTCCGGACAATATAAGAAATCTACTCTACAACTATATGAGTGATAGAAGCGTCAACATCAAATATCTCAACCAAGAACTAGAGAGAGAAACAAACAAAGGCTGTGTGCAGGGGTCAATAGGAGGACCCATTCTATGGAACCTCCTACTAGACACCCTGCTCAGGCAAATGGAACATAGAGGGATTCTCTGCCAGGCCTTTGCAGACGACGTCGTACTTATATTTGAAGGAGAAACTACTGACCAAATAGAGATACAGGCAAACGAAGCACTCAAACATGTGCAAGAATGGGGGTCAAAACACAAATTAAAGTTTGCACCGCAAAAAACCAAGTGCATGACAATAACCAACAAACTAAAATATGGCAACCTAGACCTTAACATGGGTGGGACTCGTATCGAAATGGAAAAAGAAATAAAAATACTAGGATTAACGATAGACAACAAACTTAGATTCAACACACATATAACCGAAGTATGCAAAAAAGCGATAGACTTCTTCAAGAAACTTACAACGGCAGCAAAAATACAATGGGGTCTTCACCCGGACCTCGTGAGAACGCTGTATGTAGCGGTCGTAGAACCTACGATCCTATATGCAGCGAGCTCATGGGCGACGGAGAGTAATAAGAAGAAAGTCAAGAGACAACTTAATAAAATACAGAGAAGCTTCGCACAAAAGATGACCAAAGCCTACAGAACCACCTCACTAAACTCAACCCTACTACTATCAGGAACCCTCCCACTAGACATTAGAATCAGAGAAAACAAAGAGCTCTATGAAATTAAAAAAGAACATAAGTTGTCAATTAAGGATATCGAAATAGAAAGACCCATTGCATTCGAGAAGCTTCCCCATCCAGCCAAAAGAACCAAACTCAAAATTGAAAATATCACTGAGGAAAGCGAACTGAAACAAATAATAAACAACTACAATATATATACAGACGGGAGCAAGATTGAGGGAAAGACAGGCGCAGCTCTCACGATATGGGAAAACGGCAAGGAAATAGGAAACAGGAAGATAAAACTGGAACACTATTGTTCGGTGTACCAGGCAGAACTGATCGCTATAAAGGAAGCAACCGATATAGCGATTCAAGCAAAAAGGACAAACGTAAACATACTAAGCGATTCAATGTCAGCGCTCAAAGAAATCGCCAGAGGAAATTCGCTCCATCCCATCGCTTTTCAAGTTAACAAAAATATCACGGAAATACAAAAGGATAATAGACAGATAACATTATATTGGATCAAAGCACACATAGGGATAAGTGGAAATGAGAGAGCGGACTCCTTAGCAAAAGACGCGGCGCTCAAACTAAAAACAAAAGCGAAATACAACAAATGCCCTATTTCCTTCGCCAAAACCATAACGAGGGAAACATCACAGAGAGAGTGGAACGAAAGATACACAAACGAAACCACAGCCAAAACAACAAAAATATTCTTCCCAGATGCAACCGAAGCATATCCCACTATTAGAAAAATCAACATAGATCCAATACTAACACAGGTATTCACAGGACACGGAGGTTTCTCGGAATACCTTAAGAAATATAAATGTAAAGAGGTATCAACATGTATATGCGACGAAGCCGAGGACGAAACCATTCAGCACATCATATGCGAATGCCCGGTACATTTGCTTGATAGAATGGAAACCGAAAACCGAATAGACACTATAATCACAATCAACAATTTACCTGATATAATGAAGCAAAAGGAGACTAGAAAACCATTTATGGATTATTGTAAAAAGATAACAAGAATAGTAATAAACAGAAATAAATAAGATAAAAAATGGAATAAAAACAACTAGCTCCCTACCCCAAGATGATCACGTACCAAAAAACTATAAAAAACACAAAAAAGAAAAACAATTAGACTTAAGAATTGATTTATAAATCACTATCATACAGACAATACTTGATTGAAATAATTATCTTATTAGTACATATATTACAAATTACATTATTTTAATTTTTTAATTTTTATTTTTTTGCAAGACAGAGCAACACTTAGTATTAATAAACTTTGTACTTACTTTACAAAAACAAAAGTAACGAATAACAAAAGAAACAACTCAGATAGCACAGAGACTTTGTACTTGTATTTTGCCTAAGTTAAATAACATGTATCCACTAGAATAAGTAAGAAATAAATTTAAGACACTTAGTAATAAGAATATTCATGTATAAAATAAATAAATAACTGGATTTTCAACAGCGAAATATAGTGGCCGGCTGACCGACCAGCGGACCAACATGACAAAAGTCTGAACGGTCGGATGGTCGATCAACCGTCGGATCAGCAGATCTGAGCGATCAGACAACCAGATCAACCCATGTAAACCTGTAAAATGTTTAGAATATACTGTAGAA
>HG992167.1:17635522-18163022 GCA_905220505.1 Laothoe populi | reverse complement strand
AGTACGACTCGCCAATCCTGCACATGGGCGGCGTCGACATCGGCCTGTCAAGAGAAATTAAAATACTGGGCTTGACTGTGGATGATAAGCTTACATTCAACACGCACGTCTCGGAAGTCTGTAGGAAAGCAATAGGCTTCTACAGACGGCTGGCCACCGCGGCAAAGGTGCAGTGGGGGTTGGGACCAGAGGTGGTGAAAACGTTGTACACGGCAGTCGTTGAACCTACAATATTATATGCGGCCAGTACCTGGGCGCCTGCAAGCAAAAAGATAGGCATCACAAAGAAGCTTGCAGCGGTTCAACGAGGTTTTGCACAGAAGATGGTGAAGGGCTACAGGACAGTTTCACTAAACTCGGCCCTACTGCTCGCTGGGATCCTTCCGCTAGACATTCGTGTCCGAGAAGCGGCGCTTCTTTACGAAGTGAAAAAAGGACATACTCGGCGAGCGGTGGGGGACCGGGATGTGGAAAGTCCTGTGCCTTTTGCCAACTTACGACATCCAGCTGGACGCAGAGCATTGAAATTCGAATGCGTGGTGAACGATGCAGAACTGAACCTACAGGCTGCAAACACCGTCAAGGTGTTCACGGACGGCAGCAAGATTGGTGGCCAAGTCGGAGCATCGGTGTCCTTATGGGACGGCGATGCCGAAACGAAAGCCACCAAACTAAAGCTGGAATCGTTCTGTACCGTTTACCAGGCGGAATTGTTGGCTCTGCAAAAGGCGGTGCAAATGGCCCTGAGACACGATAAACGCCAATACAGCATCTTCTGTGACTCGAGAGCCGCGCTTGAGTCGGTCGCGAGCGGAGTTTCCCTCCATCCCATTGCTTTTGGCATTAACAACTTGTTATGTGAGACCGTAACGTGCGGAAAAACCGTTAACCTCTTTTGGGTGAAGGCGCACGTGGGGTGTGTGGGGAATGAGCGCGCAGACGAACTCGCAAAGGCTGCAGCCACTACGCTCAAGCGGAAGCCCGATTACGACAGATGCCCCATCTCATTCGTCAAGCGATATATCCGTCAGGAGTCGATTGACGAGTGGAATGAGCGCTACAGGGCTGGAGAAACAGCGTCGGTCACGAAGCTGTTTTTCCCAGACGCAAGGGAAGCGTATAGGCTAATCAGGAAGATGCCGGTGGACCCGGTCCTCACGCAGGTGTTCACGGGGCACGGGGGATTCTCTGAGTACTTGAATCGCTTCAGGTGCAAGGAGAGCCCCTCGTGCATCTGTGACCCAGAGGCTAAAGAAGATGTAGTTCACGTGTTGACCGAATGTCCAGTATATCTGTATCAGCGCATGAAATTCGAAACTGAATGCAACGTAAAAATGTGTAGGGAGAACCTAAGTGGTATGCTGGAGACCGGTGATATAAGATGTAAATTTTTAGAATACTGTAGGAATATAGCACGTAGATGTATTGAAAGGAACAAATAGAAAAGGGCGACTATGCAATATAATATGATATTATATGAACTTAGTCGCCAAGGTATGTGTTTTTACTGTGTTTTTACTGTGTTTTTAAGCGAGGAAGACGTGCTATATTAGGATTTAATTTGTTAAATGTATAATATATAACGAACCTATGTGTATCTATGTAAAGCGTTGTATGATTGTCGGACCGCTTAATACACACAGGGGATTTTACAGTGTAGTAGTTGTCGGATGGAAATGCTGTAATATTTTAGAGAATTTAGATTCAGTATATTTTGATTTTATTTTTGATGAACACCTTCAATCGTTTTTTCTTTAGAGTTCGCATTTCATTTAATAAAGGCATGTGAATTCAACTAGGTGTTTACAATTCTCTGAATAAGTATCAGAGGGAGCAGAGGGGGGTGTTCCCCCCCAAAAAAACAAAAAAAAAAAAAAAAACCTAACCTAACCTAACCGAACCGAACCGAACCGAACCGAACCGAACCGAACCGAACCGAACCGAACCGAACCGAACCGAACCGAACCGAACCGAACCGAACCGAACCGAACCGAACCGAACCGAACCGAACCGAACCGAACCGAACCGAACCGAACCGAACCGAACCGAACCGAACCGAACCGAACCGAACCGAACCGAACCGAACCGAACCGAACCGAACCGAACCGAACCGAACCGAACCGAACCGAACCGAACCGAACCGAACCGAACCGAACCGAACCGAACCGAACCGAACCGAACCGAACCGAACCGAACCGAACCGAACCGAACCGAACCGAACCGAACCGAACCGAACCGAACCGAACCGAACCGAACCGAACCGAACCGAACCGAACTGAACTCCTGAAACATTAAGAAGCCTTGAAACTTATAATTACATCATGACACTTTTAATATCGAGATTTAACTATTCGTATGGCGCCATCTATCTTTGTATTTTTTTTTTTTTTTTTTTTTAAAGCGATTTGTGGTATTTCAACTGGGGCCATACGAGGTTTTTTTTTTTTTTCGGATTAATGGAATCGAATGAATGGAAACGAATGAATGGAATCGAATTTATGGAATCGGATTAATTGAATCAAATGAATGAAATCGAATGAATGGAATCATTATGGAATATAATGAATGGAATCAAATTTATTGAATCGAATGAATGGAATCGAATGAATGGGATCGGATTACTGGAATGTAATCGAATGAATGAATGGAATCGGATTAAAGGAATCGATGAATGGGATCGGATGAATGTAATTGATCGAATGGAAATAAATGAATGGAATCAATGTATGGAATCGATTGAATGGAATATAATGAATGGAATAAAATTTAATGCATCGAATGAATGGAATCGAATGAATGGAATCGGATGAATGTAATTGATCGAATGGAAATGGATGAATGGAATCGAATGTATGGAATCGGATTAAGAGAATGGAATGAATGGAAACCATTGAATGGAATCGAATGAATGGGATCGGATTATTGGAATGTAATCGAATGAATGAATGGAATCGGATTAAAGGAATCGAATTAATGGGATCGGATTAATGGAATCGAATGAATGGGATCGGATGAATGTAATTGATCGAATAGAAATGGATGAATGAAATTGAGTGTATGGAATCGGATTAATGGAATCGAATGAATGGAAACGGATGAAAGGAATCGAATGAATGGGATCGGATTTATGGAATGGAATCGAATGAATGAATGGGATCAGATTATTAGAATAGAATGAATGGGATCCAATGAATGGAATCGAATTAATCGGATCGGATTAATGGAATCGAATGAATGGAAATTCAAATCAAATAACAAAAAACATGACTTACGCTTACTCGGTAAAGGAATACGGATAATTGTTTGTTTTATTTATCGTTAAACGTACACGTTGTGGAAATTGTGATATAAAGGGGCTTCGCAATTCTCGGCTGGCGTAATCCAACAACGCATCGGCAGAATGGAAGTGAGAGTGCGCTCGTAAAAGGAATGAAGTAAAAACCGTCGCAAACGTCTGCAGATTAAATCAAACCCCATAAAGTGGGCTTAAGCGGCCGTATTGTGCGAAAGTGCGGTCAACTCGCGGCGGGTAATGTGATTGAAGAGTTTACGAGTTACGACGAACAGCGCGCCGGCTCGAGCGGGCGCGCCGGCGAGAGCTGTACAGCTGTAGCGAGCGGATCACTCCGTCGTATCAACCACACACTTCTAAGTGATCACATGTAGCATCGCGAGACGCCACAAGCAATCAGTGGTAGAACCTATAGATGTGCCAACTCGGGATAAAACACAACTCGAGTTAACTCGAGTTAGAGTTCATGTAACTCGAGTTACGTAACTCGAGTTAACTAGATGAAATTAAATGTATGATTTGTTTATTTTTTTTTTCAATTTAATGACTCTGTTTCGTGATGATATTAAAAAAACGGAGCAGATTCGTAATAAACATGTATTGAGACAATTCTCATTAATAAAAAAAATTAACAACAAACCGGCATTACCGGCACTCAAAAATTTACCTTAAATCTGCATTCAAGTGACTTTAAGTGTCAGTGACATAAAAAATATGTCTGTAGCATACACATACATATACACTCACGCCTGTAATCCCCCAAGGGGTAGGCAGAGGTGTAACCTGTACACCCACTTTTCGCCGAATTTATTTTGGTCCCATAATATGATAGGGGGCGAGTCTATCGCCATACCGGGCAAAAACTCCAGACTCCGGGTTAATATTGAGAATTTCTAGATAGGAAAACTCAATATCACTTTACCCGACCCGGTGCTCGAACTCGAGACTTCAGCACAGCAGTCGTAACGTATGCGCAATTACAACTGCGCCACCGAGGCAGTCTAGCCTAATGAATATAGTCACATACAACTGATCGCTGCGCGCGAATAAGAATAAGACAGAGTGAGTGCGTCAATCAGTTCGCTACTTCATTTACCGCAGCAATCCAACTCGAGTTAGGAAGAATTCAACTCGAGTCAACTCTATTTAAGCGCAACTTGAGTCAACTCGAGTTAGTAACTCGAGTTGACCATCACTAGTAGAACCACGATTTAGTTAGTTATATGTAAAGTTTCAATAGACCACTAAACTTACAAAAAAATCCACGGTTAAGTAAGCTCTTGTTGCACAGTCGGTAGGTGGGCTCAACAAATATTGTAACAAAACACTTGACTCCCCATTGTTTATTTACGACATTCGCAATCATGTAGCACGGCACGTTGCGTCTCGGGCTTGTGTATTAAACTTTGGCGATATGAAACTAACGTAAAGATAATATTTGTAACATCGAGGCTCACATTGGACACTACAAGTGGCTGTATGGTCGAGAGGGCGCGGGAGAGGGCGCGAGGGGGGGGCACTCGTGTCAACTACCGACGAACTCTACTCCTCACGTCAATCGCATTACGGATCACTTTTATACCGTCCTAACTCAATTTGTGGCAAAAGCGTCCGTCGTCAGCGCCGGTTCAATATTTGTTGTCACTCAGTGCTGCTGATCCGGTGCCTCATGACGATGCTGGTGTTCATTCCTGGCATCCTTTATAAACACTTTGCTAATTACTATTATAACAATATAGTCCGCGTTACGTTGTTTTGTACATACATACATATACACTCGCAGAGGTGTAACCAGTAGGTACACCCACTTTTCCAATTTCAGTCCCATAATGTTGGGGCAAGCCTATCGCCATACCGGGCACAGATTCCAGAATACGGGCTAATACTGAGAATTTCTAGATAGAAAAACCCAATATCACTTTACCCGACCCGGGGATTGGTGTATTTATATTTAGAGCTTTAGCCTCCTCCGGTGTATTTATATTTGGAGCTTTAGCCTCCTCCGGTGTATTTATATTTGGAGCTTTAGCCTCCTCTGGTGTATTTATATTTTGGAGCTTTTGCCTCTACTATGCGTGTATTATTTTTAGGAGCTTTCGCCTCCTCCGGTGTATTTATATTTGGAGCTTTAGCCTCCTCCGGTGTATTTATATTTGGAGCTTTAGCCTCCTCCGGTGTATTTATATTTGGAGCTTTAGCCTCCTCCGGTGTATTTATATTTGGAGCTTTAGCCTCCTCCGGTGTATTTATATTTGGAGCTTTAGCCTCCTCCGGTGTATTTATATTTGGAGCTTTAGCCTCCTCCGGTGTATTTATATTTGGAGCTTTAGTCTCCTCTGGTGTATTTATATTTTGGAGCTTTTGCCTCTACTATGCGTGTATTTATTTTTAGGAGCTTTCGCCTCCTCCGGTGTATTTATATTTGGAGCTTTTGCCTCTACTACGCATGTATATTTTTTTGGACCTTTTGCAGAGGCAAAGGCTTCGCTAGAGAGAGACTTATTCTAGCGAAGAGTGCCAGTTTGAAATAGTGAACACAGATGGTGGATTGGCAAGAATCCTAGCACATGAGTGTCATATGCGCGAAATTTTTAATTTTATTCCAAAAGACATCGGGTGAAAATTTATAATGTGAAGCTTGCTTGTTATGACTAGGTTGCACACTGGTTATTAAAATGCAAGGTTTGTTTTTAAATGTGGGTTGAGGGTGGAAATATGAAGATAACATTTAATATTTTACAGGTAGTAACTACACCTGCAAGTATACACGAAAATCAAATAGGAAATTATTTTTTACGAAGGAAATCTTGAAGGACGTAAAAACGTAAAAAGTTTGCAAAGGGGCAAAGCAACGGAGGTGACCCCTTGCTGTCGACCGTGGTGTCTTACGCCAGCCAAAAATTTGTTTTCTAATATTTTGTCTAATGTGTTCTTAAATTATGAATCTGTTATATATGCGTATTCTTAGCTTCTATGAAAGGTTTCCAACACGTACTCTTTGCCACACAGCATACTAAAATTGTGCACGGGGCGAGTTCTACAAATCTATTACTTTTGAATTTTCTGTGATTGTTAGTATGTTCATTTTTTTATTTCAACCAAAATTTAATTATATTAACAAGGACGATGGCTAAGACAAATTAGATTTTTCTAAAAATAAAAATTGAAAAAAAAAGAGTGCGTACTTTTTGCTGTTCTTACCCCAATATGTTGTGTTTTACGAATATTCATTGTAATAGTCAAATAGACAGCGCGACCGGAGCACCTCGCGATGGATGTAGAAAAACTGCAGAAACTTGTCGAAATTGTTCGGCGCCACCTTTTCATGTATGGCTCAAGGTATCAACAATATGAAACGCGTTTTTTGATAACGCAAACGAAAGCAGCACAGCATCCACGTCTGAATCGATCGACATCTTCTTGTGAAATGCTAGCGGGACCATCCCGCCCGCAATGTGACATCGACGCCGCGACGCCGCCTCGCTAGCGTACTGTACAGGAGGGGACCAGTAGATACTAAAAATATTACAGGGGACGAGTGGGCACAGGGTACGAACTTAAGGGGTCCAGTGGGTGCAGAGTCGTCACGTCACCGTCCCACTCTGGTCGCTGACTGACCAAACCATTAAAGATAAAGCTCTAACAAAGCTATGAAAAGTTTCTTAGCTTGATATCAAGACCGTTGCAATACTTCCGAATACTCCCGAGAACGTCCGTAATATTCCCCACGATACTTACTACTAAACGACTCTGCAAATAGTAAACCAGGGAATACATCAACAACACTCTCTATTTTCCAGTAATGTAGAAGTTTAATTTATTCATCATTAAGTACCAACGATCTAAAATTCTTCGGCTTAGTATCTAAGTGTGGCAATAGGATTTAAAGCGTGTGTGTCACGGTGCCTAGTGATGGGGGCGGTGTGTGCAGATTGCAGCGTCGTGTAGATGCAGCGGTGCAGCGGTGCATGGGTGCAGCGGCGGTGGCATCGTTAGTTGCGCATGTGCGGTGGTGCGCGGCTCGTCACTCGTCGGCGACTGGCGAGGGGCGCTGGGGGCGCTGGGGCAGTGTTCGCGAGCCACGCGCCGGCACGGACGTGTATATACCGAGGCTCCGTCTCGCGCCTTCAAACAACTCGACACGATCCACGTGACAACTTCACCGCCGCGAATTAACACACTTTTTAAACTAAATGCTTTACAGCGTGATATATATATTGGACTTTGAAATATGTGTAAAGTGACCGAAGGCTGAAATTGTAAAATTAGTTTGGTCTCAGAGTTGAGGAAATTGCAAGTGTGGTTGCGAACAGTTGGGTACCGAAGTGGGGATTGTGTGAAGTGAGAGTGGTGGCCAGTGTCGGATGATTGAGTAGGCAGTAGGCACTGCACGGTGGAGGTGGCGGCAGTGGCGTGCAGCGCTGGCAGCACGGACGCCTGCTGTAAGTGTCGGTACACACGACGCGGCGTGGCGCGGGGTCCAGGTGGTGACCATGTGGACCGACGTTCACGTGTGTCATAACATTTTTATACGTATCTCATGAGATACAGTCACTAGTAAAGTGGGTTGCAATGAGTCATATGTTTATCAATGTTGGGAGTGTGTTTAGAAGCAGGTGTGACACTTATCATCAGACGATTGAAATGCTCGTCTCGTAATTCAGTAAAATAAAGGATTGGTTGCGGGCTACAGGCGGTTCTATGGCTGTATCTGTATGGTAAACATCACCAGCTCTATACGCATGGGGGTAATGAAGGCTCTTCTCGATAAGTTAGTACTTAATGCTGTTAAGAGTCAGACTCGCTCTACTTTCTAACAATGTCTCGTATCTACTACACATCGTGATCTGGTATACATATACATACACATATCAATTAACGTCACTAGCGACAGCGTTAAGAGGACGTATTAATATTACCAGCAAATAGAAGGCCGCGGGGCGCCCAAATCTATAACTGCTATGTTATTATAATATTTTTGTATGTGGTATATTGTGTATTTTTCCGATTAAGTATTTAAATTAAAAGAGTAAATTGTGTTTGAATTTTTTTACATATCAATACAAAAATTTCCTTAACTTGTTTGTGCTGGATTTACAGAATTCGTTTATGCACTCTAATCTCTATTACGAATTAACCAATATAGGTTTGGCTTTTAGTTAGGTATTGAAAAAAGCTTGGGAAAACAATATAGATATGTTCCATTGCGATCTTTTGATAAATAAAAATAATTTGTATGTTTTGTCATCCTACGTTCCATATCACACGTAATTACGAACATAGATCAAATGATTACTCCCGACCAACCGATATTTAAACGCAGCCAGAGCTAAGGACAAAGCCATCAGGTATTATGTAGAGTACTGCATGAAAATTGCAATGCATACTCTACCTGTCAACCCAAAGGGTGACAGGTAGAGTATGCCTCAGGCATTATGTCCGCCTTTATACAAATTTGTATAAGAAGTTTAAATAATAATAATAATAATAAAATTATAATATAATGGCATAACTACTAATAAACATACATACATACTAATAAACAACATACCACGACTCCATTTTTTTTTCCGCGGGGAAAATCCTTCGTACGGATACCTTCTTGTCCTCGGGGGAGGAGAGATGGTTATGCCGGACTCACCGACCTTCCGACCCAGATCGCCCGAAGGACTACTAGGTCGGGACCCTAACCAATTTGCCTACGCCGGTGTACCGACTTAAAACCCCGCGGTAGCCTGCTGCAGCACATGTGGGACGATCCCGGGGGATCCTGAGTATACTCTGGATTGCTGCCGGAACCATCTCTGCGCCATGCCTTTACGGCCCGTCTCTTCTTGGGCTAAATGCCCTCCCCAATTTACAGCAGCAGCACGATGTTCGCGCCGCCACCCGTCTCAGGGTCGCACCATGAGAATATATATATAAAATATAAATATATAAAGGCCGCACATCCCCCGCTGTGCAGCCGCGACCCCCGTGATCCCTTTTAGTCGCCTCTTACGACAGGCAGGTTATACCGTGGTAGAATTCTTCAGGGCCCCCATTCCACAGGGCAGGAGGCGCCAGTCAATCGTCAAACTCGGCGCCTCCTTCTCGTTTGGTGACGAGCGGGATCGGTTCGTTCCCGATCCCGTTCGGCGCTCTCCTTCTGCGACATGACACGTTCGCAGAAGGAGGCCATCGCACGCCACGATCTTCGTCTGCCGACCATGGCAGCTACTACAGCCGGCAGAGAAAGGTCTCCATTGACAGCTGAGCTGAGAGCGCTGCGCTCTTCATCCCAGGCTGGACACTCCTCAAGGGTATGTTGGGCCGTGTCATTTCGACAGCTACCACAATGGTGGCACGCGGCAGACTCCTCTTTTCCGATCCGACACAGGAACGAACCGAAACATCCGTGACCCGACAGTACCTGTGTCAGACGGAATGTCAAGCCATTGGCTAAAAACAGGACGCACTGCCTCCACAGTCCTCAAGCCTGCATTAGGAGTCTCCAGCCTGGCTAACTACTCATCCAAGACGGCTCTGCGTACGGAGGCCAGTCGGGCCTTGACCTCCCTACCACGACTCCATGCTGTAAATAACACGAAACAAATATAAACGTCATAAAATCATACTTAAGTCTTCTGTGAGACACACATTGCTAGTTCGCTCATAACGTGACATGCATCTAGGAGATTGTCAATGTTGTAATCATTTTGATCACGAAATGTCAATGTCAGGTTTTTTCAGTGTTTCAGTAACTAATGATAAATAAACATCGACCGTAGAATATGGATCAAACTAAAATATCAGGCCTACATTCTGGTGATTATTTTATTATGGTTTGCCGTACTCCGGTGGTTAGAGATGATGCATTCTTCAATGAGTAATAATAAATAATTATACATATACATTCTACATTATACAGTTCACAAATGTAAAATGTACTGACCACACGTCGACATCGTCAAGTCTCAACTTTCTCATCAGAAAGTTACTTCACCCATAAACCTACGGTTTGCCGAGCCTATATCCGTACCATGATACAATAGGTGACAGGCCCTCCCCACCTCGGTCACTAATTCAAAAACCTGTCAATTCAGGTGTAATTTTTCAAATCTAAAACTCAAATTCGAATAGTGATTGTCCAATTATAATACAACTGGGATTTAAACACGAGACCTCTTCGATTTCTCAGTCTGTACGCTGCCGCTAACCCAATAATGCAATGAGTTCTACGTTGTGTTGCTCTTTAAACTAAATGTACGGCAGATCATAAATGAAAAAGTTTCAGTCTGTAGGTTATTGTCGACTTGTGCTACTTGTACTGGTGTCAGAAACTCTGAAGCCAGTAATTAGTTTACAGTGAATCATGCTACGATCGTTAGTTATACTCGTACATTAGTAATGTTACTAGTTACCTGTCCACGCCTCACGCCGCACGCCTCACACACACGACTCTTCTCAAATTTCTCACACGCGTCTAATCCAATTTAGTGTTGCTACGTATTGTACCTTTGAAAGCAGACAAGTCGAATGTAAACTTCTTTAGGTACTTATAGTAAATGTAAAATATAAATAAACAATAATACTAGCCCTGTATTAAACATTGTCCCACTGCTGGGCACGGGTCTCCTCTACTAATGAGAGGGGTTAGGCCTTACTCCACCACGCTGGCCTAATGCGGGTTGATAGACTTCACATACCTTTTTTTTTTATTGTATAGTCCGACAAACGAGCCAGTGGGTCACCTGATGTTAAGTGATCTCCACCACCCATGAACATCCACAATACCGAAAGTATTATGTATGCGTTGTCAGCCTTAAAGGACAGGAATAGGGATTATGGAAGGGAAGGGGGAATCTGGGCCTCCGGTTATCTCACTTACCATACGAAACGCGACAGTAAACTGTCACTTTACGTTGGTTTTCTGTGAGATACCTTCAAAATTCTTATGTTAATTCTAAGGTACGCATGTTTCCTCACGATGTTTTCCGTCACCGTTAAAGCAAGCGATAATTAACATTTAATACACACGGAACTTTAGAAAAAGTCAGAGGTGTATGCCATATGGGTCTCGAACATACGACTTTCGTGTTCACAGTCCGTACCAATACCAACTAGGCTATCGCTGCTATTAAGATATACATTGTACCTATATACAAGGTGTCCCAAAAGTAAGTTTATATTTGTTTATCTTCTTGCGTAAACGCAACGCATCCGAGGGGCGCAGGGGGTATGTCAATTGGTAGCCCGGCTCTTGGGAATTTAGTCGCTATGGAGCGTTTCTCGGGAGCGGACCGCGCGTTGTGCGTGCGAGAGTTTTACAAAAGCGGCAATTCGGCGACTGCAGCGCGTAGAACATTTTGCAGTATTCGAGGTTTTCGTCACGTAAATGACGCGCCAAGCATACCTCTCATTCGTAAATGGGTTAAGAAGTTTGAAGAGACCGGTTCAACATTAGAAAAACCCATAACGGGGCGACCAAGATCATCAAGAACGGCAGAAAACGTGGAGAGTGTTAACCAGTCTGTTTGTGACGATCCGAGTCTTTCAATTCGGAAGCGCGCAAGTTGTTTAAGCGTGCCTAGATCGTCATTACATCGTATTTTGCACAAGGACCTGAAGCTACACCCCTATAAAATTCAATTGGTTCAAGAGATAAAGCCGCAGGATGCCATTCAGAGGCTGAACTTTTTAAATCAGGCAATTGAGCGCTTTTCGACGTTTACTAACGTCTTGTTTTCGGATGAAGCTCATTTTCATCTTAACGGGCACGTGAACAAGCAGAACTCTCGCTACTGGAGTGCAAAGAATCCAAAACACAAGCATCAGAGACCCCTACATTCGCCTAAAGTGACCGTATGGGCTGCGATGTCGGCGCGAGGAATTATTGGGCCTTACTTTTTTGAAGATAAAACAGGACGCGCCGTTACAATTAATTCTGAGCGTTATGTGGAGATGTAAGATAATTTTTTGGTGCCTAAATTGCTAGAATTTGCTGGCTATAACATCACACACATCTAACACGTCTCTGTCATGAGTTCGTCAAATTTTCCCGTCCCGTCAAATTAATCTCCAGGAGAGGTGACATAAATTGGCCTCCACGCAGTCCTGATTTAACCCCTATGGACTTTTTCCTGTGGGGTTATCTCAAATCTAAAGTTTACATCAATAAGCCGAGTTCTCTGGCGCATTTAAAAGTAAATATCCGTCGCGAAATGGCAGCCATCACGGAATCTACTTGCCGAGCCGTCATAAGGAATTTCAGCGTTCGAATAAATGAGTGTTGTGTCCGCGAGGGTTTACATTTGGACGATGTTATTTTTAAGGCATAAATTCCCAAATTGTATATTTTAATAAATAAAAAACATATTTTCTATAGATGGAATACTTTTTTTTTATTGCTCCACAATATATAAACTTTCTTTTGGGACACCTTGTATATATAGACAAATATATAAATCCGCCTCTCAATACGATAATACTAAATGAATGAGCGTGAAGGGCGAAGGGCTCGATGGCCTCTCTTATAATGAGTGACTAATTATTTTTACCCTTCCGGTGTGGACGGCGCGGCGCGGCGCCACCTGCGTCGATGGTTTTTCAATACTGTTGAATTAATTGAAATTATGTTCCGGGCACTTGTTGGCGTTAGCCACTTAAACGCGACGCGACCGCGACCGTCCGGACTCCGGCTGTCATATAACATTAAGAGTACAGAGATGACGGGTGCCGGGTCAGAAGCATATCGTATTGCTAAATTATTTTAGTATTGGAAAGTGAATGATTTTTATTAAATTACCTAAACAATGTAATGCTTTTTATGAAAATTGTAGCGTTAGGGCACTCGTGTGTTTTAATTTCTTCCTTAGTTCGTGTTTTCCTGTGACGCAATGTGCTCTCGGATGCATGCGACTACAGTATACACTACTGATTGTAAAAGCGCAATGATATCGCTTACCGATTTATAACAAATATGTATTTAGATATAACACAGTTCTAGTGTTGTTATCATGTTTACGCAGAGAGCTTACAGAGATCTGTGTCCAATATAATAACGTGTTTAGGATACTGTTGGGGCTCTCGTGGTGTTGTAGTGCATCCAATATGTTGCGGAGGCGCACACGGACGGTTTATATGCCATAATATGGAAAAGGACCGCTTCCATGTTTGGCCGGCTGCGTACCGCCACCAGCGGTCTCCTGAGCGTGTTCATGGACCGCTGGGACTCCCCCCCCCCTCTGCTGCATCACTGGCTAAGGATCCACGTAATATGATAATTTGGAAACGTGACGTCCGCAGCTCATCCAACATTACAATATTTTCTATCAGTTTTTCATTAAAATTTCTGATAAATAATAGAAATATTAATATGTTCGTTATTACGGATTATTATTGATTTATTAAACTTTTATTATTGCATAAATGAAATGAAATCGTTTATTGATCAAGCAAGCAAGCAATTACATAGCTCTTATGACAAGTCAGAAAGAATATTTAAAAAAAGTAAAGAATTTTTAAGAAAAGCATATCATCTTATGTATACATACATACATAGCATCATCAATACACTAGCAATTAATTATTCATAAGGTATTTAAAATTATTATTATTTATTTATTATTAATTAATTTTGTAAAGAATATCTTGTTGGCCCCACGTTGGACGCCAGTGTAAAGAATATCTTGTTGGCCCCACTGTTGGGCACCAGTGTAAGAAGGTTTTCTTGTTGGCCCCACGTTGGGCGCCAGTGTAAAGAATATCTTGTTGGCCCCACTGTTGGGCAGCCGTAGAAAGATTACTCGTTGACGACGAGACGGGGTTCGCAGTGGTCGTACGAAATAAGCGAAGCAGGGTTGCAAGTAGACGATATTTATTGTAAATAGTACACTATACTATAGTTAGCCGTCGTAGGTTAGATGGGAGGTAGATAACAACAATCCACTCAGCTTTCACCGATAACGTTCCAGTATAGTTCCACAGAGCGGAAGCTAAATTGTAAGCGTATGGTAATGTACCGTGCGCATGTATTGATATGGTATCACTCCTTTTCTCTCTCATCACTAAACGATAACCGTTTTGAGGTCATGTTTTCTTTGTGAATCTTGACATCGCCATGTATAAATTAGTCAGCAGTCGGTCAGCGCCATCTATTGACGTATAATAGAATCTTACGTCAATTACACTATACAATCGTGCTGGATTACTAGTAGGGTTTGTTACAATTTTTATTTTTGTATTATTAATTAATATTATTCAAGGAAATACTAGTCAAATATATATATATATATTTAAATGGGTTTGATATGGACCATGGGTATTTCCGAGATGTCGCTTGTTTTAAAAGCTACCACCGGATCCAAACGCGACCCCGCCTGAGAAGACCCGGCGAAACAAACTCAGCGGGCTTGTTTTTGGTCCGATTCATTATTTCAAGTAGATGACCTGTCACAAATTACATTGCCAATTTACTATTTTATTTTATACGCGATCGGTCGTCATATTAGTTTATTATTTTTATTTTTTTAAGTGTATATAATATTAATATTATTAATATTAATACGGGGTGTAAGGGGGGCAAATTACATCTCATGCTCCCAACTGCCAACCCTACCTGCTCGTGGTACACCCTGCTAGCTAACGAATGAGGTTCTGGCGGCCGACTTGTGGCGGCATAACCACACAAAATGCTGGAATGCCAAATACCCACGCCTTCGACGGGCAGCAGCGTCGGCGGTAAAACATACCAGCAACTGCGGTCACCAACCCGCCTGCCAAGCGTGGTGACTATGGCAAAACCCCCCAAGATGAAAGGCATCCCAAATTCACGGCCCCCAGTTCCCGGTAGCCCCGCTATTCCTGACCACGGTACCGGTCATGGTAACGGTGGGGTGGGGGGTGCTAAGAAACCCCGGGCTACGGTAGGGTACCACAAACAGCTATTTTTGGCGACGTACAACGGACGCTCTGTGCGGTTGGACGAACACATCGCTGAGTTGGAAGTAGAGCTAAGTCACATTAACTGGCATATCGTAGGGCTATCTGAGATCCGAAGATAGGGGGAGGAGAAGATAGCCCTAGATTCTGGTCACTTACTCTACTTCCGAGAAGGACACCAACCATCCCAAGGTGGCGTCGGATTTATTATCCACAAGTCACTAAAAAGCACCGTTGTGGAAGTTGGCAGCGTATCAGCTCGAGTGGCGTACCTTGTCTTAAAAATAACTGAGAGATATACTCTGAAGGTTTTACAAGTGTACGCCCCAACGTCAGCTCATCCTGATGACGAAGTAGAGGCCATGTACGAAGACATAGGGAAAGCTATGTCTCGTACCAAGGCTTCCTACAGCGTTGTAATGGGTGACTTCAATGCCAAAGTGGGAGTACAAGGACACGGCGAATCGAGGGTAGGATCATTCGGCTATGGGTGCAGGAATCACAGGGGGCAAATGCTAGTCAACTTTCTCGAGACCCGGGGGCTCTTTTTGATGAATTCATTTTTCCAGAAGAAGCCCCAAAGGAAGTGGACTTGGCGAAGCCCCAATAATGTCACCAGGAATGAGATCGACTTCATTATGACTGATAAGCGCCAAATATTCAGAGATGTCTCTGTGATCAGTAGGTTTAACACCGGTAGTGATCACCGACTTGTAAGAGGCACTCTGAATATAAAAGTTAAAATTGACCGAGCGCGCTTAATGAAGTCGACTCTCCGACCAACTTTGCCCCAAGTCGAGATCGGCTGTGAAGCTTTCCAGCTAGAGCTACAGAACCGATTTGCCGTATTGGAAACTACGGCGGATATTGATGACGCCACTGACAGCCTGGTGCGGACTTTGCGTGAGGTGGGTAATAAATACTTTCGACCTCAGAACATTAGACTTAAGTTTTTTTTTTTTTTTTTTTTTATCATAGTCCGACAAACGAGCCAGTGGGTCACCTGATGTTAAGTGATCTCCACCGCCCATGAACATCCACAATACCGAAAGTATCATGTATGCGCTGTCGGCCTTAAAGGACAGGAATAGGGATTAGGGAAGGGAAGGGGGAATCTGGGCCTCCGGATATCTCACTTACCATACGAAACGCGACAGTGAACTGTCACTTAACGTTGGTTTTCTGTGAGACAGTGGTACTTCCCCGGTCGAGCCGGCCCATTCATGCTGTAGACAAATATGTCTACAGCGTGGCTCTACCACTTTTAAGTCGAAGCTCTCAAGCGAGACTCTGGAACTTTTAAGGAAACGACGAGAACTCGTAAAGGTCACACCATCTGAGCGTCAGGTACTTAACAAAGAGGTAAAGAAGCTAATACGGCGCGATATAAGACGCTCGAATACTCTGGACATTGAAAATGCTATTACGCAGAACAAGGGTACCAGAGTTTTCGCCAAGCCACTTACCTCTAGTTGTCACCTGACAAAGCTCAGAACATCACAGACCAACACCGTCACTTCCATGCCAGAGATACTCGCAGAGGTCGAAAGGTATTATGGGGACTTGTATACTCAAAAAACAAGTCCACCTGAGGCCCCGAGCGCAGATGATCCGCGTGCCAGACTAACCCGCCACCATTCAGACGAGTTTCCCGACATCGACTTAGGCGAGATTAGAAGAGCCCTTGAACAGCTTCACAATAACAAAGCTGCGGGTGATGACGGAGTAACTACAGAGCTACTCAAGGCAGGCGGTATGCCAGTGTTGATTGAGCTTGTAAAGCTCAATAGAATGCCGTAAGACATAATACTGTGGAAGTAAGCGAAATATATATAAAATAAATATTAATATAAAATATAATTCTGTTTACTATTCATTGCTATATATCATTGTAAAAGGGGTGGGTATATATCATTTGTTAAACAATATTGATGTGGGGGGAGTCGTAGAAAATGTGACATAGGAGTGGACTAAAAAGACGTATTTTATGAAAGGCCTTTAGCTTGCTATTGCGGTTCATACGATGGGTGTGATTCCGGAGGGCCATCACCATTCCTTTTTATTAAGCCGATAATGTACCCATGAACTTTATGGTGTTGTGGGTGTTCACGGGCGGTAGACATCGATTGTCATCGAGTGACGCACTTGCTGCCCAGGCGACGTCTGCTATAAAAATATTACATATGTAGCGCACCCCTTATTTTGCACACGATGCATTTCGGAAATCGTGTACGCCACGGCGCTCCGATGACTCTTCCCCGCGCAGGGCCAGCTCAATGGTCATAGACGCCTCGCGACCGCGCGTGCCGGCACTCGGCAGTCGGCCCCGGAACTCGTTGCTTACAACACGATCGATGCGCGCGCGCCGCTTACCGCGGCATCGGTTATTAGTACAGTCGTAATAGTCCTAAGTCTTATGTATGTTCTATGTTTTATGTGTTTTTGTCTTTTGAAGATTATATATTTTATACAAGCCACCGTGTTGTTTATTCAACCCAGCCGTCACTACGTTATAACGCCGAGACGTTATAAATTGCGCCCAACTAGCGGCCCGAACCACGTGTGTGCTGTAAAATCTCGAAACCGTTTTGGCACACCAGGATGCCATTGACGAGGCAAATGGCGACGAAGAACAAAGAGACAGGTAACTCATCAGACGACGAGCAAGATTCTGGATCCACGTGCTCGGCTCCGGCGGCCCCGGCGGCCGCGCCCATCGCCGCACGCTCGGATTCGAATACGTCTTCAAATGCGGCGCGTCGAGAGGACCCAATTAGAATATCTGAAGACCAGCTAGCGAAACTTATAACAAGCATCATGTCGAGCATTACGACATCATCGCTAACTGGTGAACGTGAAGGACCGACTCCCACTCCATCCACCGACAATCCTCAGCTCACGAATCTGCATGGGAATTTTTCTCGGTGCTCGGCCCGATTCGACGGTGCCGCCCGAAGCGCAGATGAGTTCGAGGCTTTTTTAGACGGCGTGCTTGTCTATAAGGAGTGCATATTAGTAAGCGACGACCACGCGCTTCGTGGCCTCGCTATGCTGCTGACCGCCGAAGCTGCCGTGTGGTGGCGCGGCGTGAAATCGACGGTGACGACGTGGGATGAAGCCGTGCGACGACTACGGACAATGTACGGCGCACCGCGACCCGGACACAAGATCCTGCGTGAGATCTTCGCAAAAGAACAGGGGGATGAACGTGTCGACTCATTCATATCGCGTGTGCGTGCAGACATTTCACGTTTACCATACCAAGTGCCGGAAGCCATGCAGATAGATATTATATACGGTTTACTGTGTCGTAGAATTCGTAAACGCGTAACGCGCGAAAGTGTTTCTACGGGAATCGAATGCCTACTCGAGCGGGCCAGGTATGTGGAAGAGTCGCTGGGCGAGGTAAGATCAAATTTACTTACTCCAAACGGGGAAAGTAGCAATAATAGTATTAAATGCGCTAAGAGTGTCATTCCACCCGTTACGAATAAATCTAATTTTCCTAAAAATGTCAATGCGTTAAATGTTGCAACTCCCGACTCTGGTTCGAGCAAAATTGATAATTTTACGCAGAAACGTAGCAAACCACGTTGCGTTTTTTGCAAGCGGTTAGGTCATTCGATTGACCAGTGCCGAAGCAAACCGAGCCAAGAAAACAATGAAATGCACAAAGTGCCGTTGACATGTTATGGGTGCGGACGAGAAGGAGTAATTCGTTCAAAGTGCCCTTCCTGTAGAAATACTGCCCCCGATGACAAGGTGAGTTTTCAAAGTGTTTTTACCCATGACTCTGATCCAGTTCGACCTATTATAAAAATAGAAGTTGCGTCCTTGGTGGGCGTAGCCGTGCTGGATACTGGCGCGACAGAGAGCCTCGCTAGTCCCGGGTTATACAAAATCCTATTAGACCGCGGGACAGTTTTTACAAAATCTTCCCGTACAATTGGACTCGCCGACGGGACTGAGCAGGTACGTACCGTTTTGTTGTGTGAGACAACCGTTACTGTGGGGGGACGTAATATAGCTACGACGTTCTTAGCGATGCCAGAAGCGAACAACCGTACGCTTTTAGGTCAAAACTTCATAGCCCAAGCAGGCATTCTGCTTGATCTCCCACACGGCTGTTGGTATTTTGCAGACAGATCTGAGCACAAATATCCATTTACGCGATCATATAGCCTTATGGTCGCGACTGATGCAGAACTAATGCAAGTTGATACCGCCAACCTCGCGTTAAGAGAAGATGAGGGACCTAAGCTATCCTGCCCTCAAAGAACGCAACTCAATCAGCTCTTAGTTAAGAGAGCTGACCGCTTTACCAGCGAAGGTCCTCCGACTACCTACGCTACACATCATATACGAGTAGATGAGCGGCAGGAGCCGACAGCTTCTCCACCCTACAGGATGTCTCGAGGTAAGAAAGAGTTGTTGGACGGTGAGCTCGAGAAGCTGCTGCACGCTGAAGTGATAGAAGAGTGTGAGTCGCCTTGGGCTGCTAACGTTGTCCTAGTGACGAAAAAAGACGGTGGCGTCCGACTGTGCGTGGACTACCGTAAGCTCAATGCAGTGACTGAGCCTGATCGTTACCCGCTACCCCGGTTGGAAGACGTACTTCACGCCGCCAAAACGTCTAGCTATATGACGACGCTCGACCTTCACTCTGGCTATTTCCAGGTTTGCGTCGCGGAAGAGGACCGCGACAAAACCGCTTTTATTACACCATCAGGCACCTTTAGATTTATAAGGATGCCTATGGGCCTTCGTAACTCCGGCGCTACGTTCCAACGACTGATCGACCGATTCAAGTCGAATCTGAACGTACACCGCCGAACCTCGAAGCTCAGCCACGACGCTGAGCCCTCTCCGGATCTACATCGTGCTAGGCCCGTGTCAATTTTAGGATATCTGGATGACCTCATAATCCTCTCTTCAACGTTCGAAGAACATATGGAAGACCTCGAAGCAGTGTTCGACAGACTCGAGATGTTTAATCTCAGGGTCAATAGAAAGAAAAGCTGCTTCGCATGTGACTCAGTGAAATTCCTGGGTCACATAATCGTCCCAGGTGGGTTGCAGGTCGATCCAGGCAAGACCTCAGCCATTGCTAACATGCCTGCGCCAAAAACAGGAAGGCAGCTGAAAGGGTTTTTAGCAACCTCCAGCTGGTTTAGACGCTTCGTGCCTGGGTACGCCTCTGTCGCTAAACCCCTGACAGACCTGCTGAAGAAAAACAGCAACTGGCAGTGGGGAGAAGCGCAGCAAGCTGCTTTCGAAAGGATTAAAGAGCTTTTAGTCACTGCACCAATACTCCGCCAGGCCGACGAATCTAAACCCTTCACCTTAATGACGGACAGCAGTGGATACTGTCTCGGCGCAGTCCTGATGCAGGGGGAGGGATCTGATGAAAGGCCCGTGGAGTACGCTAGTCGACTATTGGAGCCGGCTGAAAGGAATTATACCACGACTGAACGGGAGGCCTTGGCCGTGGTCTGGGCAGTGACAAAGTTCCGGGGGTACATAGAAGGGTCGGAAGTGGTGGTGAAATCTGATCACCAGCCCTTGCGGTGGTTGATGAGCCTCAAATCCCCTAGTGGCCGCCTGGCGAGATGGGCTTTGACACTCAAGGCTTACAACCTCCATATACAATATACTCCGGGCAGGGTGAACGTGATTGCTGATACGTTGAGCCGCCATGCCTGCTGCGAGGAAACCGTAACCGGTTGTGAAATATGTGCGGTGACTGTGGATATACCACACCGGTCACCTCTTGATGTACGTGACAACCAACTTAAAGACCCCGAGCTGAAAGGTATTATAGCGGATTTGGAGGATACCGACGACCTGTTCAGGGGGAGGTGTTGGTCGAATCGCGGATACCTGATATCTGATGGAGTCTTGTACAGGTACACACCGGAATCAGAAGATCTCGAATCCGCCTGCCTTGTGGTGCCAAGGCACGAGAGGAAGGATGTCCTTGCCGCCTTTCACGATGCACCGACCGCAGGTCACTTTGGTATCGAAAAGACTTTACAACGCATCAGAAACCGATATTTCTGGACACGTATGAAAGATTACGTTACTGAATATGTGAAGAATTGCACGCCTTGTCAGCGATACAAGGCCGACAACAGGAAACCGGCAGGGCTACTCCAAACTCCTGCACCAACCCGGAGATTCGAAGTGGTGTCAGTAGACTTGTTTGGTCCCCTACCTAAAACATCCAGAGGTATGCGATGGATTTTAATCATCGAAGATATATGCTCCCAATGGGTCGAGCTATTCGCTTTAGAGAGCGCCACCAGCGTTGAGTGTGCTGAGACATTAATATCGGAAGTCTTCTTAAGGTTCGGAGTTCCACGCAGGATGATTAGTGACAACGGAGTCCAATTTGTCGCTGAAGTGATGCAACAGGTTTGTCACGTGATGGGGATCAAGCAGTCCCTGACGCCATTGTACCACCCTGCAGCGAACCCCGTAGAGCGGAAGAACCGCGACTTGAAGCCTCAACTGGCTATATTAGTAGGTAAAGATCATGGATCATGGGATACTCACCTCGCAGCCATAAGGTTTGCGATGAATTCAGCTGTCACAGCAAGCAATGGCTTTTCACCGGCATTTCTTACTTTTGGGAGAGAATTGCGTGCGCCATCCGACGTCGTAGCGGACATGAAAACTATCGTAGACAGCGATAATTTCGTCGCAAACATTACACCTTATCTATGTAAGTTATCGACAGCTCTGCTCGATGCGAGAGATGCCCAAGAACATGCCCGGTCTATCCAGAAGAAGTACGCAGATGAAGGTAGACGTGTGCCGCCTGATTACAAGGTAGGTGATCTCGTTTTAATAAAGACACAGGGTACCAACGACGTGGGAACCGGTCAATGTGCCAAGTTTATACCCCGAAGGGACGGGCCATATCGGATCAAGGAGGTCGTGAGCCCTACCACCTACCTGATAGAAGGCATTGCCAGAGGTGAACACGTCGGGCGGTACCACGTGTCTCATTTAACCCCGTTCGTCGGTGATGTGGAAGCTCCGGTTAGAGAGAAGCGCAGACGAGGCAGACCGCGTAAGTTGTAGGGTCTAGTCCGAACTCGAGGACGCCTTGTTCGAACCAGAGGGGGAGTATGTAGCGCACCCCTTATTTTGCACACGATGCATTTCGGAAATCGTGTACGCCACGGCGCTCCGATGACTCTTCCCCGCGCAGGGCCAGCTCAATGGTCATAGACGCCTCGCGACCGCGCGTGCCGGCACTCGGCAGTCGGCCCCGGAACTCGTTGCTTACAACACGATCGATGCGCGCGCGCCGCTTACCGCGGCATCGGTTATTAGTACAGTCGTAATAGTCCTAAGTCTTATGTATGTTCTATGTTTTATGTGTTTTTGTCTTTTGAAGATTATATATTTTATACAAGCCACCGTGTTGTTTATTCAACCCAGCAGTCACTACGTTATAACGCCGAGATGTTATACATACATTATTATTTCATTATTCGTAACCTAGGATTGGGTATTAAGAATACGATTTAAACAATAAGTAAAAGTTTTTTATTCATAAAAAGTACACCGACTTCAATAAAAAACAAATTATGCGTCACTATAAAATTTGAGGGTTTCACTTGATTTTTCTGAGATCCCAACATCAGATCCTGATTTGGGACCACCTGGGAAGTATATCCTTTTAAACAACAAAAAAAAATTCTCGAATCGGTCCAGGCGCCTTCGAGTAATCGGGTAACATACATAAAAAAAAAGATTCCGACGAATTGTTAACCTCCTCCTTTTTTGAAGTCAGTTAAAAAAGGCATAAACGGTATGAAGCGATGTTACACATTAGTGTTCGGTCGGCGTGGTGCGTCCAGCGACTGAGATACGCACCTTCATAGTGTATACTGAGGAACCCTCAGTGTTGTAAGGTGCACCGTGCAGGGTACTTGCCACTGACTAGCCAGGCCCCGCGCTATGGCGTGCGGTACACCTCGCGGCGATGTGTCGGCGGTGTGTGGACTAGCGACTAGTGAATAGCGCGGATTCCACTCACTTACTCATCAAACGTTGCATGAAAATGGAAACTGAATTACTTGTAAGAGTAAGACAAATGTAAATGCAATCTATACCTAAAGCTGTAGCGCCTGTCTGTCACTTTATGACTCACTGATACCGATTCTGCAATTTTAGAAATTTTTGTTTGTCTGTATATCCGGTTTTAACTCCAAAACCACTTGACCAATCATCTGAAATTTTAAATACAGTTAGGCCATTCGATCGCGCAAATGATAGGCTTCTTTTTATCCCTAAAAAATGTACGGTTTCCGCGGGATAGTTTTTTGTTTTTCACAGAGCCAGGGATCGACATGATTTTAGAGAATGATAAATGCCGCTTTTTATCACGGAAACATCTATAGAGTTCCTATAGGGTAGCAAAATGTAGAAAGATGTAATAGGTGAAAAATAAGAACCACCAGCTATAAAACGTATATAAAACGTTTTTTCACTATAATGACTTAATACTTTCGAATAGAAGCTTAACAATAAATATAAATATACATGTAAAGTGTTTAGTATAGCGACTAGCAGTGTCTAACACATTTGATTTTGTTTTCATAATATTACAAAGTATTGCTGCTCAAAGTTGAATACCTCATCAAAAGTAACATCTTCGACAGCGCATTATAAATGATAGGCTACTAATGTGTTGTTCATTAATAATTAACGAACAACACATTAGTAGCCGATTATTCTAAGGTGTTGTATGTACTACAATTGAGTTGAGTTATAATACAGTATGTCGAACATAACAGAAGGTGTGTGGTCGGCTCAACTCTATTTAGTAATTTGGTGCGTGCAATAACCTGAGTTCGTGTACAGAACGTCGCGTCGGTGGTCCTATAACTTACCGTGCGGGGTGCGGAGCGCGGGGTGCGGGATGTGGGGCGCGGGGTTCCTGTGCGCTAATCTCATCGTGGACTGTTTATTGCCTCGTAAACTGTGTGATGGGAGCAGTCACCCCCCCCCCCCCCCCACCTCTCGCACGGACTCTCCTGCGCCTGCTCTATACACGGGAATAAAATGTTTACTGCTCAAATATTCCATGAATTTTGTATTTTTGTCCAAACAGATTCCACTCGAATACTAATACGAGCGATAAAGTTTATTTTACGATTGTGTAAAAATTTTCCACCAAATAAACGATAACTCCTATTTGTTTACACAAAGCGGGGTCCGGCGTGGATTTACATCAAATAAAGTTTTATTAGCTGAGATTCTTGCATAATAAATTGAAATAAACTAGGTCTCTGTGCAATAATATACTCTGTTTTGTGCAGGTCCAAGAGGCATCATTGCGTCCGCCGCGAACCGAAGAGGATGGCCCCAGTGAAAAAGAGAAGACACCACAAGAAGTACAAGGTGCGGTGAGAAGGTAGGCGGGGGCGGTGCGGCGCACGCGGCCATGTGTGACGTCACCGTGGATGAGGCACGGTGCTGCTGGGAGTCTGGCAGGGGTGGGGGAGGGGTGGATCCGGTCGCGTGCTGTCGGTGCGCACACAAGCGGCGCGCGTCTCCGCTGGCGTGCCTGGCGGTGTGCATCCTCGTGCTGGTGTACAACCTACTCGGCGGGTTCCTGTTCCTGGCGCTAGAGGGCGGCGGGACACCGTCCACGCACCTCGCACACCCCGAGGAGACCGCCGTCGCCGCCTCCAAGCCGAACCTGAGCCAGCCGCACCTCGGTACCGATCTTCGCTCGCGTACAGTCGAGCGACTCTGGTCCATTACCGAGGACCTCAACATACTCTACAAGGAGAACTGGACCAAGCTTGCTGCCAAGGAGCTGATGGATTTCCAGCGAGTACTGATCAAGACAATGCGCAGCCGGGGCGGGGCTGGTGGTGTGAGCGACGCTGCAAGAGAGGCTGCAGGAGGGGGCGAACCTGACAGCCGCCTCATGTACCACCACGACGGTGACTACCGATGGACGTTCTGCAGCAGTTTCCTGTACGCACTTACACTCATCACCACCATCGGTGAGATTTAGCTTTTAATCATTCTTTCATGATAAATGCAGCAAATTCACTTACACAAGCTTCAGTCCCTTATGATGCATATGGCGCATCAGTTTCATAAGAGCATCGTATATACGACGCTTTCCTGTCTAAAAAACTATCATCTACCTAGAAAAAATAAAAAATATCACAAATATCGTGCCAGCGTTTATAAATAAAATAATGATCTACTGATCACATGATTTAATCTACACGCTACTTTATGCATGGCACATGGTTACTTGGTTCTAGCTGAACATTTGTCGAGAAGAGTGCATTCAGGTCTGAAGAGCAGTGAAAAGCAGATGTTTGTTTGCAGGTCACGGTAACGTGGCACCACGCTCGTCGGCCGGCAAGGTGGCGGCGGTGTGCTACGCGTGTGTCGGCATCCCCATCATCATGCTGTACCTGTCGACGCTGGGCGAGGCGCTGGCACGGCACCTGCGCGTGCTCTACTCGCGGCTGTGTCCCGCGCGCCTCGCCCCTGACGCGGTCCACTCGCGCGCCGACTGCCTCGCCTCGCCAGCACCACCCACCGCGCCACCTCGGGACAAGCTCTGCGCCGAGCGGCCGCGTCGCACGCCCTTCCAGGCGGCGCTCAATCTGGACGGCTTCGGCGGCGGATATCACTGGACCTGTCGCGACCACACGCGTGTGCCGCCGCCACTCAGCGCGCTCCTAGTGATACTGTACATGGTGCTCGGCACGCTTGTGTTCCACGCCACCGAGAAATGGGACTTCATCGATGGCTGCTACTTCTCCTTTTCGAGCCTCGCCACTGTAGGATTCGGTGATCTACGACCGGGGTTGTACGCAAGCACTGTGTCGGCGAAGGCGGAGGACGTGGCCGTCGGCGTGTGCTGTATCTACATACTGGTCGGAATCGTAGTGGTCGCGACTTGCTTCAACCTGATCCAGGAGGATATGAGCGGTGTTGTGCGCGGGGTGGGCGCGGTGTGTGCGGGCGGGGGGAGGGCGCGGGCGCGGGCGGTGCATAGCGCCGAGCGACGTGACGACAAGCTCGCCATGGCGGTGGTGTCCTGACACAGGGAGTCGGCCGAGCCCGCGCCCTCGGCCGTCTTTGAAAAGCGGCAGCAGGTGAAGTTTCGCGTGGACAATTCTAACCCGACCAAGTTCAACAGTCTGCCGCGCAGGAAGTCTTCGCACTACGGCGAGGAAGGGTTCACTCGCAACACGCCGGCGCGCCGCTCCGCCGGACACACCGGACTCGGTGGGCTTGGCGGGCTGTCCGGCCACGACCGCTGCGTGGAGTACTTCGTGCCGCGCAGTCTCAGCGAGTTCAACCTGAGTGCGGCGGGTGCGCTGTGTGACCTGCCGCCGCTGGAGGTGCGAGGCGCGGGGCTCGAGGGCGGGGGGGCGGCGGCACTGCTGTCGGTCGGTGCGGGGGTGGGGGCGGCGGCGAGGGCGCGTGATAAAATGGTCACCTTCGAGGATGATCGGCCTCTAGACAAGGGTTTCGCCGACGACGTGTTCATGTGACGGCGCGCGACCACCACTCTTGTTGCTATTCACCATCTTTGTTATATAATTAAATATTAACATTTTACATATTACGTAGTTTCACTTAACACTTACGAATTTCAATGACTTCCCATAAGTATCTATAATAGCACTAATAGTAGTAATAGCCACCATGTTTTTGGTGTAATAGCGAGCGGGTCATATCTACAGTCAAATGTATTTTAAGGAGTGCTAGAATTCCACCGGCTGTTCAGACTCAATCCCAAGTAATTAATTATACAGCATTTTTATTATGTCGATGTGGGCCCTAAAAGGTGGCCGAATCCGAGGCCCATGAAAACATATGGCCCCGGTTTTATTGAGGGCCACCGTGAAGCCCAGTCGTCAAATCCTGCCCACCACTTGTTCGGTTGCGAACGAGGCGAGCAGGGTAGTCTCCTGAAAGGACCTAGCCGTCGCTGTCATTAGTGTGTCATAACAGACGACAACAACGCCTCGGGGTAAATACCACGGAGCACCCAATCGTAGCCGATGTTCCATAGGAGAGGGCCCAGGACTGAGCCCTGTGGAACACCGCAGGCCATCGCTCTTCGGTGCCACCTGTCGGCGCCTGGATACACTGTGTACCTATTTGAGAGATACGAGCACACCAGACGCCTGAGATACGGTGGCACCACATGGTACCGCAGTGCTTCCATTATGCAGGCCTAGGGCAATGTGTTGAACGCGTTGGCAATGTCTAGAGACACCGCCACCACCACTTCACCCCGAGCCACTGCATTCTCCGCTTGTGTTTTGACCCACAGAATCGCATGTACTGTTGATTGGCTTTGCCGGAACCCATACTGGCACTGTGATAGATCCGGCCCGACCTTTTCAAGATGCTCGACGAGGCGAGCATGAATGATACGCTCGAAGAGCTTGCAGGCCTCGTCATCTCTCTCGTCTCATTTGAGCTTAAGAAATATAAAATTATTTGCCACTTTTTTATATTCCAACGTCATAGAATCAAAACAGGCAATAATTAATATAATAGTTTGGCGTTTAGGATAAAGCGAAACTAAATATAAACAAATACGTGTAGTATAATATACAGCACTATTCATTTTTCTGGGTGATCTGTCATTTTTCAGTAAGGTAGTATAAGCCACGTGGCATGTTCGTTAGCATCTTTTTCCTGTCGACATGCGTGAGGGGGTCGTCGTGTGCGATCTCTGCGAGGACGCGCTTGAGGGAGAGCGGTGTTTCGATCGGATCACTCCGACGCGACGCGGCGCGGCGTCATTCAATTTACTCTGTCGTAATAAAATATCTTCCACGGTGCCTTTTAGTATTATAATGACGTGAGGTAGAAATTTCATCAACATTTTTCCCGATCCCGTTCCTCCCTACATTATACATTACATTAATGAACCGAACCGTGACGTGAACACACATCATGTTGTCACTGTTGTAAAATAATATGTAAAAATATTATCCACAAACGATATTTAGATGATCTAAATACAATAGACATGTGATTCGTATTATTATTTATGTTACTTCTCTGATTTTAAAATATCATTCTAGATCAAATCATTGTAATAATGGCTTGTAATACTCTGTTACAAGCTCCCAATGACGACAACACAACTGACCATTCAGATGGAGTTGGGCTGACGCATAATATAGTTAAAACTCAAAGAAGTTGTTATATTAACTGAATAACGTTATGAACATTCGTCTGATAGTAAGGGTCGAGTCTATCCATACACAGTAGTACAACCACTATTAACCTTAAATCACAAACTACTGTATGGTACTGCATCCACTGCACTGCGCTCATCATCATTATAACTTATCATCACGGTATAGCGCAAAATGTATGTAAAAGATGAAGAAGTAATTTTTGAGTTTAAGCCATTTGTTGCTTAAAATTATATCACCGTAAAAATACCATAGGTATGTATATATTTGGTACTTAATGAAGAGCAGCAATAGCATAGTTGGTTGCGGTACGGACTGTCAAGAAAGTCGTATGTTCGAAACCCAACACCACTTTTTTTTTTGTCGCGGGGAAAGCGTTTTATTACTGCCGCCCGCTCCGGGGGAAGCGGAATAAGAATAAAACGGTTATACTGGACTAGCCGGTCTTACGACCCAGTATCCCCCTCGCCCGGATGATGGCTATCCGTGCTGCCACTGGGCCGAGTCCCTACCCCCTATGTACACCCCACCCGAAACTACCAGCTAAAACCCCGCGGTGGCATTCTTCGACACTTTTCGAGCGATCCCGGGGTATTCTAAGGAGTGCTAGAATTGCTGCCGGAACCGCCCCTGCGCGGTGCCCTGTACGGGCCCATCTCCATGTGGGGCTTGGAAGCCTCCGCGCACCGAACAACGACAGCGAACGGGGCTTTACCACCCGAGCTGCCGTCCATCTCGGGGTCGCACGATGCACCGAAATTGGAGTGCATCGATATGGGCTGACAGCCCCCTGCTGCGCACCCGCGACCCCCGATGGCCCCAATTAGTCGCCTTGTACGACAGGCAGGGGTTACCGTGGTGAAATTCTCCAAACGCCCCCATTCCACATGGTGCGAGACGCCGGTCAGTCGTCCACCCGGCGCCTCCTACGTCTCCTCTGGCGGCGGGAGGGATCAAGTCGACCATGGACGACACCACGGCCGGCACCGAGAGGTTTCCTCCAACGACTGCTCTGAGAGCGCTGCGCTCGTCGTCCCAGGCTGGGCACTCCTCCGCGCCGCGCAGGGGCGATTCCGGCTGCAATTCTAGCACTCCTTAGAATACCCCGGGATCGCTCCGCAAGCGCCGAAGAAGGCCACCGCGGGGTTTTAGCTGGTAGTGTCGGGTGGGGTGTACATAGGGGTTAGGGACTCGGCCCAGCGGCAGCACGGATAGCCATCATCCGTGCGAGGGGGATGCTGGGTCGTAAGACCGGCTAGTCCAGCATACCCGTTTTATTCTTAATCCGCTTCCCTCCGGAGCGGGCGGCAGTAATAAAACGCTTTCCCCGCGACAAAAAAAAAAAAAAAAAGGCCGCCTCGTGGGAAACCGTGCGGTAGCCCCTTACTATTCGCTGCGCCAACAAACGCTACGGTTTGCGCAGCAAGGCGACGCAGCGGGCTTTCAGGGACTCGGCCCATACGGGACATCCGTACAGAGCCATTGGCCGCACGACTCCAGCGTATAAACTTTGGCAAGGGTTACTAGGTCCCTCCAGTTTCGGCAGCAGGCGTCCGAGCGCGCCCGCTGCCCGCACCAATTTCGGCAACTCAACTATGCAACCCATAGTTTACGACTGGAACGCATTCAGAAACGCTTTTTAAATTACTTGGCCAATTGTTCACCTGCTGCCAAAGGAATCATGAGCTACGTTAAGAGGCTTGAATTATTTAGGATTACCTCTTTAGAAAAGCGTCGTGATTTATTGGAACTTATGTTTTTATACAAAATACATATTGCATGGTAATGTTGATAGCCCGGAGCTACTGTCCAAAATTAATTTCAAAGTTCCACACCGATTTCCTAGGTATCCTATGAAACTCCTAAGTCCACCATTTCGTAAAACTGTATTTGGGTCAAATTCGCCTATCTCAAGATTATGTAGTATCCATAATCAAAATTCCAATAAGATAGATCTGTTTGGCACAAGTCTATTTGAATTTAAAAAGCAATTAAAACGTCTCGGAAATGCTTAACATTATCATGAAATTTAATGACATTGTATGCTATGCATATACTATAACTATATAGTATATACAGGGTAACATTGTGGTGTTTTTTTTGTTTCTTTTGTACTTTTAGATAGCATGTCCTCTTTATTTGTATGAAGTGTTCACTTTTTTATGTTGTGCACTTAGTTTAGTTATGTAGTAAATGTATTTTGTATTGCAAATTAGTGTAACAACTGTTTGTGAACCCATTAAAATAAAATAAAATAAAATAAACTCCTCGAAATGGGTGTTAAGGAGCGTAGTGTCATCTATCGGCGCTGTGGGACAAGTTGAGGCCCACAGATTAATTATAAATAGTGTCATTTTAAATTTTATGTTTTATCTGTGTAAAAAACCACTTTTGTATTGTAACGGGCTCGCATGGCGGCTTAACACGATTTTGTATAGTGAAGACATAAGAAACAACGAAATACACTTTTTACAAAAGAGCAAATATACGGATTATTGAAGATATCCCCCTTCCTCCCCAACATATGGACCTTCGAGCCCGGATTGCAGAAGCAAGAAAACCGGCAGCCGTCAGCATCGGCAATCATCACTTCGAGCGAACGGTCAGGATATCCCGTCTAATTCCTATCGCATCTGCTTCAATTTGTGTTAAAGTGTTTTGTTTTGCATTATTCCAGTACGTGCTCTGCATTGCCTGACCAGCAGCGAGAGGAGGGCTTGCATGTGAGTACTTTGACCTTCACTTGACCGCCATGACCGACGCTAACCAACTTTCGGTTCGATCTGTGTCCCCATCCCATAAAATAAAAACTAATGATGAACATCTTAGTGACCTTAGGAAACAAAGAGGTCAAATCAAGGGCAGAATAACTCAATTTAAAAATTATATTGATACTTTTGAAGGCGCTACTATAACTAACTTACAAGCCAATGAAATTAAAAACAGATCAAATGCAGCTTCTGAATATTTTAAAAAATTTGATCTTATTCAAACCGAAATTGAGTTAAACTGCGCCGAGATAGATCTACCCACTCATTTGGAATATTTTACATCAGTAGAATCAATGTACTATAATGCTAATTCAATTGCTAACTGTTTAGTTGAGAGTTTTGAGACTAGTGACAATAAAACTAATTGTGATCAGAATAATTTAGAAAAGTGTCATAAAAAAAATCGAAAGCTACCCGTAATTAGGCTACCAAGTTTTGATGGCTCATTCGATCATTGGTTGGAATTCAAACATTCCTATATTACCATGATTCATGAATGTTCTGATTTAGATGAAATTGACAAATTCCATTATTTGAAGTCTTCGCTAAGTGGTCGTGCATTGCAAGTTATTAGTGCATTAGAGTTTACACCATCCAATTACGCTCATGCATGGGACTTATTACAAAATAGGTTCAACAATCCAAGGCTATTAGTGGATAATCATATTAAGTCACTGTTCACTCTTCAGTTAATTAGACAGGAGTCATCTTTGCATATTAGGGAGACTATTGATACAGTTTTGAGAAATTTACGTTCACTTAAGTCACTAGATGAGCCTACTGAGTCATGGGACACGTTAATTATTTTTCTAGTAGTTTCGAAATTAGATCCGAAAACACAAGACAAATGGGAGGATCATAAAGGAACAGTATTATCAAATTCAAAGAAAATTATATTAGAAGACCTTTTTACATTTCTTAGAAACAGAGCCGATACATTAGATTCTCGATCAAATAACTTAAATCATACTAAGCTGCAAAGCACAAGTAGACATAATAGTTCAAATAAAAATACTCAGCAGAGTAATATACATAGTTATGTGTCAGCAAAAAATTATGCAACTTATAGTAAGCCAACTAAACCGATGCGCAAACGTGAGTGTCTTTTGTGCAACCAAAATCATTTTCTTTATGCATGTACAACATTTTTAAATATGTCTGTATGTGACAGAATAAAATATGTTATTGAACATAATATATGTAAAAATTGTTTGCGCATGGGTCATTTGGTAAGTGATTGTAAATATGACTTGTGCAAAATATGTAAGAAAAATCATAATAGTTTACTTCATTCGGATAATGATTTGAACTATACTAGTAGTGTGTGTAATAGGAATGTGTGCGTAGAACGCATACCTACGTATACTACATCTACAACGGTGGCTTTGCAATCGTCACCTGGTCGCTCCGATGTTCACTGCATTAGTGACGCGGACCGATCGCACTTAAAATCACAGGTATTACTGTCAACTGCATTGATAGAAGTAGCCGATGTGAATAACAAGTTTCACACCGCGCGTGCTCTTCTTGATAACGGCAGTCAACTTAGTTTTATAACAGAAAAACTATGTTTACGTTTAAACTTACCGTATATACAGTCCACAGTGCATGTATCGGGTGTAGGGCAAAACGTTATACATTCAAAACGATCGTGCAATATTTTCATGCGTTCAAAAACAAGTCCGTATAATACGCAAATAACTTGTTTAGTCTTACCTCAAATAACTTCGAGCTTACCTGCAGATAGTTTGGAGTTAGAATATGTGAGTATACCAGATCATATTCAATTAGCAGATCCCATGTTTCACATTTCAAATGATATTGATATCTTAATTGGTGCAGATAAATTTTGGGAACTTTTATGCGACAATATTATACGTATACCGAACGGACCATACTTACAGAATTCAAAACTGGGTTGGTTGATGTCCGGTCCAATTTATTATAAGAGTGTAGTCGAAAACAAAGACAATCATATTCTTTGTAACTTCACTCAATCTTTAGACATGCAACTTCGTAAGTTTTGGGAGTTGGAAAATGTGTCTTTATCTAATAATGTACTCACTCAAGATGAGAAAAAATGTGAGGAACTCTTCGTTAATACAACGAAACGCGATAAGAATGGCAGGTTTTCAGTTCGTATTCCGTTACAAGAATCTGCTACAGTTCTCGGCGATTCTTATGAGTTCGCGTATAGGCGTTTTTTATCATTAGAACGTAAACTACAACGTTTTCCATTATACAAGCAAATGTATTGTGACTTCATGGCAGATTACGAAAATTTAGGTCACATGACTCGCATAGATAGCTATAGTAAACCTTTTTATTTCTTACCCCATCACGGTGTTTATAGAGAAAGTAGTCTTACCACAAAACTCCGAGTAGTATTTGATGGTAGTGCTAAAACAACATCACAAAAGTCCTTAAATGATATTCAATTGCCAGGTCCGCCACTTCAGAATGATATATTATCAATTTTACTTCGATTTAGACAATACAGATATGTAGCTTGTGCGGATGTTCAAAAGCTGTTTCGACAAGTATTAATTCATCCAGATCAACGTTCTTTACAGCTGATTGTATGGCGCGCAAACCCTACCGAAGCTCTAGGGGTTTACCAACTTAATACCGTCACTTATGGTACCGCATCAGCACCATATCTTAGTATGCGTTGTTTAAAGCAACTGGCAATTGATTGCAAGGATGATATTATTTCTCGTATCATAAAGGAGGATTTGTTTGTTGATGATCTAATAACCGGACTAGATGATCGCGAAGGTTTATTAACTATTTGTAAAGAAATATCTCAGGTTTTACATTTAGGTTGTTTTCCATTGCGAAAATGGACATTTAACTTTGAACCTAATAGGGATGATAAAAGGCAATTTAATGATGGTCTTACACAAAATAAGACACTCGGATTGGGTTGGTTTAATGATTCTGATCATTTACATTTTACCACTACAATTAATAAGGAAGTATATAACAGTTTAACAAAGCGTACTATGTTATCAATTATTTCTCAGATATATGACCCATTGGGTCTACTAGCGCCAGCTGTTATAATATCAAAAATACTATTACAAAATTTGTGGCTGTCCAAGGTTGACTGGGATGCTCCTGTATCCATTGAAATAGCGGATAAGTGGAGTAATTTTCTCAGAACTTTGCGCTGTTTAGGTGAACTGAAAGTCCCTCGCCAAGTCAGAGGTCCGTACATACGGTTTACAGAGCTACATATATTTTCAGACGCATCTCAGAATGCTTATGGTGCATGCGCGTATGTACGTACCTATGACAAAGGTACTGACATAACAGTTAATTTATTGTGTGCTAAAAGTAAAGTCGCACCTTTAAAAACCGTTAGCATACCACGACTCGAACTTTGTGGTGCCTTGATAGGTGCGCGACTTTATAAGAAAATAATAAATTCACTTAGGCTTACATTCACTAAGGTTTACTTTTGGACAGATTCCACAATAGTCATGGGTTGGATACGCATGTCACCTCATCTTTTAAAAACTTTTGTTCAAAATCGAGTAACAGAACTTAATGAATTGACAGGTGACTCATTATGGTTACATGTAAATAGTAAAGATAACCCAGCAGATTTATTGTCGCGCGGTACCTATCTCGATGCATTAATAAACTGCCAGCTGTGGTGGCACGGCCCAAGTTTTTTACTGTCGAAACATTTTAATTGCGCACATAATAATAATAGTGATATAGTTATTCCCGAGGATTTACCCGAATTACGAAACAATATACATTCCCATACATGTTTTACAAGTAACGACTTAATTACTTTCAAACGGTATTCATCATTTAATAAGTTAAAGCGGATTTATGCATACGTACTTCGCTATATTTATAATATACGAAGTAAGCGCAACAAGTCACAAGAACGCAAAACCGGTTCATTATCAACGAACGAATTGAATGAGTCACAAAATACATTAGTGAGATTCGCTCAAATGCATTCATTCCCAGATGTTTACATTTGTTTGCGAAATAAGTTACCATTGAATGGTGTGCAAAGTAAACGTGTATCGAGTCTTAACGTGTTTTTGGATGAAAACAATATAATTAGAGTTGGTGGTAGATTGGGTAACTCGTCGAGTTTCGATTATAACAAGAAATATCCAATTTTACTGTGTGCTAAACATCATTTTACAGTTTTGTTGTTTCGACATGAACACCTAAGGCTGTTGCATGGAGGCCCACTAGTTCTACTGGCTAATATACGTGAATTTTGGTGGCCGTTGGGAGCGAGGAACTTGGCAAAGAAAGTGATTCGAGAATGTGTAACGTGTACTAGAATTAAAGGTAAAACATTATCTCCTATAATGGGTAATTTACCAAGTGAACGAATTGAGCCTGGGTTTCCTTTTATTCGTACAGGTGTAGACTATGCAGGACCTGTGCAAATATTAACACGCAAAGGACGAGGAGCCAAGCTAATTAAAAGTTACATTTGCCTTTTTATTTGTTTTATAACGCGTGCTATACATTTAGAGTTGGTCACTAGTCTCACAACTAACGATTATCTATTAGCATTGAAGCGGTTTATAAGCCGTCGTGGCAAACCTCAGTTTATCTTTTCAGATAATGGAAAGACATTTGTCGGTGCCGAGAAAGTCCTTCCATTATTTTTATCGAAAAATTTTAAAGAAATAAGTGAATCTTTGTCTAATGATAGTATACAATTTAAATTTATTCCCCCATATTCTCCTCACTTTGGCGGTCTATGGGAAGGTGGAGTGCGCTCGTGTAAGTACCATCTTAGACGTGTTGTCGGTAACGCTCGGCTAACGTACGAGGAATTCACAACGGTTTTGGCACAAATTGAAGCCGTCCTGAATTCCCGTCCCCTTTCACCTATGTCTACAGATCCTAATGACTTAACTCCGCTTACACCTGGACATTTCCTGATTGGGCGTTCGTTGACGGCTCCGGCGTGCGATGACCTCACTGCAAGAATTACTTCCCGATTGACTCGCTACGACCGAATTGAACAGATGAGACAACACTTCTGGAAGCGTTGGTCACAAGAGTACATCGTGGAACTGCAGCAGCGGACCAAATGGAAGTCGCACCAAAGTGACATTACTTTGGATAGTCTCGTGCTCATCAAAGAGGATGGTCTGCCTCCCCTCAAATGGAGGCTTGGACGTGTTGTTCGTGTGTTTCCAGGAAAGGACGGCGTATCTCGAGTCGCTGAGGTGCGTACAGCGAATGGTGTCATCCAACGTTCATTTTCCAAGATCTGCCCGCTGCCGCTGTAACCAAGTTGCTTCGATCCTGGTCAAGATATTGGAAGTTGGGACTTCCAAGGCCGGCGGTATGTTAAGGAGCGTAGTGTCATCTATCGGCGCTGTGGGACAAGTTGAGGCCCACAGATTAATTATAAATAGTGTCATTTTAAATTTTATGTTTTATCTGTGTAAAAAACCACTTTTGTATTGTAACGGGCTCGCATGGCGGCTTAACACGATTTTGTATAGTGAAGACATAAGAAACAACGAAATACACTTTTTACAAAAGAGCAAATATACGGATTATTGAAGATATCCCCCTTCCTCCCCAACAATGGGCTAGGAAATCCCATCGGCTGTCCAGAATCAATCCCAAGTACTTCATTGTACAGCCGATGAGAATCCGCACCCCCTCCACATCGATGTGGGGCCCTAAAGGTGGCCGAATCCGAGGCCCGTGAAAGCAAAGGGCCTCGGTTTTGTTCAGGGCCACCTTAAGGTCCAGTCGCCAAATCCTGCCCACAAGTGGCATACAGCTCTGACTTTATGACTTTACTGAAAAGTTATGTGTGTATTCTTAATTATCGCTTGCTTTAACGGTGAAGGAAAACATAGTGAGGAAACCTGTATACCCGAGAATTCTCAAAAAGAATTTCGAAGGTATGTGAAGTCTACCAACCCGCAAATGGATGGCGGCGCGTCAGCGCCGCGGAGCAGGTACTCCACGCGGCACAGCCCAGCAGCAGCCTGCTGGCGTGCCTCGTGGCAGCGTAGGTTCAGTTTTGGCTCGGCGATAGCTCGCCGCACCGGAAGACGTGGCGGTGTGTGTCCAGCGACACTCTCGCTTCCGCGTCATAATGTGGCAGGCGTGTCCAGCGACCTCCTACCGCACCGTATGAACCTGGAAACAGTTACCACCAGATCGGAATGCAAGTTAGGCTTACATTCCGTGCCAGAGATCCTTGTGACAGCTCACAAGTCCGTAGCACGGAAAACACCGAGCGGTTAGCACTGATTGACTCACCCGAGTGGGATTGTCATGCAAAAGAGACCGCTTATGCGATGCGCTCGTATTTATACGTCGTTCGCATCGCACAGCGCTGTGATTCTTAGCAATAATCGAGTTTGTATCCATCATAGATTATTGATAATCGACTATTACCAAGTATTATTTATTATAATGCTACAACATGGCTAGTATTATTTATTATTATTATTATAATGAAAAATATAAGTATTTTCTATGAGTCACTGTATATATCGTAAACGTGTCTTGGAGGACGAGTGATGTAGGTGTAGTGGGGAAGGTGGGGAGCGTGGGAATGTGACGGGAGTCATTGCAATTATTCCGCTCGTGAAATCCGTTAACGACTTAATTCCAAGTAACATACTCGTTGAAGAAAATATAAGCAAAATAATCTGGATCGCACGTTTTGCCCGCGTTTTTCGTCCTGAACTTAGAGCAGAGCAATTACTATGTCTGAAACACAGATACGTCTTACTGTGGTTACGTAGAATGTACATAAGACAATATGATGATGCACTAGATTTTTTGGTTCGTCTCGGCGTGTGATGGAGGTACGCGTACGTCGTCTATTTATATGTACATCTATGCCGATGAATCTCCTCAAGCACTGTGTCTGATATTTACTTATTTCGTTCAGGGTCTCTGAAATATTTCAAGTGTACAACATTTCGGAGGTATAAATCGCTAATCTGATATGAAATAATCTTAATTCATTTTGGGTCACGTAATTTCATACCTTCTTAACTGGTTGGGTCGCTTCGTATCTCCTCGAAATGTACATTTGACATTCTAAGTAAAATTGATGGGAAACGGGCATGCAAAGTTATTTTTCAGTCACATTTCTTCTTTTAAATTTTCTCACACTAACATACGTTTTCTTTTTACTTTCCACATACACCCTTCGCCCTTGCACACATTCACCTTATACACCACCACCTGACTTCGGCCCGCGAGTTTATTCTCTCCATTATTTTTTCTTCCTCGCCAACTTTCATGTTTCTATTTGGCGCATTTGGTGGTCTTTTTTTATCCTGGCACGGTAAAGTGACCACACTGCACCTGATGGTAAGCGCAGTGCGGTCGAATTAGAGTATCGAGTAGCGAGAGACGGTCTATCCCCCGCTACTCAACACAATCATGCCGGCCTGCTTCCTCACACTACGCCATGGGCAAGAAGGTACAGAAGCGGTCGAGGGTACTCAGAAGGCCGCAAAACGGCCAAAAATCATACCCCAACTCTAGACCCCCGACAAAAACTGGATGTACACTGGCTGATCCCGGAACGCGACACACTTGCTTGTTCCACTATGGCGTGTTCTACACCCTGTGTACGGTGGTCGCTATCGGGGCGGATATGAATATCCTTCGTTCAGCGTGTGTTTATGTCATGTGTTATGAGCATCCGCCGTGTGCCACCACTGTGGCAACTGCCGCGAGGACACGGCCCAACATACGTTGGAGGAGTGCCCAGCCTGGGACGAAGAGCGCAGCGCTCTCAGAGCAGTCGTCGGAGGAGACCTCTCGCTGCCAGCCGTGGTGTCGTCCATGGTCGCCAGCCGGAGGTCCTGGCGTGCGGTGGCCCACTTCTGCGAGAATGTCATCTCGCAGAAGGAGAGTGCTGAGAGGGATCGGGAACGATATGATCCCTCCCGCCGCCAGAGAAGACGTAGGAGGCGCCGGGTTGACGACTGACCGGCGTCTCCCGCCCTGTGGAATGGGGGCGTTTGAATTCCACCACGGTAACCCCTGCCTGTCGTACGAGGCGACTAATAGGGGCCATCGGGGGTCGCGGGCGCGCAGCGGAGGGCTGTTAGCCCGTATCGATGCACTCCCAAATTCGGAGCATCGTGCGATCCCGAGATGTACGGCAGCGCATGTGGTAAGGCCTCGTTCGCTGTCGTTGTTCGGTGCGCGGGGGCTCCTTAGCCCTCCATGGAGATGGGCTGCAACGCAGCACCGCGCAGGGGCGATTCCGGCTGCAATTCTAGCACTCCTTGGAATACCCCGGGATCGCTCCGCAAGCGCCGAAGAAGGCCACCGCGGGGTTTTAGCTGGTAGTGTCGGGTGGGTTGTATATAGGGGTTAGGGACTCGGCCCAGCGGCAGCACGGATAGCCATCATCCGTGCGAGGGGGATGCTGGGTCGTAAGACCGGCTAGTCCAGCATACCCGTTTTATTCTTAATCCGCTTCCCTCCGGAGCGGGCGGCAGTAATAAAACGCTTTCCCCGCGACAAAAAAAAAAAAAAAAAAAGTGTTATGAGCACTAATCATTCAATTCACTCAATTGTATGACATGCTCTGTGTCGCCACACGCATGAATCAGAACAAAATATAGGTTGGTATTATTAACGTTCAGGTATGGTTATAGTTATTAATAGTCATAATTTGGGCCCAGTACTGAGTACAGCCGTACAGGTCCAACGTCACGTGCGACTGCTGCCTCACAGCATCCGCCCGTCTGTATCATAACATTACAGCTGTACTGCGCACTAAGTAGTTCTGTGTAGTGACGAGAAAGGATTTAATGTAGCGTGCACTGATCGGAGCGTTCCGTGGAGGTGCGTCCTGGGAATTAAATAGCGGGCGAGGACGCGGGCGCGGGCGCGGGCGATGCTAAACGGCGCCACCGTTCGACTTGAAACATTCTCACTGATACATACATACATTCTCAAAATTCTCACTGATTTTGTGTTCTATTGTCATAGTATAGCTTCTGTATTTCACTAACTATGCGTGTTGTTCCTATTGCGGTGACACTGTCTATATTAAAAAAACAGCATCAATCAATATGCCTTATTAATAAATAGTATGTAAACAATAAAAGTTTAGTAAACAGCGAGCACACGGCAGGTTAAATCCAGAGTAATGTTTGCTGAAATGGTGTCATTCCAGTGACTACAGTGCAACTACATCTCCTTAACCAATGTCAACTCAAGCCGTAGTCCTTCACGGTGGCCTAAGTCGGGTTGGTAAACTTTCGTATACTTTTTAAATTATATGTTTATTTTGAGGAATATCATAGTAGTCAAAAATGTACAAGATCACACATGTGCGCAAAACAATTTTTTTTCATTAATATTTCATACACACTACACGCACAAGTACATCAACAAGTGAAATAAATGTAATGTTGACCTAACTGAGCATACTCGTGCTAAGTAGGTACTGTTCGCACATTCAATACATATTCATAAGGCTAAGATTTATTTGCTGGTACACACTAACACAATGAATAAGTAAATAAATGTTCGCTAATTCTCCTCACTATCAATATTATCTGCGTCGTAGTGTCCTGTTGTATCTTCATAAAATATAATAACGACACAAACAATACAAACTGAACCAAAATAATTTAATAAAAAAAAATAATGTGCGAGTAACGTAAATATGTAAATTGTAACTACTGTATTGGGAGACATCACAACCATTCAAACATTACAATGTGTAATTATAGGAGTTGCAAAATAATTATGAAATTAATAGATATTTTTTTACTGCTTGCATAGGCAGACGAGCAGACGGGTCACCTGATGGTAAGTGCTGATGTTTGGCCGTGTTGCGGCCTTCGGAGTATTCTGACACTTGACCATCGACCGCTTCTGCACCTTCTTGCCCATGGCGTAGTGTGAACAAGCATACCCGCATGATCGTGTTAACTAGCAGGGGATAGATTGTTTCTCGCTACTCGATACTCTAATTAAAGACACCGCCGCAATGTCAGGGCACAGCAAAGCCGCTGCCTATCTACTAATACTTCGAAACCATACTGGTCCTACTGCGATCTGAACAATAAATAATTATTGTACTGTACGAATACAAAAATACTCTCATTTATATCGAAAAAGCTTATTCTGCATTAGTGATTGGAGTGATTCGCTCAGATATATGTTTATTGTTCTATTTTAATACACCGCGCCGGTACTTCAGCGTAGTACTTATTCCGGTGTTTGAAGTGAATAAATTAAAAAGTAAGTTTGGTATATCACATAGACACGTAGCTTACAGTATCAGTACAGGACTGCTTCCTCCTCCAAGGAGCCGGTTACTTCCACTCTAAGCACACAGGCAGTGACCGGCCCACGGGGCACGGCTCCGATCGCTCTCTCTGCAGTTTGCGAGCTCGCGTCACAATCCGCACGGCCTGCTATTTAATATTCGAGAAAGGTATTGCGGTCATGTTTTCATTTCATATTTTCTAGAAATACCGTTCTAGAGACTTAGCGCAGGCATGGAATCAGAACTCGGAACGTAGCTCTGTCATCATTATATGGCCTGTGTCAAAAATAAATACCTCATAGTTTGTTTAATGTTATATTTACCGTATTGGTTGTATACTTAAAAAATCTATAGTGAAAACCTTAAAGCATTATCGATTATATTGTCGCTCTAGGGGATGCAAACTAAAACAAATACCGCTGCTCACGGCAATGGCTTAAAATACTGAGAGCCAAACTTCAACCACGACTTGATTGTATTGTAGTGTATATGAAATTCCAGAAGAATTATAGTGTTTTTGTATTAAATACAATTTTTATAGATCACATGTAATGCAATAAACAAATTGCCACACTAAGCACAGGACCCATTCGTGCTATAGATGAAGCTGGTTACAAAGCAACTCCACCACTTAGGTGGTACTCTCGTATGTAGAGGTGGAAGGCTCAGTGTGATGAGTCACGGCATGGCGAGGGCTCGTGACTCCAGCCAGCCCTGCACATACACTCGTCCGAGGGAATGTATTAAAATATGAATGGGTTGCATTGAGTGCAGTGTACCGCCGCCCGCCGCGTCGCGCCCCGCTGTAGGCGTGACTCACTCCGCTTTGACGCGACCTCTCGCATTCAACGCTGTTTACACGTACTTACTGTTTATTTAAAAGAAATATACTCTATTCTGACAGGAACAAATTAGAGCACAAACTGAAGTGGAAAAATAAATAACACTAAAACATTTCATTTTGCACCAGTCGAATGTAAACTTAAGACATTGTCTATGGCGCTACGTGCGCTTCGATATATGACTGTATATGAAATGTAAATTTATACATATAATACACCAGTACTCTCAGTTGTCTGTTTTTTTAGTAATTTGGTCATGCATCACGTAACAAGATTCTCCAAGGGGATTACAGTATGGGGTTCTTTAAGAAGGGAATAAATAGGTTTTTTAAGGGTCGGCAACGTGCATATGTTGCTCCCGCCAATAAGTCTACAAAAATGAAGATAATAAGTAACTCAGTGAGTCCCAGGCAGTCTACGACACAGTCACTGCGCGTGATGGCGTGCTGCTCTATTTTTTACCAGATTATTTCCATAAGTCCCAAATTAATCTCGAAACTGCAGCTCGTTTTAATTTGAACTTCCTCGGTCGCTGCCTTGTCTTTTTTTGTGTGAACATTGAAACTAGAAAGGGGTATTAAAACGAGCAGTTTGTGGGTAGCCGGTCTTAACCAACAGATTTCGATACAACAACCTCCATGACGCAGTGGGAGAGTAACCAGCTGGGAAGCGAGAGACTGCGGGTTGATCCCTGCATCGAGATAATTGTTATTGTTAGCCATACATTTTTGTTTTGGATATGGATATCGTGAGATGAAATGACCCTCGTAGTTAACGAGTTTATCCTCTCGTGGGATCAGGATTATGTACATAACTGCAAAGTACTATTATATTATACTGTATGTCTGTACGGGAACTGTTTTTTGTTTTTTTAATAGGTTCACTAAACTAGTCAATATACAAAATACAAGCTTTAAATGAAGTAGAAAGTATACATAATAAACAATAAAGTGCACGACCTTCTTGAAGTGAACACTTCATGCAATAGAATAAAAAGATATTAACACTGTGTTTAAATGTTAACATGTTACTAAGTTAAATATGTCAGAGTTTACTATTATGGATAGAATTAATTAATATAAGTTTCTTAATCTGAGGGATTTTAACATTAATAATATCTAATCCAGGACGCATATTGTAGGACTTACACATACGCCACAACGGTGAGTGGTGGCCATAATTGGTTCGCCGTGTTGGCAAGTTGAAAGTCACTGTGTTATGGAGACGGCTGCTAGAACGAGGCACACTAAAATTAAGTTTCATCAGCAGACCGGGGCTATCAATGTTACTGTTACCCAACTTATGTAAAAATAGGATATCTGCCAACTGGCGTCTATATTCAAGAGAAGTAATTTTAAAATGGGCAAGTCTAGATTCGAAACTATGGCAGAGATTATTCGCGTATGAAAAATGATACAAAAACTGTATCTGGATTTTTTCTAATCTTTGAATATGTATGGCATATGATGGGCTCCAGATAGTACAACAATACTCCAGGACAGATCGTACAGGAGATCTCGGGATCTTTAAAAAAATTATATGTGTTTGTTACCATTTTTTTTTTAGAACACCATCTACTTATATTATGTACTAGCTTTTGCCCGCAGCTCCGCCCGCGTGGAAGTTGTTTTTGAGAGAAAAGGCATACTATCATCCATGGAGGCATATTACGCTATTACATTCCTCTAGCATCTGCCTAGTAGCCGGGTGCCGGGCGGACACTATGCGGAGACGCGAGGATCTTGTATTTGAGCTCAACCAGACCCTAGATCTCATATTTTCGCAGGATATCAGGAATAGGATTGAATTCAGTGCCAAGAAAACATAGGTGTGTGCATTTTCATGCCACAAATCCCCCTTTTCTCCAGTCTCCACTTTCAGGGTGTTCCAATGACAATGCAGAATGATGTTAGGATCTTAGGTGTAGATATCGGATTTAATATTGCAGCGGCGATTTCTAACGGCCGGTCAGCGTATATTAGCTGCTATTATAAAGCGCAGGTACAGCCGAGAATGGAATACTGCTTCCACCTCTGTTATGGTTCCGATAATTGCTTGCTCGATGGTTGATATGTATTGCAGCGACGGGCCATCTGGATTATGAATGATGCAGACGTGACCAATAGCTTAGAGCTGCTACAGCAGCCCAGGGACATTTCCTCGCTTAACATGTTTTTTTTTATTCTGGCGCGGCAAAGTAACCATACTGCACCTGATGGTAAGCGCAGTGCCGTCCAGATAGAGTATCAAGTAGCAAGAGATAGTCTATCCCCCGCTACTCAACACAATTATAGCGGCCTGCTGTTTAGCTTCTTCACATTACGCCTAAAGGACCCAGGATCATAGGAGGGAGGGAACACGGTAGCTGGCAAACTGTTCCACAGCTTGATCAGTACGCGTGGTTCTGGTATGGAAGGGAGAGGATGGGATAAGATCAAACAATTCTTCAGAGCATTCGCCATGATACAGGCGGTAGAACACGCTAAGCGAGGAAATATCCCTACGCAGCTGTAGCGGCTCCAGGCTGTTACTCACGTCTGCATCATTCACAATGCGGATGGCCCGCCGCTGCAACCCATCCAAGGCATCGAGAAGGTACCTTGCGAAACCATCCCAGAGGTGTGAGGCCGCACCTGCGCTTTATATAAGCGGTAGAGCTGACCGGGCGTGAAAAACCACCGCACCCTGTTCAGGATTCCGATCCTGCGTGAAGTGGCGGATATTACGCCCGCGATGTTCTATCATTGCGAATGCTTCGAAGAATTGTTTGGTCTTATCCCATCCTCCTCTATCCACGTCAGAACTACACGTACCGGCTTGCGGAGCTACAACAGCGTGGTGTCTATTACCCTGGCCTGAACCAAGAGGTTCGCGAATTTGTATCTTAGCCGCACCATCAAGTCCTGGAAATGTTTACCAGCACCCGTGTTCCCTACTTTCTGTATTCCCAGGTTTATTAAGCGTACTGTAAAGAAGCTTCTGACTGACTGAAATGATTGTGTCACTTTGCGAGGGATGTTTGTCCTCGCTACTTGATAGTCTACTTGGACAGCACTGCGCTTTCTATCGGATGCAATGTGGTCACATTGACGTGCCAGGATAAAAAAATAGTTTTAGTTGTACTCGTCTACAGCAAATTATATTAAAAAAACATTGAATATTACGCAAGCACCTTAATAATAATAAAAAGTTTTTTAATTCATAAAAAGTACACCGACTTCAATAAAAAACAAATTATGCCTCCCTATAAAATTTGAGGGTTGCCCTCGATTTTTCTGAGATACCATCATCAGATCCTGACTTGGTACCAATGGTTAAAAGGGTATACTTCCCAGGTGGACCATAATAAAAAGAATTTCTCGAATTGGTCTAGGCGTCTTCGAGTAATCGGGTAACATACATAAAAAAAAGATTCCGACGAATTGTTAACCTCCTCCTTTTTTGAAGTCGGTTAAATAAAAATAATGTAGTCATGTATACGTACACTATGTACATATTCATTGACCCACTGCTGGGCACGCGTGGCGTCCTCTATTGAAAACAACAATTCACATCCAGCGAGTGCTAATTTTACAGATAAAGCCTAATAATTTTGCCCTGCAACCGAGATCTAAATGTACATACATATACATATACACTCACGCTTGTAATCCACGAAGGGGTAGGCAAAGGTGTATCCAGTACACCCACTTGTCGCCGAAGTTATTATGGTCCCATAATGAGATACGCATGCCCAATTACAACTGCGCCACCGAGGCAGTAGGCAGATCTAAATGTATTAGATGATTATATTAACTCGCGGAGAATCTTGACATGTCGATTTAGATTTTTGTTATCCTGGCACCTGGCAAGTGATGGGAGCGAATCTATCGCCACACCGGGTACTATTCCAGACGCCGGGTTAATACTGAGTATAAAGATGAAAAATCTAATATAATTTTACCCGACCGTGGTATCGAACCCGAGGTGAGGTCACACGCACAGAAGTCATACCGCGTATGCAGATACAACTGAGCTACCGAGACAATCTTCGACTGCCTCGGTGGCGAAGTTGTAATTGCGCATATATTACGACTGCGGTGCGGAGGTCTCGGGTTCGATCCCCGGGTCAGGTAAAGTGATTTTGGGTTTTTCTATCTAGAAATTCTCAGTGTTAGCCCGGAGTCTGCAACCTATGCTCGGTATGGCGATAGGCTCGCCCCCTAACACATTATGGGACCGAAATTCGGCGAAAGTGGGTGTACTGGTTACACCTCTGCCTACCCCTTCGTGGATTACAGGCGTGAGCGTATATGTACAATCTTATCTTACACTAATTATAGCATTTTTTTCGAAAAAATGTTCGGCCGTGACTCTTTAAATTGATATAACTTTTTTATTTATGAACCGATTCGAATAAAAAATACCCTAAGACTTAAGTGAAGCTAACCACAATACAATAGTGAAAACCACACCGAAATCGGTTCAGCCGTTTCTGAGATTAGCGTGAACAACGACCGAACAACAAGCACCGACAAACAGACAAACAGACAAAAATTCTAAAAGTCATTGATTTGAGTTCTATTGCGTTAATAAAGACCCCCAAACATAGTTTTTCTCATATATCTTCCATGTACAGACAGCGATAAGTTACAAATATATTATATGTATAGATTTCTAAACACGCCGATAGATGGCGCCACAATCGAAATACATCGCGCTATGGTTTGGTCACAAGCCAATATAGATATTATGAGTGACCGATGTACTGATAGCTTAGAGTATTTAAAATAGCCTACTCTAAGACTGACAGCGATCAGTTACAAATATATTATATGTATAGATGTATAGATATCTGTTTGCAAGCAAATTGTATCATTTGGGTTATTGATAACTCTGTATAAATTTAAATCATCGGCGTATAATTGGTATTTGGCTGTTACAGTCGAGCACAAATCATTCACAAACACTAAAACTAGTAGAGGCCCGAGGTGTGAGCCCTGAGGCACGCCAGAAGGAACTATCCTGGTACCAGATTTGAAACCTCTAACCTTGATAGGTTGTGATCGATTTATAAGATATGACTCGCACCATCTCAATAATGAACCACAAATTCCTGCATGTCCCAGTTTATCTATCAAAAGAACATGATCAACTACATCGAATGCCTTAGAGAAATCCGTGTACACAGCGTGAACATCACTTTTTTCATCCATGGCTTCAAAAACATCGTTAATGTAACTGAGCAGGTTGGAAGTCGTTGACCTGCCTGGTAGAAAACCATGCTGATGTTCGTTGAAATCCATCATTATATTGGACGCCTGAAACATTCCTTTTTTTGTATGAGGCGCTTACATCCAGTCCATGTTCCTTAACACGATGATCCGCACCGGCCGTGGCCACGAGTATTACTTATTTGTTTATAACTTGCACTCAATAAACTGCTCTAGAGAAGTCGGCTATGTGCGAGATGACGCGGGTTGAGAGGGGGGGGGGGAGGGTGATGGGTCGCCACTCGTAAAACGCCAACGGAAACCCATTAGTGAGTAATGGATGCACGGTAATGACATTACCGGCATATACCGACCCCCGCGCCTCCCACGCCCCCCTGCGCCCCCCACGCCGACACTACACGACAAACTGTCGCGCTCACACATCACACTAGTACAGAAAGGCTAAAAACAAACCTCATTTATCAGAAGAAAAAGTTGCAGTATACATTGTAGGTAAGTACGTAAGCTTAATTATGTTATTAAATATTATATCTTGAAGACGTTCTATCTTCGTTTTTTTTATCCTGGCACGACAAAGTGACCACACTGCAGTTCACTGCACCTGATAGTAAGCGTAGTGCCTACTCAATACAGTCCCGCCGGCCTGCTTCTTCACGCTACGCAATGGGAATAAGGTGAAGAAGCGGTCGAGGGTCTAGTGTCAGAGTACTTAGAAGGCCACAAAACGGCCAAATATACGTCCCCCAACAAAAACCGGATGTACACTGGCTGATCCCGGAACGCGACACACTTGCGTTTGCCACTATGGCGGGTTTTACACCATGTGTATGGTGGTCGCTATCCGGGCGGATATGAATATCTTACCACCAGCAAAATATATCTATCTATACACACTCGGTTCTTTTGTCTGAGTTACCAATATCTAAGGTCGTTAGCGTCTTTTTGACTAAATTATCAAAAAATATCTACAGAAGGTGGAAAAATGATCTACTATGCGTATTATTATATATATTATTTATTCGATATTAAAACTAAAATATCGAGTGAGTGTGCCAAGCGTGGCGTGTGTTGTGTTGTGTTGTGTCCGCGCGGTCACTGAGCGGTACTTGCAGTTGTTACAGTCGCCATGACGCACTGACACCGACGACAACACGTTACCTACCGTTATTATAGAGTACATTGAATCGCCTCATATGCCTTGTGGTAGTTTAATTTAAAATCGTACCGGATCTAGAATAATTTGTGTTAGATCTCAATTCTATGTCTCAGTGGCGCAGTTGTGATTGTGCATGCGTTACGACTGCTGTGCTGAGGTCTCAGGTTCGATCCCCGGGTCTGGTAAAGTGATATTAGGTTTTTCCATATGCCCGGTATGTCGATAGGCTTGCCCCCTATCACATTATGGGACCGTAATGAATTCGGCGAAAAGTGTGTGTACTGGTTACACCTCTGCCTACCCCTTCGAGGATTACCGGCTTGAGTGTATATATGTATGTATTCTCAATTCAAAAACATCACTTGTTTGGCATTTGTTCCTGTATTTGTATTCATATTGAATGATTTATAATTCGTGGGATATAATAGCAGGTTTGCTACAATGCGTTATAGAGTGTGGTGTTGTGTATATACGTCGGAGTGAGTTCAGCATTCCTTCGCCGGCACTCGAACACGTACCGTGTAGTGCGGGGGATTTACAGCCAGCGTCGACTCTCAAGGGGTGCTATCATTGACACTGGAGTGCGAGAGTCGAGACCGACCGCTCGACACTACTTCATTAAGGTACATTACATTCAGCACGTAGCGAATAGCGTGTCTATTTCTTAGTGCTGCAGCTACACTACTTAGCTTTGTATTAGACGCGAGGATCTTGTATTTGAGCTCAACCAGACCCTAGATCTCATATTTTCGCAGGATATCAGGAATAGGATTGAATTCAATGTCAAGAAAACATAGTATTGCGCGTTTTCATGCCACAAATCCCCCTTTTCTCCAGTCTCCACTTTCAGGGTGTTCCAATGACAATGCAGAATGATGTTAGGATTAGGTGTAGATATAAGATTTAATTTTGCTGCGGCGATTTCTAACGCCCGGTCAGCGTATATTCGCGTGCTGCTAATATAAAATGCAGGTACAGCCGGGAATGGAATACTGATCCCACCTCTGTAATGGTTCCAATAATTGCTTGCTTGATGGTTGATATGGATTGCAGTGACAGGCCATCCGCATTATGAATGATGCAGACGTGACCAACAGCTAAGAGCTGCTACAGCTGCCCAGGGGCATTTCTTCGCTTAGCATGTTCTACCGTCTGTATCATGGCGAATGCTTCGAAGAATTGTTTGGTCTTATCCCATCCTCCTCTACATACGCGAGAACTACACGTACCGGCTTGCGGAGCTACAACAGCGTGGTGTCTATTATCCTGGCCTGAACCAAGAGGTTCGCGAATTTGTATCTTATCGTGGAAAAGTTTACCAGCGCACGTGTTCCCTACTTCCTGTATTCCCGGGTTGATTAAGCGTACTGTGAAGAAGCTTCTGACTGACTGAAATGATTGTGTCACTTTGCGAGGGATGTTTGTCCTCGCTACTTGATAGTCTACTTGGACAGTACTGCGCTTACTATCGGATGCGATGTGGTCAATTTGACGTGCCAGGATAAAAAAATCGTTTTATATTTACTCGTATATAGCGAAATTGTTGGGGGATAGACTGTCTCTCGCTACTTGATACTCTATCTGGATGGCACAAATATATATATTAAAATACATGGAATATTACGCAAGCACCTTAATAATAATAAAAATAATGTAGTCATGTATACGTACACCATGTACATATTCGTCGACCCACTGCTGGGCACGCGTGGCGTCCTCTATTGAAAACAACAATTCACATCAAGCGAGTGCTAATTTTTCAGCTAAAGTCTAAAATCTAATTTTGGCTTCCAACCGAGATCTAAATGTACATACATATACACACACGCCTGTAATCCGCGAAGGGGTAGGCAAAAGTGTAACCAGTACACCCACTTTTCGCCGAAGTTATTACGGTCCCATAATGTGATAGGGGGCGAGCCTATCGCCATACCGGGCACAATTCCAGACTCCGGTCTGATACTGAGTATTTCTAAATAGAAAAACCCAATATCACTTTACCCGACACGGGGATCGAACCCGTGACTTCACGCACAGAAGTCAAACCGCGTATGCAGATACAACTAAGCTACCGAGACAATCTTATCTTACACTAATTATACCATTTTTTTCGAACAAATGTTCGGGCGTGATTCTTTAAATTGATATAACTTTTATATTTATGAACCGATTCGAATAAAAAATACTCTAATTTTTAATTGAAACTTACCACAATACAATAGTGATAACCACAACCAAATCGGTTCAGCTGTTTCTGAGATTAGCGTGAACAAAGGCACCGACAAACAGACCAACAGACAAAAATTTTAAAAATCATTGATTTGAGTTCTATTGTATTAATAAAGACCCCAACCATAGTTTTTCTCATATATCTTCCTTGTACAGACAACGATCAGTTACAAATATATTATATGTATAGATTACAGAGTTTAATACTTTCAGCATTATTTTGCAAACATTCCAAGAACGCTCTCATATAAATACTCATTTAAAACGCAAAGTGTCCGTCCAATCAACAAACTATTTATAAAACCGGTTTGTGTTACTGCGCGAAGTTGAACTAAGCCTCTACATCACGAGAGTCAGTCGAGCTTGTCTTCGCTAATTACATCTTAGACTGGCGACGTGGCGAGTCGCACGCCAATGTCGCTCTTACATATATAGACTTACAGGCTGAATTCATGTGCAAATGGACATAGGAAAAAATACTGAAGACTACGTGAGACATTCCGGCTCGACACATAAAGTTCTATTAACAAAGGGAGGTCGGCCCTTGTGTTTGTCATCGTCAGTCCGCGCCGCAGTCTAGTGCTACGACGCTACTAGGCTACGACACTACATCGCTACGTTCAGGGTACATTGCTACGAGGCTACGGTACGTCGCGGTGCGCCTACACTCGCTACTTTTACTAAATTAGCCGATGATTATTCATTTTGGTCTTACAATACTACTTCTGCATATTTCATGTAATTAACTAGCACGCATAAAACTTACCCTTTGGAGATTTCATTAGTTTTAATGTTTTTTTTAAAGGCATACAACAGTGCTTACACACAGTTAGTTGGCGGCAGAAATACATAAATTGATGGACCTACCTATCTGAAGGAATCTCGCACATGAGATTCTTTACATTTATTTTAAGGCTACCTAACGCCAATGACAATTTGAACGCTGACAGCCCCATAATAACACTGGTTGAAGTTTCGGGCGCCAGAGATACAGCCTTTTTTGTAGTTTTTCTTTATTTTAATTTTTTGTTAATTTTATCCCGTTTTATCCGGATGCCATAACACTTATTTTAGTAAAAAGAAAAAAGAGAGAGGGTCTTTATCACATATTTAAATATATACTAATAAATATAAATTTTAATTCTGGCATTATCGTTGTAACCGCTATAGCGTCTCATTTCACATACAGTACGCATTTGATGTGCGCGGCGCATTCGAGGGTCACACAGTCACAGAGCGGTGAGCGCTGACCTGGCTCTTTCATGAACTGTATTGTATCGAGACCATTTACAGCCAGATATGGACACTGTATAACCACCGCTACTTGTTCCTCTCGCCTCCTCTCCACAGTACTATATTAAATGTGCTTAATATATTTAATTTATCTGCAAAACATACTATATATTTATTATGTGCTTGCGTGTGTATTGAATGTGTTAAGCTACTTTCTTTCTAAATACCTTTTTAAATATGATTAATAAAAGAACGTTGGGTACAATAATAGTTGTGATGAAGCATGCGGCGAACTCAATGAATCAGTTACAGAACTGCTGCCGATGACAACGTGTATTGTTTTTCAGAATATTTGTTTTTTATTTGCATTTGATACAATACTACTACAAATTATTTACACTCCGGCGTCGCTTAATCGCGAGTGTGTGAGTATATGCGTACCGCTAGCGTGTGCACAAATAAGTGAGTCGACACAAATGCCTCAGAACGGTCAGTTAAGGTGACTTAGCCAAGGATATTCACATATTAAAGCGGCTTAATACGTGCCCCGTCGCGTCGCAGACCAGATAGCCTTCCCGCAGATATTTACAATACATGTTTAAGAGCTAAGGAATAAAATATGTATTGACTAGCGATTTTACTACACTTGCTCGTGTACATTCATTTTGTAAACATTGTTGTAAAACTACAATCATGTTTTATGTATTACCCCCGAAAATAATAAGCTATACTTTATATCAACCTTTTCAGTGATCTTAATTGTTTTTACCTGTTTTATCCACAGTAGAGTGGTCACTCTGCACATGATGGTAAGCGCAGTGCCGTTCAGATAGAGCACCAAGTGGTGAGAGACAACTACTCCTTGCTACTCGGCACAATCATGCCGGCATGCTAAGTACCTTCTTCATACTACGCATAAAGGATTATAAGATGGAGGGAACACATGGTCCAATAAACTGTTCAACAACTCGAGGGTGCGGCAAAGATAATTTGCAAACCTCATTGTTCAAACTTCTTTGTATGGTTCGCGACGGTCACCTCGAACGGAGAGGTGCAGATGCTGTCTCACTCACACTCGGCGCGAACTGCAACTTCACTGTCGTGTCTTATACAATAGAGTACCGCACAATAAACAAATGATCTTCGGCCCAATTCCTTTAATATTGTATGTGTTGATTAGCGGTAGTGATCAGTGACTATTTCTAATTGCTATTAAAACTAAACTGAATAGTAAGTTGAACTGTGCCGTGTACGTACGAATGTGTGCAGGTATTTGTGTTGTGGATGTTGGATGTGCATTCAATCTCCAGTTTGCATGTTGAGTGCCATAGAATAATGAATATTGGAAAAAAATATTTTAACTGGACGCAGCGCCGGCGGCACCGCGGTACCGCGGCATCGTGACCCAGCGTCGACTGATGGCGATGTTGTAGTTGATGGTCCACAAAGGTATATGAGTTTCTTTAGATCTTATTAAGAAATATCAGTAATGTAGTATTATGTTACCGTTCTAAAGTCTTGTGAATTTTGCAATTTAGATTGAAATATGAAAGCCGTCTCATTGGTAGAGGAGGCACGTGCCCAACAGTGGGACAATGTGGGAAGAGTATTATTGTAGTGGACTGTATATGTATAAATATAAATATGTACTGGGGGGTGTTTAATACTGATGACTCGCAGTACTTCTTCTACTTCGATATATTTTGATAACGTAATGAAACACAGGAGAACTCCGAACAACTACAATTTATTCAACAAATCTATTTACATATATACAATATTTCAGTCTCGCAACTGGCACATGGTGCGAGAATGTTCACTAGGCCGTTGGCCAATCACAGGCCGACTGTGCGTCTTCTCTCTCCCTCGCACACGGCCCGACGCGTTGACCAATCCCGTGGCGGTCCGTCGGTGCGAGGAACGATCCTCCGTCTCGCTCGCACACCGCCCGAGGCTCGCAACTCCACACGGGTGCCAGTCTATGCGACAGTCTCCTCGGCGTCCTCAACATCCTCCCCCCGGCGTAGCTTGCGCAGCCTTCTCTACTCGGAGGAGGACGATCTTGGTTGTGGGCCGCTTGAAGACTCCATTTTTCGTTCTGACGTCCACCATCGACGAATCGAATGCCGCCGTCAGGACCTTTGTAGATGCGCTCGACGACTCCCCTGGGCCAAACGTTGCGGGGAAGGGTGCCATCCACGATGATCACCAGGTCGCCGACTTGCAGCGGTCGATCTTCGCGATGAGACTTGCCTCGAGGTACCAGGCTCGGAAGGTACTCACGAAGCCACCGCCGCCAGAAGTGATCTGCCAATGCCTGGCTCACTCGCCATGTCTTCTTGTCGGCTTCAGTGCATGGTCCCGTTGATGGCAAGCCGGTCGATGAACCTAACAGGAAGTGGTTAGGTGTTAGCGCCTCGGGGTCCTTGGGGCTCACGCTAACATGGGTTAGCGGGCGGGCGTTAATTGCGAATTCCGCCTCCGCCAACAGCGTGAGCAACACTTCTTCTGCCGGAACTCTTTCCCGCAGCGTCGCTTCGAGGGCAGCCTTCACCGATCGCACCAGCCTTTCCCAGGCACCCCCTTGGTTGGGTGCACCGGGTGGTATGTAGCGCCACTCCATCCGATGAAGGTGTCCTTCTTCCTTGAGGATTGGTGCCCACTCGACGTACGCCGCTCGCAGCTCCTGATCGGCGCCTCGGAAATTGGTCGCGTTGTCAGAGTACATGAGACGCGGCCATCCTCTTCTTGCTGCCATCCTACGACGTGACGAGCTCTAGGTGCACTGCGCGCGTAGTGAGGCACGTAAAGAGTGCGCCCCATCGCTTCTCTCGACGACGTCCCACCTTGACGAGCATGGGGCCAAAGTAATCTACTCCACAGTTGGTAAACGGACGGTGGAACGGGTCCAGACGAGCTCTTGGTAGGTCGCCTGGGACGGGTACTCGTGGCCTTGCCCCTTCTTAATTGGCAGAGAGTGCAGTTTCTTTCTACCGTCCTCACTGTAGGTCTGAGGTGTATGATCCAATATCTTTGACGTAGGTCATTCGTCACGCGTTCTCTGCTTGCATGACCTGCCACGCAGTGTTCTCGTAAGACCAAGAGTCGAGTCAGGCGATGTCGTCCATCCAAAATGATTGGCCTCTTCGTGTCTTCGTGTGCTGCGGCTACATTGATCCGACCGCGCACGCGCAATACTTAGTCTTCCATTACTGGATCCAACCTAAAGAGCTTGCTTCCTTTTGACACTGGACGGGAGCCCTTGACCTGTTCTGTCTCCTTGGCGAAGCTTTCTTTTTGTGCTCGCTTGATGAGCTCCTTCTCTGCTCGTTCTATGTGCCGATATTCCATTCGTTCGGCTTTGTGTCGACACATGTCTGTGAAGGCCAAGACTCTCGCTGCCGCTCGTACCAATGTCTCGTACTTGGAGAACCTTTTTGGATCCGGCAGCCATGTGTGCGAGTCGTTCGCCTCTTCGTTGGCGAGATGTAAGACCTCGACTTCATCTTGGTCCAGCTCTTCTTCGTCCTTTTGGCTGGGCCAATTGTCTTCTGGTTCGTACAAGAACCGTGGTCCCTGGAACCAGCGGTCGCTGTCGCTGATTGCGCAGGTACTTAGTCGGGTGGCGTCGTCCGCCACGTTTTCAGCTGTGGGTAACCATCGCCACTCTTCGCGATGTGTGAGCTCAGCCAATTCGCCAAGCCGATGTGCCACGAATGGTGTATATCGGCGGGCGTCGTGTCGAATCCAGTGGATCACTGTGGATGAATCCGACCAATACACAGTCCTGTCTACTTCGACCGAGTGTTCCCTTTTTATCTGCTCGGCGAGTCTTGCCCCGATGATCGCCGCCTGTAGTTCCAACCGTGGGATTGTTTGAGTGCGCCGTGGCGCCACCTTAGCTTTGGCTGCCACCAATGCCACTTTTATTCTACCGTCGGAGTTCACGGCTCGCCAGTACGCCACAGTCGCGTATGCCTGTTCACTGGCGTCACAGAGCACGTGAAGCTCCGTGTGTTCGTATCCCACTAAGGCGTAACACCGTGGTATCTTCAATTTTTCTATTTCATCCAATTGAGAAATCCACGTAGAGAAGAGCGCCTGTTCTTCTGCTGGTATTGGCTCATCCCACGTCATCTTCAATCGCCATAAGCTCTGCAGGATGATTTTAGCCCTTATCGTGTATAGGCTGAGCACTCCCAGCGGGTCGTATATGGACATGACCGCACTGAGTGCTTCCCTCTTTGTGGGTGCACGTTGTTGAGCACGCACCGCTGCTGGGACACGATTCATACATGTATTGAATCTGAGTTCATCGTTTTCAGGGTTCCACATGAGACCGAGGATCTTGCTCTCTATTTGGTCTCCCCCCCAGTCGCATGGACGAGACGGCGTGCAGCTCCATGGGCACGTCGCGCAATACGTCCGTGTGACTGGCGCTCCATTGACGCAGGGTCAACCCTGCCCGTGCGTGTACCTCCCTGGTCTCCCTGATGACCTGCCGCGCTTCTTCGATGCTGCTGTAGCTCGCCACAAAGTCATCCATGGCTTCCCGTAATCGCTTCCAGGGCTTTCGGGTATTCCTGGGCGTGTTCTTCAGCGTTGAAGTTCCGCACGTAGTGTGCCATGAATGGGGAACTTGCGGCCCCGAAGATCATGCTCTTCATTTTTTAATGCCTAGGCGGACTCGTTCTGTCCGCCCCACGCCACAAAAATTGTTGCGCTGGCTGATCTTCCCGACGTACCCCTATTCGCAAAAACATCTCCTGGATGTCAGCTGTCACGGCGATCGCTTTCTCCCGGAATCGGAATAATATCCCGGGTAGCGACAACAACAGATCCGGGCCTTCCAGCAGCTGACTGTTGAGGCTCACTCCGCCACTTACTGCCGCGGCGTCGAACACCAATCGCTGTTTGCCGGGCTTGTTTATATTCTGTACAGCGAAGTGAGGCAGGAACCAACAAACTGCGCTGCTCATTTCAGTGCCGTCGCATAATTCGGCGTAGCCTTTCTGGAGCAGATTTTCTATCTGAGAGGTATACTCTTCGGCGATCTTCGGATCAGCGTCCATCTTCCGCTCCATGCTCTTCAAACGCCTGAACGCCATGTCATAGCTTGACGGCATCTTAATATTATCTTGCCGCCAAGGTAAACCGACTTCGTAACCATTTTCGGTTTTCCTTATAGTGTTCTTCACTATATCCATTGCTCTGCGATCAGCATCGCTAACGCGGGGCTCTCCTGCCACGCCTAAAGCTTCTATCTTGAAGTGGAACTTTACGGTGTTGTGAAGCTCCTCATCCTGCGAGACGTGTTGTTCGTTGCTGTAAACGTGCAGCACACTTTCTCGGGTCTTCAGCAACATCTTTCGGGGTAACGTCCCATGTATTACCCACCCGAGATGAGTTCTTGAGGCCGCAGGCTGGTTTGGCTTGCCGACGCGTAACTCTCGGGACACTATGATTTCCCAATGATCGGCGCCCAAAAGGATTCCTGGTTGCGCGCTCTCGTAGCATATATCTCCATGTTTGAGATCTCTGAGATGCTGGAATCTTGTTAGCTCCATCGGGACCACCTGCCGATGTAGCTTTAAGTCCTTCATCGTTCTTGCCCTTACTTTGTGCGATGTTCCTTCGCTTTTGCCGCGGACTTTTCCGTGACCACCTTGCTGTCTCCTTCGGTCTGGGACATGTTCACTCCATTAATTTTCAGCGGTCGTGTTGGACCTTCTGCGCCAATCTTCTCCGCTATTTCTTCGTCAATCAGGGTGACGGTTGCTCCTTCGTCCAGGAGCGCGTAGGTGTTAACCTCCCCCCGTGGTCCAGCGATTACCACGGGGCACATCTTCAACAATACTGCGCTTGGGCCCGCAGCTCTTCTGGTGCCTATTGACAGCACAGCTTCAGCGTTCCCTGAAGCTTCCGATGCTGCCGCAGACTTCTCTTCGAAGTGCAGCGTCGCATGATGTGGCCGTTTGCACTGACCACATGGTTTGGCGTGACAATTTCCTCGCCAATGTTTTTGGTATGCGCACTTAAAGCATACCTTCTTCTCCTTTAGCAGGTCCCAGCGTTGCTTCACCGTCAGCGCTTTGTATCTTGGGCACTGGTATAACCGGTGGGCCTGCTCACATTACAAACACTTTTCCTGTTCGTCGGTGGTGTTGTAAACTGTGGTTAACTTTCTTTTAGGCTTCGCTGCTGGTACTTGCACTTCTCGCCTTGTCGTTGTGCTTGTGCTTGTAGATGGAGCATACGTGTAGCTCAATGCTCGGTCCGCTTCCCGCATCAAGAAGCGTGATAACACGATGACCTCTGGATCTGCAGCATCTTCATTCTCACTGGCGTAGTCGCACCATCTTGACCTTATGTGAGGGCTTAACTTTTCCAATATCTCCCGAGTCAACAAAGGGTTGTAGAGATATCCCCGTCGATCAATGGTTCTTAGAACACAAACCACGTTTTGCAGACGAACAGCGAACTGGTTTAATTCCGTAGCCGACGAACCGAGCTTCGGTAGCCTTTTCAGGTCTTCAATGGCCTTGTCGATGATTATTTCCGGCCTCCCGAAGCATTGTTCCAACGTTTTCATTATGTCATCCGGATTCGTTGCAGTATGTAGTAGCGCAGCCACCGCGTCTCTGGCTTCCCCTTTCAAACAGCTTCTCGGTCGCTGTATGTTTTCCGCTGCGGACACGTTGTACAGGCTTGTACTGTCTCTCATGGCTGCTTTGAAAGGCAGCCATTCATTTATGGCTCCGGAGAATGTTGGTAGGTCGGTGTGACGTAACCTTGGTCGAGCCATCTTCTCCAAGGCTTCTGTGAGCTGCTCGACGCCTCCCTTTATAGGTGTTGGCGATCTTTCTCTCGCCGCCTCGAACCGTATTTGTCTAGGTTCCTCCCTGGGATCGGTCTGCAGCCACTCCTTAACGCGCTGATGTCCCTCCTGCGGACCCAGCGGTTCTTCATCGTCCTGGATAATAGATACTTCTGCCGCTAGCCTTTTCTTAACTAGCTCGGCTTCAAGCTCTAACTGCTTCCTTTGCAGTACTGCCAATTTCTCGGCCGCTTCCAATTCTGCCATGCGCAGCCTAGTATTGACGCTCGCCGTCGATCAATGGGAGCGTACGGAATGCGTAGGCGATCTCGGCCGATCTTCATGTCGCGTCGTACCCGACGTACCTGCCATCATTGTAGATACTCCGGTAGCGGCGCGATGTTCCACCGTTGTGGAAGTGAGCTTCGAAGTGGGTGACGCCGGCGGATTTACCGACAAGCGCCTAATTCGCTCGATTTCAATCCGACGTCTCTCTTCTTGGCTCGTGGTAAGTTGTTCTCGTCCCGGTTCTTCCAACTCTGCCTTATCACCTTGGCTCCTTGTGACAACCATTGTGAACGATGATATTCACGAAAAACGACGATCGTTACGGCTTCCTTACTCCGAGCAGCCTCTTGATCCGAATCCCTACTTGATTCGGTACGGCCTCTATACTCGGTGAAGCTTCCCGACTCACGTCCTGAACGTGTCTTACGTTTTTCGCGATCCGTCTTCAGCAATCCGGTTCACACACACTATCCTAGCCGCGGTTCACACACTATATCGATCCGGTGCACGCACTATCGATCCGGTTCGCACACTAACTTCGATCCGGTTCCAAGGTCCAGAAACACTGTATCCTCTATCCGGCTCGAAGGACCATAAACACTGTAGTGGACTGTATATGTATAAATATAAATATGTACTGGGGGTGTTTAATACTGATGACTCGCAGTACTTCTTCTACTTCGATATATTTTGATAACGTAATGAAACACAGGAGAACTCCGAACAACTACAATTTATTCAACAAATCTATTTACATATATACACAGTCAGGTCATAAGTATTGTCACACAGTAAAAACTTTTATTTTAGAATGCTGGCCACAAAAAAGTTTATTGAATTCGAATTTCAAATTGTTCATGAAAATAAAAATGTAAACTTTTTAGAATTTTACTCATTTTTAAATATGGAGTGGATGCTTAAAGAAGACCGTGTTGCAGTAATTGCGTTGCATCGTTGCGGTTACGCGCCAATTCAAATTTTTGACATACTGAAAAATTTGAATATAACCAAAAGATTCGTTTATCGTACCATCAAACGATACAATGAAGACTCTAGTGTAGATGACAGGTCAAGAAGTGGTCGCCCTCGGTCTGTTAGGACTCCAGCAGTGATAAAAGCTGTGAAGGCGCGAATTCAAAGAAATCCCAAACGTAAGCAGAAACTGTTGGCCCTTCAGATGGGGTTAAGCAGAACCACGGTGAAAAGGGTGTTAAATGAAGACTTAGGGCTTCGTGCATATCGAAGAAAAACAGGACATCGTTTGAATGCTCGTCTAATGGACCCGAGACTGAAGAGATGCCGCGCTTTGTTGAAGCGGTACGCGGGAAAAAAATATCGGGAAATTCTTTTTTTAGATGAAAATTTTTTTACCGTAGAAGAGAGCTACAACAAACAAAATGATAAGGTGTACGCACACAGTAGTGAAGAAGCGAGCAACCGTATTCCGCGTGTCCAACGAGGTCATTTTCCATCCTCGCTCATGGTATGGTTGGGAGTTTCTTATTGGGGCTTAACAGAGGTACATTTTTGTGAGAAAGGTGTAAAAACGAATGCAGTTGTGTATCAAAATACAGTCCTGACGAACCTTGTGGAACCTGTTTCTCATACCATGTTCAATAACAGGCACTGGGTATTCCAACAAGATTCGGCGCCAGCTCATAGAGCGAAGAGCACACAAGACTGGCTGGCGGCGCGTGAAATCGACTTCATCCGACACGAAGACTGGCCCTCCTCCAGTCCAGATTTGAATCCGTTAGATTACAAGATATGGCAACACTTGGAGGAAAAGGCGTGCTCAAAGCCTCATCCCAATTTGGAGTCACTCAAGACATCATTGATTAAGGCAGCCGCCGATATTGACATGGACCTCGTTCGTGCTGCGATAGACAACTGGCCGCGCAGATTGAAGGCCTGCATTCAAAATCACGGAGGTCATTTTGAATAAACTTTAGTGTCATAAGAATATATGTTTTGTTAAGTTCATTTTGGTATATAAATGGTTACATAATGAATAAACTTGTTTCAATTATTTTATATTAAACATGTGACAGAATTTATGACCTGACTAGGTACAATATTTCAGTCTCGCAACTGGCACATGGTGCGAGAATGTTCACTAGGCCGTTGGCCAATCACAGGCCGACTGTGCGTCTTCTCTCTCCCTCGCACATGGCCCGACGCGTTGACCAATCCCGTGGCGGTCCGTCGGTGCGAGGAACGATCCTCCGTCTCGCTCGCACACCGCCCGAGGCTCGCAACTCCACACGGGTGCCAGTCTATGCGACAGTCTCCTCGGCGTCCTCAACAATTATTTTAATAATAATATTATTAAAATAAAATTAATCTGCATTATTTAGTTATTGGAATATTTTTTCGAATTTTTTTATGGCAATTAAAAAGATATATTCTAGGTCTTGCTTCTGATATCGCTGTGTAATGATAACAATCACGAACAATTGAACCAACAACGCAGCGTAAAATAAAGTATGAAACCCCGAAATATAACTTTATCACACAAAAAGCTTGAGCTAAATTCAAATAAATTTCGCCGCACATTGCGCGCACTCGCTACCTCATCGACTGGTCTCTTGAAATAGTGTGACTACATTTAATTCTATAAGAAAGAAATTTGAATGTGACCGACCACCGGCACAACTGTAGGCGAAGATGTGGTGACTGGCGGGAAGTGCACAGATTATACCGCGCTAGTGACCGTGCCACCACGTCTCAGATAATGCAGTGGGGTGGTGGAGAGGGTGAGGAGAGGCAGTGGTGCAGATTTCCTTCCAATTAAAATGCTAATTAGGACTCGTCTGCGAAGAAAGCGCACTCAGTAATGAGCGGTGCGGCGTGTAGGCTCGCCCCGGGATTCGCATCTCGTCCTTATTGAGTAGGTCATGGCGAAAACAGCTTGATTTTATTGTAGTACTAGATGTTGAAGTTTATAGATTATCATCAGATTCTGATTTAAAAAATGAAGATAAATTATGTGTAGGGTTCATGGAAAGATCGCGACTTGAAAAATCTACATATTTCATTGGCATGTATAACATCATACAAAATATTTTCATATACAATAAATGCCTGCAACTGCGAGTTGGACTGCAGTTATAAAAACCACAAATAAAAAGCTTTGTGAAATTTTACTATCACATATTTTAAAATTAACTACTGCGAAATAATTACTGTTTCTGACAATACAATTTAATAAATGTTCGCAGTAAACATTTCATTTTCCTTATGTACCGTTTGTGGCTGTGAATGTTGTTCTTTATTTAATTTTACACAGAAATGTATAAGGCAGGCAATGCTCCTATAATGACAGCCTCCGTGGCGCCGCGGGTGAATAGCTTGTGAAACTAGAGGCTGTGAGTTCGATTCCCGCACGGAGATAAATGTTTGTGTAACATACATATATTTGTTTCGGGTCAGAATGTTGTGTAACCGTAGTCCCTCGTAGTATTTGATACTCACGATACAGGTGTGGAGTCAGAACTATGTGTGTCACTGTTGGGTGTATTTATTATATTTATTTATTGTGCGTGTTCTTGCTCAGTAATCACTTACCATCAGATGCTTACTTATTCGAGACACAACGCTTGCTAAAAAAAAGTTGCAATCAATAAATACCAAATAATCACTGATTTACAAAGTGTATTAAATTCTGTTTCGCTACGTTATGTATAAATTGTACCACGTGACTATAATAATATTTCTAAATAGATGGTAAAGCTTTTAGACGGGCAATAAATAATTTTCATTTTTGAATTCTAATTCTAAGTAGAGAAATCATCTGCAAACAAATCTAAAGTATTTTCGTTTCGACAAGGGAAAATCTCTGACATCCGTATTATTTAATACAAATAAAAGTATCGTGGGGTCGAGGCTGCAATGTCTCCGCAGTGAGCGGGTATATTAATTGCAAAGTTTTCGACATCACGGGTTGCGAATATTTTTTTTACACAAAAGGAGATTTCTGTGTAATAAATACCTGCGGTACCTACATATTGTATTATTTTTTACATTAATATTCTTAACTCTCTTGTCTGTAGACATGTTCTGATCACATAATATTTATATAATAAAAATAATAGCAGCGATAGCCTAGTTGGTTGCGGTACGGACTACCAAGACGAAAGTCGTATGCTCGAAACCCAAGTGGCATACACCTCTGACTTTTCTAAAGTTATGTGTGTATTGAATGATAATTATCGCTTGCTAACGGTGAAGGAAAACATCGAGAGGAAACCTGCATATCTGAGAATTCTTATACGAATTTCGAAGGTATGTGAAGTCTACCAACCCGCATTAGGCCAGCGTGGTGGACTAAGGCCTAACTCCTCTCACGAGTAGACGAGGCCCGTGCCCAGCAGTGGGACAAAGCACGTGTCATGTGACTTGACTCAATAAACACTATTCTTCATATTCATTCATTTGTCGTATATTTAATGGACAGTGTGAAATGTTTTAATTTATTATTTCTGAACAACACTCGCTAACGTCATTCTCTGTATTGATGCATACTGTTTACACGCTTCAACTACTCGTATATTGCGGTTTGTATCGAAGCTAGTAGTTGGTAGCCGTTGGTGTTGTAGTTCAATTGTCTTTAGCATATCGTTTGTATAAGTGTTAACACTGCATTTTAATTTTTAATTAATAATAATACCTCCTGCGTTCTCTATGAAATCATGCGTGGGAATGAAATCTTTATTTGTGTGTGTTTTTATTATGATTTGATATTTAAATTCATGTTATTTGTTGAAATATGGATGCAGAAATTGCAACTCTACCCACGCCTTAGATATATGGTGTTTGCTGACGCTACATGTTTAGATATTATAGTTATTAAGTATTAGCAATCGTTTCCAGGTAAAGAACTAAATAAGCTTTAACTTAGACAAATCTCTTTATTTAAAAATAGACTAAAAAAGCGTATCGTGAAATTGTTCACAAATTGAACAGTTAATATTTAAACAATCACGTCACAAAGCTGTGAAACTGACACGAAAAAGTATTTACGGAGACTTTTAGTCTATTAATAGGTCGAGCCCTTTCAAAAGAAGTGAATTATAGGCTTTTAAGTGCGTTCTTAGAACGGCGCGGTTCGGTGAGGGTGCGGTGCGGCGGCGAGGGGCGAGGGCGCGGGGGGAGGCGGTAAGTGGAAATCAGAGAGAATTCACAGATCGGTGGCGACACGACGCCCGCGACAGACCTTAATGGAAAAATAATTGAATGGTCCGCGCGAAAGGAACGTGAAAAATGACCAGAAACTTACCAAAAGAGTTAAACGTACATAAAAAGGCCCGCCTAAGGAAATGGCACGCTTTTGTAAAGATTTCCGGACTTGGGCACTGTCAACCCCCCACCTCCCTGCCCCGCGCGCGGCGTCTCTGTGTCGCCCGACGGTCACCGTCGCACCGCATCGCACCGTCACTGAGACTCAGATTAAAATGTTGGGGCATCTCTTGACTGGCTGCTATTTGTCCGCCACAAGACTATACAAAAAGAAACTGTAGGGGTGTGTGATGATCGTGTGTCCGTTAAGTATAGCCGGGTCGTTGTAAATAAAAATCAGTCCAGAGTAGGAACACAAAGAAATTGTTTATTTCACACAGCACAAATAAATTAAGAAGGAGTGAGAGCGATAGCACAGCATACAAAAGTGAATAGCGATAGAATATATAACAGATAATAGGTAAGCAAGCTCGCGATAGCCAGTGGCGGTTCGGTAAACGTCATGCGTTCCGCGTCGAATGCAGTTGGGAGCAGACTACTGGGCGATTTCCGAATGCCGCTGCAAGCGCCGGCCGCCGGCCGCTCGTGTACAACCGTGCATCTTCGGCCGTGAGCCGAGTCGCAAACCGGTCGATCCATCACTACTATACATTTGGCGTTATTTTGTAATGCTGTTCATTGAGTATTTATTTATATAATATAAAGATAGTCTAATTACATTTGAATTTTAACTTGAATATTGTAGTTGTAATATTAGGGTTATTCTCTGTATATGATTTTAGGTTTTATTTTCTAGATATAAATTTAGCTGTAAGTTTTAATATTAAATTTAGGTACAAATAATTTTGAGTTTATACATATTACAAAATTATGTTACGTGAATGAAAATAAATAAGTGTAGCTCCGCTACACCACCCCCCTCCTGAGACCGTCCTACGGGCGATAATAGTCAGGAAACCTTACTCTTCGTCCCGACTTGGTAGTTTTGACAATGTTGTCTTCGGCGTCAGGTGTACCTTGATGTGGGGTGAATGTAGGAGTGTAACTGTGTGTATGTGATGTATGAGTGTTTGTTTTTGTTTGTGAGGTGTGAGTGTCAGTTTGTGTATATGGTGTATGATTGTAAGTCTGTGTATCGTGCATGGAGTAAGCAGGTTTTAGCCTATCTATGGACACTGTGACAGTCTTACCGTTTAACACAATTTTAAACACTTTATCCCCTCTATGAAGGACTTCATGAGGTCCCGTGTATGCAGGTTTAAGTGAACCAGCTACAGTGTCATCGCGTAGGAAGACGTGGGAAGTTGTAGCCAGATCTTTAAATACAAACGGGGAGCGATGGTTGCCATGTCGTGATGCTGGAGGAGGTTTTAGCCTATTAACTATTGAACGCAGGCGAGCTGCGTAGTCCGTCAAGTCGTACGGCTCGTTCTCAGGCGGAAGAAAGAAATCTCCTGAGAGCCGCAATGTCTCTCCGTACACCAACTCAGCAGAAGATGACTTAAAATCATCCTTACAGGCTGTCCTAATTCCTAACAATACTAAGGGAAGAGACTCGACCCAACAGCTATTGGCGTGGCAGGTTATGGCAGCCTTAAGCTGCCGATGGAACCTTTCCACCATGCCGTTTGAAGCAGGGTGGTACGCTGTTGTATGGCTATGCATAAAACCTATGATTTTGGATAGGGCCTTAAATAATGACGACTCGAACTGTCGACCTCTGTCAGTCACAATCTTTAAAGGACACCCAAAACGAGAAATCCATCCGCTAACTAGTGACTTTGCCACAGTTTCAGCGGTTATATCTGCGATAGGTATTGCCTCAGGCCAACGAGTAAAACGGTCGATTGCAGTGAGACAATACCGATAACCTAATGAGACTGGTAATGGACCTACGATGTCGATGTGGATCACCTGGAATCTACCCTGCGGTACGCTATAAGTACCTAATGGGGCAGAGACATGCCTAGTGACCTTGGAACGTTGGCATGCCAAACAGGTACGAACCCACTCGCGGCAATCCTTGCGGATGCCCGGCCACACGTAACGGTCACTCACCAATCTGATGGATGCACTGGCTCCAGGGTGACTTAAGCTGTGCAGTGACTCAAAGATCTGTCGCCTGTAGATTTTGACAACGTAGGGTCGAGGGGAAGTGCCGCTTACGTCGCAAAACAAAACCGTGTTGGTGCCAGGCAGTTTTACTTTGGTCAGTTGCAGAGACGTATGACCATTGAGGAGCTGCTTCAACTCCGGGTCACTGCTTTGAGCAGCTGCCAACGTTTCGGGATCAATTGGCTGTACGATCTCTTCTATCCTGGACAAGGGATCTGCAACCACATTATCCTTACCCGAAATGTGTCTGACGTCAGTTGAGAACTGCGATATAAAATCTAAGTGACGAAACTGCCTGGGTGAACAATTTTCTTTCCTGGAAGTGAAGGCGAACGTAAGCGGCTTGTGATCAGTGTAAATCACAAAGTCTCGTGCCTCGACCATATGCCTGAAGTGCTTAATTGCCTCATATATGGCCAAAAGTTCTCGGTCATATGGTGAGTACTTGGTCTGCGTGGGGCTGAGCTTTCTGGAAAAGATTGCGAGAGGTTGCCACGCACCATGTTTCAGCTGCTGCAATGCTGCACCCATTGCAGTGTCGGAGGCATCCGTTATAAGGGCCAGTTCAGCGTTGGCGTCAGGGTGTGCCAACATAGCAGCTTGGCATAGACCCTGTTTGGACGCTTCAAAGGCCTCTAGTTCCTTCTTATCGAAGGTGACCGGATGTGATCCTTTTTCTGAGCCTGTCAGGAGTGCGTTCAATGGGGCTTGATGTTGGGCTGCGTCTGGAATAAACCTGCGGTAAAAATTGATCATGCCCAAGAACCTACGCAACTCCTTGACGGTTTTGGGCTGAGGGAATTTTTTTATTGCTTCCACCTTTTGTGGCAAGGGTTTGGTGAGGCCGCTGAAATTTCGTACCCCAGAAAATCTACATTCGAGGCGCCAAACACACATTTGCTGGGGTTTAATACTACGCCATAGTCTCGCAACCTGCCGAATACTTCACGTAGGTGTTCTTCGTGGGTTTGCGGGTCCGCTGAAAATATTAAAATGTCGTCGACATAACAGTATATGAAGTCTAGCCCTCGCAACACCTCGTCGATGAACCGTTGAAACGTTTGACCAGCGTTGCGAAGGCCAAACGTCATATACGGAAATTCGTACAGACCGAAAGGTGTTGTGATGGCAGTTTTAGCGATGTCCGTCGGATTTACGGGCACCTGGTTGTAGGCTCTGGTCAGGTCTAAAGTGCTCGGGTCGGTTAACACGTGCGTGCGGCATAATGGCGGATCGGTGGTGGACCTCACGTTCGCAACCCCAGCTATTGCCCGCCGTGTCCGTGACTGGAGAGTTCTGGTGGACGAGGAGACGTTGTCGGATCACCGATACATTCGGTTCGACGTCTGCTTGTCCCCTAACCCCCAGTCCAGTGGAGGACCGACTGGCCCGCGGTCGGACGGCCCGCGTTGGTCTGTAAAACGCCTCGATGTTGAGGCCCTGAAGGAGGCCGCACTGGCCCAGGCGTGGCTCCCTGCACCGGAGACACCGATGCAGGTCGAGCAGGAGGCGGCGTGGTTCGGGGCAGCGATGTCGCGCGTCTGTGACGCGGCCATGCCCTGAGTCCGACGTCTTCCCGAGAAGCGCCAGGTGTTCTGGTGGTCGGCGGAACTTATGCGGTTACGTGTCTCCTGCGTTGCCGCCCTTCGTCGTCTCGCCAGACACCGTCGTCGTCGGGTCCGTCTTCCCGGCGACGAGAACCAGGAACGGCTACTTCACGGCCTCCACAGGGAGGCTAAGAGAGCGCTGCGCGTGGCAATAGCAAGGGCAAAGTCTGCAGCTCAGAAGGAGTTCCGGGGAACTCTTGATAACGACCCTTGGGGGCGTCCATATCGCGTGGCGATGAGACGGTATCGCCCATGGGCGCCCCCACTGACTCAGAGTCTCCGGGGCGATCTAGTTGAAGAGGTCGTCGCAGCTTTGTTCCCTGCCATTGTGAATGTCACTCCCCCAGCGATGGCGTCACATTTATCGACGCCATCGTCGTTAAGTTCGGCAAGGGTTGTTTCGGAGGTATCGACCGAAGAATTTCGAGCGGTGGTGCTTCGGCTACGGGGCAAGAAGACGGCCCCGGGTCTCGACGGTATCCCCGGGCGTGCATGGGTGTTAGCCGTCGAGCATCTGGGTACTAGGCTCCGTGGCCTGTTCTCCGCGTGTCTGGAGCAGGGCCGTTTTCCATCTCAGTGGAAAACTGGGAAATTGGTCCTGCTCAAAAAGGAGGGGCGGCCCGCAGAGTCGCCATCGGCCTACCGGCCCATTGTGTTGCTCGACGAGGTCTGCAAGCTCTTCGAGCGTATTGTTCACGCTCGCCTCGTCGAGCATCTTGAAGGGGTCGGGCCGGACCTGGCACAATGCCAGTACGGGTTCCGGCAAGGCCGATCGACAATACACGCGATTTTGCGGGTCAAGGCACAAGCGGAGGATTCAGTGGCTCGGGGTGATGTGGTGGTGGCGGTGTCTCTAGACATCGCCAACGCGTTTAACACTCTACCCTGGGCCTGCATAATGGAAGCACTGCGGTACCACGTGGTGCCACCGTATCTTCGGCGCCTGGTGCACTCGTATCTCTCAGATAGATACATAGTGTATCCGGGCGCCAACGGTTGGCACCGAAGAGCGATGGCCTGCGGTGTTCCACAGGGCTCAGTCTTGGGCCCTCTCTTGTGGAACATCGGCTACGATTGGGTGCTCCGTGGTACCTACCCCCGAGGTGTCGCTGTCGTCTGTTACGCGGACGATACACTAGTGACAGCGTCGGCCAGGTCTTTCCAGGAGGCCACCCTGCTCGCCTCGTTCGCAACCGAACAGGTGGTGGGCAGGATTCGGCGACTGGGCCTTAAGGTGGCCCTCAACAAAACCGAGGCCCTTTGTTTTCAGAGGCCTCGGATTCGGCCACCTTTTGAGCCCCACATAAGTGTGGAGGGGGTGCGGATTCCCATCGGCTGTAAAATGAAGTACTTGGGATTGATTCTGGACAGCCGGTGGGATTTCCGTGCCCATTTCAAGGACTTGTCGCCGAAATTGGTGCGGGCGGCGGGCGCGCTCGGACGCCTGCTGCCGAACCTGGAGGGACCTAATAGCCCTTGCCGAAGTTTATACGCTGGAGTCGTGCGGTCAATGGCCCTGTATGGATGTCCCGTATGGGCCCAGTCCCTGAACGCCCGCTGCGTCGCCCTGCTGCGCAAACCGCAGCGTTTGGTGGCGCAGCGAATAGTAAGGGGCTACCGCACGGTCTCCCACGAGGCGGCCTGCGTATTGGCCGGCACACTCCCTTGGGAGTTGGACGCCAAACTCCTCTCCTCAGCGTTCCTCTGGCGGGAGGAGGCGTCCAGCCGCCGTCAGGAGAGACTGGCCCCGAGGGAGATTGCGGCCCGGTTTCGCAGAACCGCCGTAGAGGAGTGGCATACCAGGCTGGAGAGCCCGACTGCGGGCTTGAGGACTGTCGCGGCAGTGCGTCCTGTCCTAAAGAGATGGCTAGACAGGCGCCACGGGGCGCCTACGTTCCGACTGACGCAGGTATTAACGGACCATGGGTGTTTCGGTTCGTTCCTGTGTCGGATCGGAAAGGAGGTGTCCGCCGTGTGCCACCACTGTGGCAACTGCCGCGAAGACACGGCCCAACATACGTTGGAGGAGTGCCCAGCCTGGGACGAAGAGCGCAGCGCTCTCAGAGCAGTCGTCGGAGGAGACCTCTCGCTGCCGGCCGTGGTGTCGTCCATGGTCGCCAGCCGGAGGTCCTGGCGTGCGGTGGCCCACTTCTGCGAGAACGTCATCTCGCAGAAGGAGAGTGCTGAGAGGGATCGGGAACGATATGATCCCTCCCGCCGCCAGAGAAGACGTAGGAGGCGCCAGGTGGACGACTGACCGGCGTCTCCCGCCCTGTGGAATGGGGGCGTTTGAATTCCACCACGGTAACCCCTGCCTGTCGTACGAGGCGACTAATAGGGGCCATCGGGGGTCGCGGGCGCGCAGCGGAGGGCTGTCAGCCCGTATCGATGCACTCCCAAATTCGGAGCATCGTGCGACCCCGGGATGGACGGCAGCGCGTGTGGTAAGGCCTCGTTCGCTGTCGTTGTTCGGTGCGCGGGGGCTCCTTAGCCCTCCATGGAGATGGGCTGCTACGCAGCACCGCGCAGGGGCGATTCCGGCTGCAATTCTAGCACTCCTTAGAATACCCCGGGATCGCTCCGTAAGCGCCGAAGAAGGCCACCGCGGGGTTTTAGCTGGTAGTGTCGGGTGGGGTGTATATAGGGGTTAGGGACTCGGCCCAGCGGCAGCACGGGTAGCCATCATCCGTGCGAGGGGGATGCTGGGTCGTAAGACCGGCTAGTCCAGCATACCCGTTTTATTCTTAATCCGCTTCCCTCCGGAGCGGGCGGCAGTAATAAAACGCTTTCCCCGCGACAAAAAAAAAAAGGTTTAAAGTGCTGAAAATTGTGCTATTGGCTAGACTGTGCGAAAAGTCTTGGATGTTGCGGATTGGGTATTTGTCCGGGATGGTCCGTGCATTTAACCTACGGTAGTCCCCACAGGGTTGCCATCCATTCTACTTCGGGGCGAGATGTAGTGGAGATGCCCACGGAGACTCCGAAGGTCTGCAGGTACCCATCTGTAACATAGCCTCAAATTCGGCCCTAGCAATTTTCAGCCTATCAGGTGCTAGCCTTCGTGGTGTACAGGACTCTGGTGGTCCAGGTGTAGTGCGAATGTAGTGTAGTGTGTTGTGTTTTGAAATGTTATTATTAATTGTGCCGGAAGGTCGGGTGATCTCGGGGTATTGTGCTAGTATAGTGTGATACACCGAATCACCAGATACAACCTTTACCGAAGAAACATTATCAAAACATTTCGCGAGTGAAGCCGTGGTCGCGAGCGTTGTATGTTCGTCGACAAGTCGTTGGTTTCTTATATCTACAATTAAGTTGTAGTGAGATAAGAAATCCACACCTATTATTGCCCGCGTGACGTCAGCTACAATAAATCGCCAAGGAAAGTCGCGGCGCAAGCCTATATTTAATAAAAGATTTGTGTAGCCGTAGGTATTAATAACAGAACCGTTGGCGGCACGCAAATCGAAGCTTGTCTTTTCGCAACGTTCCTTTACAATTGACCGGGGGAAAACACACACATCACTACCCGTGTCGACTAAAAAATTTATTCGCGTACGTTTGTCCGTCACGAATAAGCGACCACTCGATGGGCAGGTGTCGGTCGCCATAACAGACTGCCCTAAGCTTTTCCCGAATGGTCACACGGTTTTAAACACTTACGCGCTTCATTACCGAACTTATAGTGGTACCAACACAGCGGGTGTTTACGGTAGTTGGAGTTTGACCGTGACCTTGACCACTGGTGGGAACTGGAACGATAACGGGATGAAGGGTGTTGCCGAGGTCTGGACCTGTCTGCATAGTGATGTGGTGCTCGGCTGTTATCGTCAATCTTCAAAGCGAGCTGCTCCACCATTTTCTTCAGCTCGGCAATCTCCCTAGACGAGCCGCTGCAGGGATCGTAACGCGACGTAGCCGCAACATTGCTCGGCGCGACAATATCCATTATGTTGTCTGCCAGATCTGCGAGTTGCTCAGGAAGCAGCGTCTTCTGGGAGGCTAACACAGTCTGAACGTGGCTAGGCAGTCGCTGGCACCAGATAGTCTTTATAAAATCGACCGGTACCGAGGGTCCAGCCAGGTCCTGCAGGTGGCGAAGAAACTGTGACGGCTTCTGGTCGCCTAGCTCCTCGTGTGTCAGCTGCCTTACTTTCTTTTCATGCGACGCAGACAGTCGGCGAATTAGCTCCGACTTAATTTTTACATACCGGTTCCGAGCTGGGGGGTTCACGATGATTTCCTTGACCGCCTTAGCGTGCACCAGGTCCAGGTTTCTCGTGACCTGCGTGAACATGGTGGCGTCGTCGGTGATCCGGTAGTTTTCAAATTGGCTTTCTAGCAGTGCGAACCATATTTCCGGGTCTTCCGGGGAAAATGGTGGCACCTTAAGGTTGAACCTTCGCCTGGGTACCACTGTTACCTCGTCTTCGACCTCTTCACAGCGCACGGATGTTTTTGATGGGCGCATTTTCTTGACGCGCCGCGTGGTTACATGGCCGCCATTTTGTGAACCGGCGGTGCCTGGCGTGTCAGTACTGCTGCCGCTCATGATGATGTGCTCTTCTCGGGGTCACCAATGTAGGGGTGTGTGATGATCGTGTGTCCGTTAAGTATAGCCGGGTCGTTGTAAATAAAAATCAGTCCAGAGTAGGAACACAAAGAAATTGTTTATTTCACACAGCACAAATAAATTAAGAAGGAGTGAGAGCGATAGCACAGCATACAAAAGTGAATAGCGATAGAATATATAACAGATAATAGGTAAGCAAGCTCGCGATAGCCAGTGGCGGTTCGGTAAACGTCATGCGTTCCGCGTCGAATGCAGTTGGGAGCAGACTACTGGGCGATTTCCGAATGCCGCTGCAAGCGCCGGCCGCCGGCCGCTCGTGTACAACCGTGCATCTTCGGCCGTGAGCCGAGTCGCAAACCGGTCGATCCATCACTACTATACATTTGGCGTTATTTTGTAATGCTGTTCATTGAGTATTTATTTATATAATATAAAGATAGTCTAATTACATTTGAATTTTAACTTGAATATTGTAGTTGTAATATTAGGGTTATTCTCTGTATATGATTTTAGGTTTTATTTTCTAGATATAAAGGACAATGGACGAATTTGTATGAGCCCTGTCCCCACACACCAACAGAGACCATACATATACATTATTATTAAGTGTACTATAAAAACTCTTACCACATCATTTAAATTTAATAAATCAATGGAGATTCCTTACAAAATAAAAAAAAACATAAATTAAAAATGTTCTTAGTAAACACTGCTATTTTATTGCATTTTTTTACTATTTTGACATACTTCTAATAAATATATAAAGAAATATGGTCGCGTAACATTTTGTTACATTTGATAGACAATTTCACCAGGAACTGTTCGCCAAGTAACTAAACCTTAGGAACTACCAATAGCTAAAACAGCTTGTTTGGATATTTGAGCTTAGAACCTTTGGCATATTTATAGTACAAAATCTGATGTTGATCTGATGATGGTAGGGAAAGGAAAGATAAACTGGATCTTGGAAAATGTAATAGTTAGAGACGTCTTGTTTGCTCGTATAGGTTTAGTACTCTGTGTAATTGCAGAAGTTAAATCTTTCCATAACAGATGATAGCAATATCAAAAATGTTATCGGAGCTCGTGAACTACATTAGTTAAAAACGTCCCGTTTGGACATAAACGTTTAAAATCCTAGGCAATTACAGAAACACCCTACATACGTGGTGCAACACGACCGCCATTCATAGCATGGATGGCATAAATACTTTTTAGTACTTTGTTTTAACAAATATCAAAAAAGATTTAAAATAAAGATTGTCTTATCAAAAATTATTCATTTATGGTTGTTCTTATTTTTTGCATATATTTTTAAAATAATGATATCAGACGAATTAAAAACATAATACTATTTTATTATAATATTGACTAACGACCCCCCGGGTTTGCACGATTGTTGTCAACCTTTGGAGATAGGTACATGTCAATGTGAACTCTTTCTAGATCATTTTAAAATCATAGTGCATTATTTTGATTTAGCCCTTATGGTTTAGCCGGAGTAAGTTTTTTTTTTGGCGCGGCAATGTGACCACACTGCACCTGATGGTAAGCGCAGTGCCGTCCAGATAGAGTATCAAGTAGCGAGAGACAGTAATGTAATCACCCGAAAATATAATTAGACGATACGATTATCAAACGTTGATTTTACTGTACATTCTACAAATATAATTTGTAAGTATTAGGTATACATTTAAACCTTCGGGAAAAATATACAAATGATAATTATCATGTCGAGGCTGTCGAAAGGGCTTATACATCCCTCTCCTATCAGATCTCGATTCAGATATAGTATCACAATGCAATCGTGTGATAGTTCAGTAGAAATAACACAAGTTATTTAACACTGTTAAATAACTTGTAATAACTTCAGAGTTTATTAAACTACTGCCAGTTCCGAATGCAGTTATCCTATGGAGAAGAACTGGCCAGAAACTCCATGGTCGCGTTTTCGTGCAAGAAATCCCCGTTTTCTCCCATCCCCGTTCTTCAGGGTGTTCCACTCGCAATGCGGAATGACCTTAGTGTCCTAGGTATGGATATCCGCTGCGATCTTAATCCAAGGAGTCACATCGAGGGCGTAATATCCGCCACCTCCTGCAGGGTCGGAATCCTGAACAGGGTGCGGCGGTTTTCACGCCCGGTCAGCTCTACCGCTTATATAAAGCGCAGGTGCGGCCGGGAATGGAATACTGCTCGCACCTCTGGGACGGTTCAGCAAAATACCTTCTTGATGCCTTGGGTGGGTTGCAGCGGCGGGCCATCCGCATTGTGAATGATGCATACGTGAGTAACAGTCTGGAGCCGCTACAGCTGCGCAGGGATATTTCCTCGCTTAGCGTGTTCTACCGTCTGTATCATGGCGAATGCTCTGAAGAATTGTTTGATCTTATCCCATCCTCTCCCTTCCATACCAGAACCGCGCGTACTGGATTGAAAGAAAGAAAAGATTTTTTATTGTCGGAACGTTAAAACATTAAAAAAATGCAAAAAATATAATAATAATAATGGATCCGACTATGGGGGTCCCTATTCAGCTGCATGCGGCAGTACAGGCTAACCCATACTGCAGCGCTGGTTTTCGATAGAACTCAACCAGTGACGTACACATGTTATACAAAATAAAAACTCTTAAAAACTAGCCAGTATTAAATATAACCTAGTAACAAAAATAAACCTGAATTAAGCGTAATTTTGCGGAGCCACAGCTTCGTGGTATCTACTATCCCGGCCCGAACCAAGAGGTTCGCAAACTCGTATTTTTGCCGCACCATCAAGCTGTGGAACAGTTTGCCAGCTACCGTGTTCCCTCCTTCCTATGATCCTGGGTCCTTTAGGCGTAGTGTGAAGGAGCTAAACAGCAGGCTGGCATGATTATGTTGAGTAGCGATGGATAGACTGTCTCTTGCTATTCTATCTAGAGGTGAAGGTGTGGTCACTTTGCCGCGCCAGCATAAAAAAAAAAGTTGACGAAGCATTCGTTAGGTCCCCCGTAGTCTCGTTGAGAACGCGAGTCGCTACCGCAAAACTGCAACCTTGACGGTTTTATGTAAGACAGCGGTAACATACCAGTTGAGGTAGGCCATTCAAGCTGTAGAAAAAAAATGATTATAATGTAGCTCTACCACCTATATACTATGTTATAGCACGGCGTTATTTAGTAAAATCAGCCAAAATTAATTTTTCTATATAAAACAAAAATGTGAATTTAAAAAAAAACTCAATACTTTTCGTTGTTGTGGTCATAACAAAAAATCATCACCTTGCTAAGATTAATCGATTGAGACCATTTTCAAACCTGTTGACGGGTGGGGACACTTGACCCATTGTCCTTTAGCTGTAAGTTTTAATCTTAAATTTAGGTACAAATAATTTTGAGTTTATACATATTACAAAATTATGTTACGTGAATGAAAATAAATAAGTGTAGCACCGCTACAAAACAAAACAGTGCATTCGAAAGTAGGTCGGGCGAGGGACAATACAGCTTGATCTTCGTATCGTAGTAGTATGGTAGTTATTAACCATAGTACAGCGTGTTATCATCAAGTTCAATTTCTGTGGCGAGGTAAGGGTCTGTGACCTGTGTATATGACAATACTGGTCGTATTCACTGATTAGGTCTGTCTCCACGTTATAAGTGTTGCGACGTAGTACCGGCGGACGGCAACATCAAATTAAAAATAAATAATTGCCCATCATCTTCATTATCTTTTGTATAGTTATTTGAAACCTAGTTAAGTAGTTGTAAGAAATGAGTATATATAATATAATTAACTATAAAAGGTAATGTTCTGAGTGTCTGACTCACATCGCCTAGCTCAAACTGTTAGATAGGAATAAAAAATTGATCAGATTTTCATTTAATATTCTAGGCGCTATTAAAAAGGCTTTCTCTTAACTATGATACTGAGAAAAATAATATAGAAAATTATATTTTTTTCTCAAATTTACCCAGGACTCGGTAATAATGATCTTCAACGCAAAAATTGAAACACTTATTTCAGTATTTTTTTAAGTTTCACCTCTGAAGCGAGATAAACTGTGGCAACGTTCATATTGTTTACGCGAGCGCAGAGATTATAGGAGATCTGTACCTAAGTATATTATAATAATATACCGTTAATTCTTTATTGACATTTTCTAAAGCTACCCTTAAAAGTTAACTTATTGTATTCTCTAATGTTTTTTTAAATTAAAAAAAATGTAAATACGGAGAATCAACAAAGTGTAGGCAGAGCCGGGAGCGAAAAATAGTTAGTAATACCAAATGAGTATAATCTGGCGATGGAATAAATACGTTACCTTTGCTTATCTCATCGGGGCGGGATGAAGCGGTGGTGTTACAGGTGAGGTGGGGAGGGGTGTCGCTAAACCAGGGTTCAATATTCCTAAAGACACCGCATAAACTGGACCACTAGACGGCACTGCGGTTACCATCAGGTGTAGTGAAAAAACAACATAGACTAAGTTTTATATGCGCATATGTTGCCTAATGACTAAAGCGGAAGTATAGAAATATAAATAAATAAATAAATAACACCCAACAGTCACACACATAGCCCCGACCCCACACTAAGATACAAGTCTTGTGTTGTGGGTATCAGGGACCTAGAGAGACTTTCGGTCTCACAACACCCAGACCCTGGACAAAAATATCTGTCTGTTACACAAACATTTGTCCCGGCGTGGGAATCGAACCCACGGCCTCTCGTCTCACGGCCGGCTACTCGCCAACTGTGCCACGGAGGCTGTCAAAATGATATACATATGTGGATTAATAACCAGTGATTTCTACTGTTACAAAATAACAACACTCTTTTCAAAATTTTACAAAACAGCGAATGTTTGTAACCAAACGTTTGTGAACCGACGAATAATACAATCAAGGAGTTTGTTTGTTAAAATGGTGTAAGTTTTGTGAACTCGTTTACCCACTAAATGCAGTGTTGGCTAATATCTATTTTCGACCGGCATTAACTTCCGGTTCTAAGAAGCACATATAGTATAAATCAGTTATAAGTAAAAACAACGCATTCTGCAAAATACGTAATAGATTTTTCATAATCTACGCAGACGAATAAGCTGTGCTTACTGGGTGGTAGAAGCTACTCATACGCTTCATCACAGCAGGGACACCTCCAAGCAGCTGCCTATCATGAGCGTGATGAGCGGGGGTGCACTTCAATGTGGTGTTTTATAATTTCATTGGACTGTGTCGATGAACAAAAAGTACCGGCGAGTGGTGCAGGTGGCGACGTCAGACACTTTAATAAAATCGAACTATTAACGAAATGAACAATGGGATAATGAGCGGAGGACATCACAACTGAATGACTTAATGACCTACCATATCCGATGACTGGGAGCGGAACGGGGCGGGGGCGAGGTAAGATCTTAATCTAATAAAAATGCCTGTTTTCACTGACGTATGTTTTACATTAGTTATCCTATATAATCGTATACATAAAATTAGACTGACTTATTGAGGCTATTGAGCCTACCTTGTTCATCTCTGCATCACCCTAAGGTTGACTAGGAGAGAATGTCTTTGGCATTAAGTCCGCCTATATACATTGTATATGAAGTGTATAAATAAATAAATAGCCGTATCGAATTCATTTTAATATATGTTAGGTGTACCGTGTAAGGGGTAACTAAAGTTAAGAGTTGATTGGTTAAAGAGGGAAATAGTCTAACGAAACCGTCTAGACAGAGTGACAGAGTAGTCGCGCGGTACATTGCGGGATTTCAACTTATTTTTACACTGTTTTGAAGCAACAATGGTTCTGGGTTTCTGGCCTCTGGGTAGTGTACAATCCTCTTGAATTGCAAGTAGACTCATTATTGCCTATTTTCTTAACAGCAATCGCCTTGGCCGTTATAAATTTTAAACTCAGGTACAGTTATCAAAATTGAAATCAAGTTATCATTTTACAGCATACTAGGTTTTTCCTGCAGCTTGACATGCGTGATTACGTTTATTGGTATAAGAAACTTATATCCAATAAAAAAAAATGCGACCTCCATAAATACACGCATAGCACGTAGGATCCAAACTATAAGCTTCGTTAATTAGTACCTTTAGTGTTTTTTCTTTTTACTCTCAAATTATTAAAACAAAGAAGAGTGAGATAAAATTGGTATTACCTAGTTGAAACACTGGTTAAGAATATTTGGAGTAAATGTTTGAAGGGAGGCAATGGAGTTCACATGTTTGTCTCGACGACACGATTATTCAAAATAAAGTTGGGAACGGAATAGCGCATTACATCTGAATATTAGTCGACAAACCCAACCGTCTGCGGTCCCTATTTAAAGTATGCGCTCCATTCTTCTTAGTTAAGTCCGGATCTTTTGTACGCCACGAGACCACACAAAATTCCAAGATCTTTAGAAAACTGTTAGACTGTGTTATTATGTTTTTCTTAGCATTTGACAGCCTCCATGGCGCAGTGGGTGAGTAGCCTGCTACGAAACGAGAAGCCAAGTTCGATCCACGAGACAAATGTTTATTTATTTATGTTCCCCGAAATAGATAACACATGTACAATTTATGACCACTTAACGTAAATATACAATCCTTGTGTATGTTAAATCTAAGGATACAAAGCTTGCGTAATAGCATCTGATTGGCTGGTTATTGTGAGGCCAAAAGTCTCACATAGTTTCTAAACTAACTAACTCCTGGCAGATTTCGGGGCGCGCATATGACTGACGTATCCGATTTTAGCACGGAACGCACGCGCACAGATCTTACATGTCAGGATACCATTCATGTAGTTATAAGTGATATTGGAAGTTGGTCTGATTTTCAGCTGCTCTCCATTGATATCGAGGTCACACCTTCTTTGCTCTTCAAAAGCAAACACCTTTTCTTTAACAAGTTGTCTTCAGCGCGTCCTGCTATTTGCCAGTTCTTCCCAACGGGAGAGGGTTATGCTGCACCGGTTCATGTGCCTTTTCTGATAACTAAGACACAAGAGTCATATGTTGGTGTCGGGTGCGGACTGTGGTGTGTGGTATGTGGTGTGTGTCGAGTCTACGAGTCTGTCGCGTGAATACTATTGTTGTAGCATAACTTCTTACGTCAATAAATATTTATCTTAAATTTCCAACGGTACAATGGTCTCCGAAACGTTTACTTTATGTATTTACTCGTATAAAATACCCCCAAGAATTTCTATACAAAGCGTTCATTGTATCAAGTGCCGCTCAAAACAAGTCTTTTTAAAATATTCATCTGTTCTCCCTCTGCAGAGGGTTGTTACGATTCTAATGAAACGTTTCTTACTAAATTCTAGATTACACTGAAAGTTTATACTTTGAATATTTGGAGGTTTTAGTTTTATACTGTTTTTAGATGGACATTTGTGGGTAAAAAGTGAAATAATACATCCAACGATCACACACATAATTCTGACCCCACACTAGGTAAAACCTGCATCGTGGGTATCAACAACTTCAAGGGACTACGGTCCCACAAAAACCATACCCGAAACAAACATCTGTATGTCACACATACATTTGTCTCGGTGCTGGAATAGAACCCGCGTCATTTCGCTTCACAGCCGGCTAATCACCCGCTGCGCCACGAAAGCTGTCAAATTATAAAATATAACAATATATAAGTAGTAAGTATAAATCTTTCCAGCTCCTTTCGATATCTTTATCCTGTCTTTATAATATTCTTTTCCTTTAATGTAATATTATGTCAATCGATATGTCTCTCACACACTGGGTACACATTACACAGTGTAATTAACTGACGTGGTACACTCAACCAAAATGGATTATATATATAGCCTTATAATAAGTATTTTAATTGATGTATATTCGAAAAATATAGCGACTAATTACTTCGGATGTACCATAATATCAGTGTCTTATAATACATTAGATATCAAATGTTCGTGTAGTCGTGCACACATGGCGGTATTACACCACGGCGCGGTATCTAGACGTCCTTATCAAAGGTTGGAAAGTTTGTTTCTGAGGAGGTGCGTGTTAAACAATTGAAATTATTATGCGAACGATTACATTGGGTCTGAGCGTACGATAGTATAATGAGATACTTTGTCTGTTAAGTGTAATTCTCACCGAGTGGCCTAACGACTGTCTTGCTATACTTAGTAACTGTATTATAATTCAGTTTCATTTCGCTTGTGTAATGATACTAAAATCAGAACCTTTATTGATTTTTTAGAAATTTTATTGATAACTGAGATGAGTAGCGACAGACGCTCCCCAATCATTATAATCACAATTGAATACGTTACTGATACAATACTCTCTGAAGTATAGCAGTAAGCATACTTTTTGTAAATGTTTAAATCTAACTATTTATTTATTGTGATCACTGATAATGACATTAATAATATCATTCATTTATTTTCATTTGAGTTATACCAATGACACTGGAATCGAGACTCGCAACGAATTTCCCGAATTTCCATATAGTTGCATACAAAGTGACATTTTACTGATGTCAGACACGCGTGCCAAATACTTCGATATCAAATTAATGAATATAGTTTAAAATAAAGTGGGATTTTTGCTATATACTCCGTTAATCATAGTTATAATAATAGTAGCCCTGTATTAAACACTATCCCACTGCTGGGCACGAGCCTCCTCTACTAATCGAGAGGGGTTACGTCTTAGTCCACCACGCTGGCCTAATGCGGGTTGATAGACTTCACATACCTTTGAAATTCTTATGAGAATTGTCACGATGTTTTTCTTCACCGTTAAAGCAAGCGATAATTAACAATAAATACACACGTAACTTTTAGAAAAGACCGAGTTGTATCCCGTATGTCCGTACCGCAACCAACTAGGGTATCTCTCGCGGCTATCATAGTTAGTCTAGTCATAGTTAGGATCAGTATTAAAAATCACAATGGATAGGAATAGAAACCAAAGATAATTGTTCCTCCAGTTAGAGGATAATATATGCAAAATCTATGTGAGTCAATTTAAAATGTATCCTATAACATACAGAACACAGCACAGAGTAGAGATAGATTCTATGATTGCGTTACGATTCCTCAGTTCTAGGCCCGGCTCTGGCCCACTTTCGTAAAGTAAAAACATTGCTAAGACAATTTGATAAAACTCTAGTAACAATATGTAGGTATTACGTCTGTCGTTGGTCACCAATATATTGCGACAGTACGTATAGTGTAGTCGCTTTGACGTGTCACAATAAAAAATATAAAGTGCAGGCTAGCGCTAAAAGCCGAGCTGCGCCTCTGCGTTAACTCGATCGCCATTATTTTGCTTCCGAACGTGAGAAATACTGTTTCTATTGTGAGTAGAGCGGCTCCGAGATATATCACCCACCCACTGCACAACGCGGTACGAGTTTCTTGGTTGTTGTCATTTTATTTAGTGCACACAAAGAGTTGCACATGTTCGTAAATTAAATACATAATACATCCGCACTTTAACAGATTAACTAATGAAAATTATAGCAAGAAGAGCCGTGGTAGAGACTATCCCACACACTCGCTACTAACTCCTGTGAGCCAGGATCGATAGTGGCACGAATTTTATTGACAACTGGCTTTTTATAACGTATAGATGTCCAACCTTAAGAAAAATAGATGGTGATTGGTCGGAATTTTAGTCTCTAGCATCCATGCAGCATAACGGTTTTCCGAACATATTATGACCACGCCGTGCCGATTGAGCTCGGCTATTTATGCCCAGCCCAATGCTTGATGCGACCACATCCTATTTAGAGAGTTATCTTAGATCAAGTTAGCATATGTCATGTTGTAATTATATTCAGATTGTTGCAACTCCTGTTACTAACGCAACAATGTATCATCTCCAATTACGTTGTCTAATATAATTTGTATCCGACATTGCGTTGGGTTGTAGGTGCGATAAATCAAACATATGTATTGTTATATACTATAGTTGTGCCATACTTATGAATTATCCGATGTAAGAAAAATATATCGAATGTTCACGCCTAAGTCCTTGCAGGGTAGGTAAAGGTGCATATATACCCATAGTTCCCTGTACTTATTTATGTCCTATAATGTGATACGTCGCGAAACTAGTGCCACATCGAGCATAATTGCAACCTAGGACAACTCATGTGTGTAGTATCGAGATGCAAATATGATTTGTGGTTACCCAACATGGGGTAACACACACTCCTCACTAGTTTCTCAGCCTATGTATTTCGCCACTGGATCATAAGAAAAAATTATATGTAAAATATTGTTTCAATGTAATATGGAAAATGTTAGATGAAGGAGTATGTGTTAAAGGTTATTTTGAGTTACTATTTCTAATACAAACCCTCCTAGATTAATTGACAACATACATTACTTGTTAGTTTTCTCACTCAGCCTTTTTGTGTAATCCAGCATGATTTGATGTTATCTCGTGGTTAAATATAAATTTTCATTGAACACGGTTGTCGGAATCTACGAAGAGTCAACGGTTCTAATAATGTTTATTAACATTCTCTATGTTATTGACACATTGCATTTGGGTCATACGGATATGTTTGCATATTAAAACTATTGATTCATTGCGTGTAGGAGCCTGGCCTTAAGTGGCCTGGCCTGGAGCTTATGAACAAATGAGCTAACACTTTTTCAAAACATATGTGCATAGATACAGGATTCAGTTTGTTGCAACTCTGCTTCGATCTTAAACTTTAATGTTTTTTTATCACTTTAAATGTGCATCATCTTTGACGTAAGCCTCTCAGGAGAGGAGAGAGGTTTGGAGTAACTACAGTATCTCGAGCTATGTTGGCATATTATACTTCATATGGGTAAGTGATTTGATAGCAAAACTCCAAGGAACGAAGAACTACTGAGTAATTTATGAACGATGTAAAATAAAGTTAATATACTGAAGAATTTATGCGTTAATAATCTTTGTGAAAATGTATTTGTTGCGTCTCTGGTCATTTTAGTAAAAGGCCTGTTGCGTGCTGCTACTGTCACCTCGTGTCGGTGCTCTATGTGGTCAGACACCGACCAAGCCCATTCATGTTATACACAAAACGGTCCACACAGAGCTCCACCGCGTGAACATAGATCGTTACAACACGAGCGATGTTAATCTACTACCAAGCAAAACCTTAGTTGTATGACTTGTTACACAGACGTTTGAATATAAATGTAATCAAAGAACAACATATATGAACGTTTGTTTACGCAGGACGGACTGACCGCAGAGCGACTATTAACCGCACGAGTATGGGCGCTACACGGCGCGGGCGACCACTCGCAACTTACTTCATTAACAACCTGCCCCAGAGTGGGACTGGGACAGTGTGCACAGGACATCGAGCGAATCAATTAAACTCAGCAAACAGTAACCGCTAGTTCACAAACAGCGGAATAACCGCGCGTTGCTTGTTCCTATCATTTAGTTTATGTTTTTAAATAAATTCTACAACAGTGACAGTGTCTCAAGTCAATAATGAGATGTGATTACGCTATGTCGTGGGTACCTAATACTAGAATGTTGGTCTTACAACAACATCTGAGAAAAAATTGAATGAAATAAACGTCAAAATATATCTATAGAAACAGGCCCGTTCAGCGGAGCAACTAAATTACATTAGAAATATACCAAAGTCCTATAGATCTGTTATAATTTCCTGTATGAAGCAATGGTGTATGAGGTACTGTGCCTATGGCATTGTAAAGAAACTACAAAACATCTCATCCCACAATGAAATTGCTCGTAGCAGTCGAGTTTATCTTGATATTTTATCGCTAGCACTTGTTTTTTTTTCCTGACATGGCAAAGTGACCACACTGTACCTGATGGCAAGCGTAAGTAATCTTTCCCCCGCTACTAAACACAATCATGCCGGCCTGCTTCTTCATGCTACGCCAACGACAAGAAGGTGAAGAAGCGGTCATGGTTCTAGTGTCAGAGTACTCAGAAGGCCGCAAAACAGCCAAATATCGGTATTAAGTTTTTAGCTGCTCTGATAGTCTGTTTTAAGTTTTGATAATATATAGATGAATTGTCCACAAAATCGAAGGTTTTTTTGAATTACACCGTATAGACCACCATATATACCATATAGTAGTCAACAATTAGTGTAGTTTAAAATTACACAGGATGCTGGTGGTGTTTCAAGGTGAAGTAAAGAATATTTCGTATGGTAAGTATTATAAGTCACACATGTTCCTTACTCTTTGGCGCGATGGGCTGACGAGTGACGGCATCTTGATTTGCTATTTATGGTATATCCTTGCCATAACCCACATACGCTATGTTCGTTGTGTAAACACAATTTTTCGCGATTCAAACCGCGGGGTTTCTACAAAGTCTGAACGCTTAAGCTTAAGCTAACATTTTCTCTGGAGTCGCGACATTACTCTCCGCTACACTACTCAAACAATAAGCCACGATTCCGCTCAACGCTTGACTTAGCTGCACTCAATTCAATTTGGGCACGAACAGTTAAGTCGTGAGTACAATTAACTTAACTGTGCGAGTAATCGGGAAGTGCGTAAACGTGCGATGTTTGGGACTTGGGTACAATACTCGTATGCCCTCTGTCTCACTTTGTGTTTAACATTTCGTACAGACACATGATATCACTCTATTGAGCGATATACACTTCTTAGACTGTGCTGAGTTTATCAACTTGTTTTTATGAAAGGACACCAGATGTAGGCAAGTGATCACAGGAGCCAATGAACATCGACAAATTTGAAGGGAAAGACGGACACATCGATGAGCTCACTCGACCGATGACGACTCAACGATGATGGACATTATACATTGTCTCGCCAAACTAAGGTGTAGTTAAACTTTGGAATTGCTTAAAGATTCTACTTCGTATCTCCCAAGACTCGTCTGTCTGTCTGCAGGTGTTGAGAATGAGCGGTGAATTACCATAATCGAAGTGAGTAAAATAAAAATATCTGGAATGAAACTATTTATACAGATGTTATGGCAGTTTTATTTTACTTTTAAATTTCGTCGTTTTGAAAACTTTACGGTATTCATGGTCACGAGGTGGACTGAGTTGTATGTCGTCACGAAAATATACTGTAACGCGTCTATCTTCAATTAAAATTTATTGTTAGTCCGATCTACACAGACAGACCTCAGCATTTTGAGCTAATAATCTTGATTGATCGTGTTGACAGGTCAAACACGAGGTAACAGTAAGTGGATGATTGACAAAGATGATGAAGGACACAGCAGCGGCTAACGGTGACGAAGCTAGGGAAGCGGGTTATGAAAGTCATTACTTAATCACATGGTTCTGTTATACGTTATTCACAAATATGCCACATCTGATATTAGAACATAAGCTGGTGCGAATGGTGCCATGATGGTGGGCCTGGGGCCACGCGACCCTGCCTAATGGACTAATTCAATTAAAACACGAATCGGTTCATACAGCGCTAAACAAGCGGCCACCATTCAACTCGCCATTAAGCCGGCCCATTTTGTTCCTCTAACGAGCACAATCTCCCAACTCCGCTAATCTATTCACTTTAAATGCGTACCTTTATCCGTTAACGGACGCTCCTTCGGTCACAAAGGCTGTCAGTGCAGCTTGCCCCGCCCACCGCCTGCCGTCTGCCGCCTGCCCTCCCCTTCCTCGAATTATTCCGCTCTTAATCTTCGCTAGTTGAATGTGGAACAGAATGCCGAAATCGACGGACCGATCGAGAGTTGATAACCGAAAAATTATGCGCGACATTGATGAACGCGTCTTTCAAATAAAAATCTTGTAACAGTGATTTAGTGACGAGCAGCAGATAATCGATGAGTTACTTGCGAGGCTTAGCAGTATACACACGAGATATCTCGCGAGTGAGTGAGAATACTATCGACGGATATTCTCACATAAAAGTGTCAAAATTCATATTATTCACAATTATTTAACAACAGGGTCGAGTGTTAAATGCAGCTATTATGGATTCAGTAGATATAATTTAGAGATAGCTCGACAAAACGTGTCAACATTAATTTTCATGTGTTTATACTTAGCTCGTTAAGAAATCACCAAAATATGAGGCCCATACTCATACATATCATTTATAGCAGAGTTCTTGTCTGTTATATTTTTTTGTGTCTGGATAGTCAGACGAGCAGATTGGCCACCTGATGGTAAGTAGTCACCGCCGCCCATAGACTTCTGCAATGCCAGGGCACCGCAAAGCCGCTGCCTTACTTCAAAACGAATATCATTGCTTTTCGACAAAATTGCTAATATAAGTATTCCGTTGAAGGATATGAATTACTTTTATTATTGACCTGACTTTCGCGCGGGCGAAACCGCGAGTAAACCGTATTCTATGTAATGCGGATCAGTTATTCTAAATAATTATGTAGGCGCTAGCGCGAGCGAGCGCGTCCCTGAGGTCCCGCGCGGGTCGTCTCCAGCGTCACATGTACCTGCACGTGATTTATCGTCCCCATCGTCCCCGCACACCCCTGCCCCCGCACATCCATGCCCCCGCACATCGCCACTCTCACACAAATCACGTGCATGTTTTTCAGTCAGTTGCTCGAGTTAGCGGTGTAAGCATTAGCATTTATTTACACCCGAAACCTTTCATGCGAGTCAATGGGTAATACATTACAGTGTTTGTACCGTTCGTTGAAACGCATGTCTCTCGGCGCGTCGAAGCTAATTTATTTCCACCAAAGATCACATGACTCGGTGTTATTGACGTATGTTTCACGTACTTTGAACTTTCACTGTTCACACTTTTCAATGTTCACACTTTGCGTTGCCACTATACATAGATATTTGAATTTGCTATCGACCTGAATTAGAAGTACTGTACAATTAACAATTGAAGTCTATATAATAACTTTGAGGTCACAGACATACCCTTAAGTAGACGTCGTAAGAATTTAAATGTATATAAAACAGAGTAGAGCTCATTTTTGTATCTGTTGTGACGCCAATTTAGTAATAAGAAACATCCAAAAACATTTGGATAGATTTTACAATAATAACAATGCTTCAAGGCATTTTTGTGTGTTGGCTGACGATTAAAAACGTAAATAAATTCAAAAGTAACAACATCCTTCTGAAAAAGACATTTGCAACAATATTGCCAAGGATTTGTTTTCGATTTCAACACACGAAGTCCACATAGTATGTGCTCGTGTTAGGATATTCATATGCCCCTGGATAGCGACCACCGTACACAGGGTGATCAATCCACCATAGTGGCACACGCAAGTGTGTCGCGTTCCGAGGCCAACCAGTGTACATCCGTTTTTTGTACATGTTTGGCCGTGTCGCGGCCTTTCAGTACTCCGACACCAGCCCTCGACCGCTTCTTCACCTCCTTATCCCATGGCGTAGTGTGATGAAGCTACACAACAGGCCGGCATGATTATGTTGAGTAGCGAGGGATACATTGTATCTCGCTACATGAGGTGCAGTGTGGTCACTTGGCCATGCAAATATAAAAAAGTACTTCAATTGCGGTAATTATCAGATCTGTCATGTGGTTGTGTCATATCATATAATATATTAAACTCGTAGAACTCCACAAACACGTTCAATATAAAATATTTAAAAACTAATATCAACGAAGCAAAGTTTAATTCTATTTTAAAATGCTCGCGTGGAATATTTCCTAGCGAAAGAAAACTTTTGTTTACTTTATTATCGATCAGTTAGTGCATATTGGAAATTAAATATCGTCGTCTGTATTAAAGAGCATATTTATTTAATGAGTAATATTTTGCAGCAATATTATTATAAAGAGCAGCCGCTACAGAGTTGCCATGTTAGCGTCACGAAACAATGACGCGTGGAATTTTCCTCTAGATATACATAGTAAATAGTAAATCCATTTTCTTTAATAAATACACATATACATATACACTCACGCCTGTAATTCCGGAAGGGGCAGGCAGAGGTGTAGGAGGTGTAACCAGTATACCTTAGATACAGTATATTTTGATTTTTATTTTTGGTGAACACCTTCAGTCGTTTTTTTTAGAGTTCGCATTTCATTTAATAAAGGCATGTGAATTCAACTAGGTGTTTACAATTATCTGAAGTAATATCAGAGGGAGCAGAGGGAGGTGTTCCCCCCCCCCCCCCCAAAAAAAAAACCAGTAAGTATACCTACTTTTCGCCGAATTATTCCGGTCCCATGACGTGATAGGGGGCGAGCCTATCGCCATATCGGGCTCAATTCCAGTCTCCGGGCGGATACTGAGTATTTTATAAATAAAAAAACTCAATATAATTTACTGTTTACATTTACCCTGGTGGTAGGATATTCGTATCCGCCCGGATAGCGACCACCGTACACAGGGCGAAAAACCCGCCATAGTGGCACACGCAAGTGTGTCGCGTTCCGGGATCAGCCAGTGTATGTCCGGTTATCGTCGGGGGGCTAGAGTTGGGGTACGATGTTTGGCCGTGCGGGTATAAGCCGGTTCACAGTCGATTGGAGGCGTGTTGATCCGTCGGCCAGGGAGACCTGTAGAAACGGTGGTACCGCTGGCCGCCCGCGGTACAGTACAGGGGCCCAATCGTGGCCCACCATGCCGCGCATAATCTTGGGTGGGTCCGTCGTGCCGGTTGGTGACCGGATGTGGGGTCCCGGCGGCCTATCCCGGGAGGGTACGGGGGCCCTTCCGTCCGGCGGATCAGCTCACCTCCTCTCGGCTCTTTTAGTGGACCGGCGCTTGTTACGGCCTTCTGACTACTCTGACTTGTATGCACTGACATGGAGTTATGGGAGGAGGAGGTGAAGAAGCGGTCAAGGGTCTAGCCTTGACCGCTTCTTCACCTCCTCCTCCCATAACTCCATGTCAGTGCATACAAAGAGAGCAGGTTTTACAGCGGTGCGTAACCCCACCACCGCCTTCACAATGGAGTTCGCTAACATCCGCGGACTCCATTCTAATCTTAATGCCGTCCACCACCATCTTGAGACGGCCCGGCCTGCTCTGCTCTTCTTGACGGAGACGCAGATTTGTAGTCCGACCGATACTTCGTACTTGCTTTACCCCGGATACTCGCTTGAAGAAAGCTTCAGGCCGAGGGCCGGGGTATGCCTGTATGTTCGGTCGGACGTCTGCTGTCGCCGTCTGCGCTGCATGGAGGACCCCTCCTTCTCCACCCTGTGGGTACACGTCGACCTCGGCTCCCAGAGTCGGGTTTACGTGTGCCTTTACAGGTCACACGACGGGGACGTAGAGACAACTCGGCTATTTAATTATATTAGCCAGGCGACAGACGACGCGCAGGAGCAGTTTCCAACAGCGGAATTGGTAGTTCTGGGGGACTTTAACGCACACCACGAGTTGTGGTTGGGCTCCTCCAGAACTGACCATGCCGGCAGGACTGCTCATGCATTCGCTTTGACGAATGGCTTGACACAGCTGGTGGACCAGCCTACCAGGATCCCAGATGTGGCAAGTCATGCGCCCTCTCTGCTGGACCTACTGCTGACGAGTCATCCAGCTGGGTATAAAGTGACGGTTGGTGCTCCCCTGGGTACCTCCGATCACTGCCTGGTTGGGACGTCGGTTCCTTGCGCTTTGCCTCCACGTCCCGTGAAGGTCAAGCGCAGGGTCTGGCACTACTCGTCGGCAGATTGGGATGGTATGCGGGATTACTTCGCATCCATCCCTTGGCAGCAGCGCTGCTTTGATGGAAAGGATCCTTCAGCGAGTGCTGACGCCATTGCTTGCGAGATCAGAATAGGAATGGAATATTACATTCCTTCCTCTGAGATCGCAGGCAAGGGCCGAGGACGCTCCTGGTTCAATCGTGCATGCGCCGATGCTGTTGGCAAGAAACAGGCGGCGTATCGTGCTTGGATCGGGGGTCGCGCTACGAAGGATCCCAACCTCAAGTCACTCAAAGCAGCCTATAACCGTGCTGCCAAGGTCTGCAAGAGGGCGTATGTTAAAGCGGATGCCCAGCGCGTCTCCAAGATTGGATGTGCTTTGGCCGATAACCCAACAAGCAGTCGTGCTTATTGGAGCTTGGCTAAGGCCGTCCAATCTAATTTCTGTCGCCCTTCGCTGCCACCGCTGAGATATCGAAATGGAACACTAGCCCATAGCTCGCAGGAGAAGGCCGATTTACTGGCAAACCTCTTCGCGGCTAATTCGAGACTCGAGGACTGCAATGCTCATTTACCAACTACGCTGCCCGGTTGCGGTCACACAATGCCTGATATCCGTATCAGGCATTGTGATGTGCGGCGTGAGCTGCAGTCTCTCGACGTCCGGAAGGCTAGTGGTCCGGATGGTATCCCAGCGCTTTTTCTCAAAAAGTGTGCAGCGGAGTTGTCTCCTGTACTGACGCGCCTATACCGATCGTCCTACCTCTCAGGTATTGTGCCTGAATCTTGGAGGGAGGCTAATGTGCAGCCGATCCCCAAAAAGGGTGATAGGTCAGACCCTAACAATTATCGCCCAATCGCCATAACCTCAGTGATGTGTAAAGTCATGGAGCGACTGATAAACAGCCAATTAGTTCGCTACCTAGAGGATCACTCGTTGATCAATGACCGCCAATACGGTTTCCGTCATAACCGATCAACGGGTGATCTTCTAGCGTTCGTATTACATCACTGGGCGGAGGCGATTGACAAGCATGGCGAGGCTCTGGCTGTGAGTCTCGACATAGCCAAGGCGTTTGATAGGGTCTGGCATCGTGGCCTTCTCTCCAAGCTCCCGGCATACGGTCTGCCCGACAACCTGTGCAAGTGGATTTCCGGCTTTCTGCATGAGCGTAGAATGCGTGTCCTTGTTGATGGACACGCTTCGCAGCTCATGTCAGTAAATGCCGGAGTACCACAAGGTTCTGTGATTTCGCCCACCTTGTTTCTTCTGCATATCAATGATATGTTGTCGCTTGGCAACATTCATTGCTATGCAGACGACAGCACGGTTCATGGGCGTTATAGCAGCAAGCCTCCTGGTTGCCGGGCGGATACTGAGAGGAGACGAGAGGATCTTGTCGTTGAGCTCAACCAGACCTTGGATCTCATCTCATCATGGGGTACCAGGAATCGGGTTGAGTTTAATGCCAAGAAAACCCAGGTGTGCGCGTTCTCGTGCAAGAAGTCTCCGGTTTCTCCAATCCCCGTTCTTCAGGGTGTTCCACTCGCAATGCGGAATGACCTTAGTGTCCTAGGTATGGATATCCGCTGCGATCTTAATCCAAGGAGTCACATCGAGGGCGTAATATCCGCCACTTCACGCAGGGTCGGAATCCTGAACAGGGTGCGGCGGTTTTTCACGCCTGGTCAGCTCTACCGCTTATATAAAGCGCAGGTGCGGCCGGGAATGGAATACTGCTCGCACCTCTGGGACGGTTCCGCAAGGTACCTTCTCGATGCCTTGGATGGGTTGCAGCGGCGGGCCATCCGCATTGTGAATGATGCAGACGTGAGTAACAGCCTGGAGCCGCTACAGCTGCGTAGGGATATTTCCTCGCTTAGCGTGTTCTACCGTCTGTATCATGGCGAATGCTCTGAAGAATTGTTTGATCTTATCCCATCCTCTCCCTTCCATACCAGAACCACGCGTACTGGCTTGCGGAGCCACAGCTTCGTGGTGTCTACTACCCCGGCCCGAACCAAGAGGTTCGCAAACTCGTATTTTTGCCGCACCATCAAGCTGTGGAACAGTTTGCCAGCTACCGTGTTCCCTCCTTCCTATGATCCTGGGTCCTTTAGGCGTAATGTGAAGAAGCTAAACAGCAGGCATGATTGTGTTGAGTAGCGGGGGATAGACTGTCTCTCGCTACTTGATACTCTATCTGGACGGCACTGCGCTTACCATCAGGTGCAGTGTGGTCACTTTGCCGCGCCAGAATAAAAAAAAAAAAAAAAACCCGACCCAGGATCAAACCCATGACCTCAGCACAGCAGTTCTAACGCATAAGCAGTTACAACTGCGCCACCGAGGCAGTCTATAAATACCACCTACTAAAAACATTTCATAGCAAACATGATTAATTTAAATTATTAAATACTATCATATCATACGTGTAGAATTATTTCGTTGTTTCACAAATAATTTCCGCTTTGAATATTTATTTCTATAAAAACAAAATATAGAATTACAATAATTGCGGAAGCCCAACAAATAGTAATGATCAAATCACATTCAGTCCAATTCTCGAACAAATTGAAAAAAACAAATATAGGAAGCGATCATTGTGCGCGGCGGGAATCCAATAAAACTAATAAACAAGTAATGTGAGACGCTCATACTCGAACTCGTGAGAGGAGAGAAATGGCTCGTGCCGTGTACACTTGTTAGTTGTCCAACCGCGCGACAAGGAGTGTAGACTGTACACCTTTGGAGGTGATATTTAGATTCGTTATTTCTAGAAAGTTACTGATGATGCCAGTTGCGAAGGCCTTATACAACTTTAAACTTATAATTGTTATATTCACTTATTGATAATATTTATCGCAATCACTGAAATGAAATTGTGAAAATTTACGGCATTTGTTTATAATTAGTGTCGGCTTCTGTATCTAAAATATTTATCCTTCATCACTGGTGTGATACTTATATGTACTTACCCAGTGACCAAATTACATGTACACTTACTGAAAAACAATTGGTAAATATCAGCGGCTCATTGTCCGCGCGCCAATACGCCGATATTTATTCGGAATGCTAATTCGCGCGCTATACGATACGCCGCGTGATTTACAACGAGCGTTTATTTGTAAACTCCCTTCCCTCCGCTCCCCTTCCCCTAGGACACAGATACAACTGTATTACTGTTGTTGGATATTTCATGGTAATTAGTGTGGAGGAACCTTTTTTAAAAAGGCAATTATTTCCAGAACATTTCCAATTAGCATATATTTGACGTGCCTTATCTGTAGTGCATTGTGTCGTATGACCTATATATGCATTTATCGGGGATTATAGTTAAAATAGATATACATTCCATTTGATGCCGTTCCAGATAGTATTTGTTTGTTCTGCAAATGTTCGTTTCAAGTCTAGATGTGTGGAATCTATTCGAGCCGAAGTCATCAGGATTCCTCGGTCGCTCTGTAAACCCGGTTTTGAAAACATGCGTGCTAGACTCGAAGAGTGTGTCACACTGGACGATTGACATTTAGAGAATGTGGTTTAAAAAAAAATTAATCCGCATTTCTTGTTTTTAAATTATCATAAACATCATTTGTATTAGTGTTGTAGTTGTTCAGTTTAGTTTTTCAAGCTATAAGATCTGCCACTGGACACATGAATAAATCAACTATCGGGTCCGGCAGACCTCGTCCTGCCCGGAAAGGCAGCGCCACATTGAGAGCAGCGCCACCTACCGGTCCAATTTTGTTTTCAAACCATCCAGGAACTCATTAAAATATACACATAAAATTTTATCCAAATCGGTTTAGGAGGAGTTAGTTGACAAACACATGTGTGGGGAAAATATAAATAATAAATAATTTGTGAGAACACATTTAATTCCCTCACATCAAGTATGTGCTTAAATACTCAAAGAGTATGTGTAAAGGCAGAATGTAAAAACACAATAATGTTAAAACAGAAAATAGAATAAAATATTTTACAAAATGGCAACTTACTAAATATATATACGTGCCAGTTATCGAAAAGTATTTATGTGATTTGTTCCCATACATGTACAGAAGATATTAAGATATAGCAAAGTCCATTAAAAATGTTGTCATGGTAGCTGACGATATCCAAACTAGGAATGTATCCTACTAAGTAACCCGATAACCTGACAGTCGCACATTGTTTTAATGAACTCATCGTAAAACTGTACGGTCCGTTAGCCGGTGATTAAGTTGTGGGTAGCACCGCACTTCGCACTCGCAAGTATACTCCGTTTGAACCTGTCGTACTACCCTCATAATGTCTTCGTATTATGAGACGAGGTTTGGGTATTTATGATGATTAGTTAAAGTTATTGTTTTGGGACGAAAGGCGAATTTAATTTCGTCGTGGATAAATACAGTCAAGCAAAGTAAAGCTTAGATTCAAGCTGTAGACAGATTTGTTTAGTACATGATTGGGCTTCGGGGATGATACCACTGTGTCACTGGAGACATGTGACTTTACTGTTGTTATTTTGCGTGTGTCAGTGACCCCGCTGGACTACAATTCCAAAAACCACCACAAGTTCCTTTTTTACACGCTTTATATTAGCTGCCCCTGTTTCTATGTATGTTTGTATAGAACGGAATCTTTCAACTTAATTTTTACCTTACCTTCCACACGTTCATTTGCTGGTGGTAGGATATTCGTATCCGCCCGGATAGCGACCACCGTACACACGGCGAAAAACCCGCCATAGTGGCACACGCAAGTGTGTCGCGTTCCGGGATCAGCCAGTGTATTTCCGGTTATCGTCGGGGGGCTAGAGTTGGGGTACGATGTTTGGCCGTGCCGGTATTAGCCGGTTCACAGTTGGTTGGAGGCGTGTTGATCCGTCGGCCAGGGAGACCTGTAGAAACGGTTGTACCGCTGGCCGCCCGCGGTACAGTACAGGGGCCCAATCGTGGCTAACCACCACGAGAGGCTGCCCCACCATGCCGCGCATAATCTTGGGTGGGTCCGTCGTGCCGGTTGGTGACCGGATGTGGGGTCCCGGCGGCCTATCCCGGGAGGGTACGGGGGCCCTTCCGTCCGGCGGATCAGCTCACCTCCTCTTGGCTCTTTTAGTGGACCGGCGCTTGTTGCGGCCTTCTGATTACTCTGACACTAGACCCTCGACCGCTTCTTCACATCCTCCCCCCATAACTCCATGACAGTGCCTATAAAGCGAACAGGACCTACAGCGGTGCGTAACCCCACCACCGCTTTCACAATGGAGTTCGCTAACATCCGCGGACTCCATTCGAACCTTAATGGCGTCCACCACCATCTTGAGACGGCCCGGCCTGCTCTTCTCTTCCTGACGGAGACGCAGATTTGTAGTCCGACCGATACCACATACTTGCTTTACCCCGGCTACTCACTTGAAGAAAACTTCAGGCCGAGGGCCGGGGTATGCCTGTATGTTCGGTCGGACGTCTGCTGTCGCCGTCTGCGATGCATGGAGGACCCCTCCTTCTCCACCCTGTGGGTACACGTCGACCTCGGCTCTCAGAGTCGGGTTTACGTGTGCCTTTACAGGTCACACGACGGAGACATTGAGACAACTCGGCTATTTGATTACATTAGCCAGGCGACAGACGACGCGCAGGACCAGTTCCCAACAGCGGAATTGGTAGTTCTGGGGGACTTCAACGCACACCATGAGTTGTGGTTGGGCTCCTCCAGAACTGACCATGCTGGCAGAACTGCTCATGCATTCGCCTGGACTCATGGCTTGACACAGCTGGTGAACCAGCCTACCAGGATCCCAGATGTGGCGAGTCATGCGCCCTCTCTGCTGGACCTTCTGTTGACGAGTCACCCGACCGGGTATACGGTGTCGGTTGGTGCTCCTCTGGGGACCTCCGATCACTGTCTGGTTGGGACGTCAGTACCTCGCGCTTTGCCTCCACGTCCCGTGAAGGTCTAGCGCAGGGTCTGGCACTACTCGTCGGCAGATTGGGATGGTATGCGGGTTTATTTCGCATCCATCCCTTGGCAGCAGCGCTGCTTTGAGGGAAAGGATACTTCTGCGAGTGCCGACGCCGTTGCCTGCGAGATCAGGCTAGGAATGGAATATTACATTCCTTCCTCTGAGATCGCGGGCAACGGCCGAGGACGCTCCTGGTTCAATCGTGCATGCGCCGATGCTGTTGGTAAAAAACAGACGGCGTATCGCGCTTGGATCAGGGGTCGCGCTAAGAAGGATCCCAATCTCAAGTCCCTCAAAGCAGCCTACAACCGTGCTGCCAAGGCTTGCAAGAGGGAGTATGTTAGAGCGGATGCCCAGCGCGTCTCCAAGATTGGATGTGCTTTGGCCGATCACCCGACAAGCAGTCGTGCTTATTGGAGCTTGGCTAAGGCGGCCCAATCTAATTTCTGTCGCCCTTCGCTGCCACCGCTGAGATATCGTAATGGAACACTGGCCCATAGCTCGTAAGAGAAGGCCGATTTACTGGCAAACCTCTTTGCGGCTAATTCGAGACTCGAGGACTGCAATGCTCCTTTACCACCTACGCTGCCCGGTTGCGGTCACACAATGCCTGATATCCGTATCAGGCATTGTGATGTGCGGCGTGAGCTGCAGTCTCTCGACGTCCGGAAGGCCAGTGGTCCGGATGGTATCCCAGCGCTTTTTCTCAAAAAGTGTGCAGCGGAGTTGTCTCCTGCACTGACGCGCCTATACCGATCGTCCTACCTCTCAGGTGTTGTGCCTGAATAGTGGAGGGAGGCCAATGTGCAGCCGATCCCCAAAAAGGGTGATCGGTCAGACCCTAACAATTACCGCCCAATCGCCATCACCTCAGTGATCTGTAAAGTCATGGAGCGACTAATTAACAGCCAATTAGTTCGTTACCTGGAGGATCACTCGTTGATCAGTGACAGACAATATGGTTTCCGCCATAACCGATCAACGGGTGATCTTCTAGCGTTTGTATTGCATCACTGGGGCGAGGCGATTGACAGGCATGGCGAGGCTCTGGCTGTGAGTCTCGACATAGCCACGGCGTTTGATAGGGTCTGGCACCGTGGCCTTCTCTCCAAGCTCCCGGCATACGGTCTGCCCGACAACCTGTGCAAGTGGATTTCCGGCTTTCTGCATGAGCGTAGAATGCGTGTCCTCGTTGATGGACACGCTTCGCAGTTCATGTCAGTAAATGCCGGAGTACCACAAGGTTCTGTGATTTCGCCCACCTTGTTTCTTCTGCATATCAATGATATGTTGTCGCTTGGCAACATTCATTGCTATGCAGACGACAGCACGGTTCATGGGCGTTATTGCAGCAAGCCTCCTGGTTGCCGGGTGGATACTGAGAGGAGACGCGAGGATCTTGTCATGGAGCTCAACCAGGCCTTGGATCTCATATCATCATGGGGTACCAGGAATCGGGTTGAGTTTAATGCCAAGAAAACCCAGGTGTGCGCGTTCTCGTGCAAGAAGTCTCCGTTTTCTCCAATCCCCGTTCTTCAGGGTGTTCCACTCGCAATGCGGAATGACCTTAGTGTCCTAGGTATAGATATCCGCTGCGATCTTAATCCAAGGAGTCACATCGAGGGCGTAATATCCGCCACTTCCCGCAGGGTCGGAATCCTGAACAGGGTGCGGCGGTTTTTCACGCCCGGTCAGCTCTACCGCTTATATAAAGCACAGGTGCGACCGGGAATGGAATACTGCTCGCACCTCTGGGACGGTTCCGCAAAATACCTCCTCGATGCCTTGGACGGGTTGCAGCGGCGGGCCATCCGCATTGTGAATGATGCAGACGTGAGTAACAGCCTGGAGCCGCTACAGCTGCGTAGGGATATTTCCTCGCTTAGCGTGTTCTACCGTCTGTATCATGGTGAATGCTCTGAAGAATTGTTTGATCTTATCCCATCCTCTCCCTTCCATACCAGAACCACGCGTACTGGATTGCGGAGCCACAGCTTTGTGGTGTCTACTACCCCGGCCCGAACTAAGAGGTTCGCAAACTCGTACTTTCGCCGCACCATCAAGCTGTGGAACAGTTTGCCAGCTACCGTGTTCCCTCCTTCTTATGATCCTGGGTCCTTTAGGCGTAGTGTGAAGAAGCTACACAGCAGGCCGGCATGATTGTATTGAGTAGCGAGTGATAATCTATCCCTCGCTACTTGATACTATAACTGGACGGCACTGCACTTACCATCAGGTGCAGTGTGGTCACTTTGCCGAGTCACGATAAAAAAAAAACGTCCGATTTACTTGCAAACACGTGTCAAGGGCCGATGACAATACAATATTTTCATTACTTTGGCCTTACAAGGAACACCAGGATAGTAAATAATATTAGATCGATTTTTTATAATTTGGTCTTGAATTCGAGTCTTCAGTTATAAGTATGTAGGGGTTGCTTCTGCCCTACTTAATGAAGTATATCATTTAGGGTTGCGAATAAAACAATAACGTTGTATCTGACTCGAATGCCGACAGTGATAGGTGTATGCTGTGTCGCTCTATTTGATAGACTCGTATGGAGCGTAGCGCGGCCATGACTTTTGTATAGTCATACTCTCTGCGCGGCACCCCCGTTCTGGCCATATGAATATCTACTGTCAGCAGTCGTGGTGTTTATTATTATAAACATAAAATACAATGGTTCTTACAGCTATTTCTCCGTAGGTAAAAGTTTACATTGAATCTAATAACTAGGCTTTGTTAAAGAAGAAATGCGTCGTTTATTTTCTTGGTAATCCCGGCATACATCCTGTATGTGTGTGGCCGTGATGCCACAAGTACTTTGATGAAGATGATGTCGATACTGTTTTCAGACTTATAACAAGAAAGTAAATGATAGTTCAAAAAACACGCTTTAATAGTTACCTAGCTTAACTAAAAAGTAGAGAATAATTGATTGTAAAAAAGCGCAGCGCTATTATTAGGATATAGTAAAACGCACCCCACGCGTTTTTTTATCCAACTCATTATTTATCAAACTCTTTATTTATCCAAAAAGATCAATAAAGCATTCATTATTATCGCTTACCATCGGCTGACTCTCTTGTTTAGTTTTATTAGGCTTTTCTTACCTCTATAAAATTGAGGCAAACAAACAGTAGTTTATTCAGTTGATAGAGCAATCCATTTGTGAGTATACGGTGTGTTGGAAACTTGTTCGTGAGCGTGATTGTTGGCTCGGGGAAGTTGGCGGTGACTTCATAACACGTCTCTTTCCGCCACCAAATTCGCAAACAACACCGGAAAAACATGCCGCAATTTTTCAATCATATTTCGTATTATATAATCAGCTCTGCTTAAACTATTGTGCTTATGGCGTTCTCAACTAATAACAGTTGGTCATCTACCGCGACGAAATAATGTTTTATTTCGATTATCTTGACCGATAACCGCGCAAGTGGGTCACCTGGTGACAACACGCGCTATACAACGCTATATTTTTATTTTTTTTAATTCCTGGATAGATTGACGGGCAGATGGGCCACCTGATGGTAAGTAGTCACCGCCGCCCATAGACTTCTGCAATGCCAGAGCACAGCAGAGCCGCTGCCTACCGTTCCTTCCGTTCCGTTCCTATCGGGATCATAGGTGAATTGCCGATATTTATGGAAGGGAATAAGGAGTGCATATAACTAAGAGCGTTTAGAAATTTAACGGTGCGAATGCAACGAAATAACCGCTTCCTGTGGTATCCGCATGATTCCGGTTTCCCGGGCTATTCGCCTTGTCGACACAAATGTTTACAGCGCATCGCTGTACTGTACACATACTCTTTTATGTTTTGTACAAAGTATAAAAAGTAGATTTTATGTGTTTGTATAAAACGACGGACGTGTGGTGACGTCCACAACTTTTACTACGAGTGTTTATTACGCGTGGCTACATGTCGTGTGTGTCGCATAAATATTGTACGCGGCGTGCGTTGTTGGGCGGTAGTTAAGCCGCATCGACTCAAAAACTACGGCTTAAAACAGTAACGACTCAATCCGCTTTGGGATAAAATGCTGAGTAGCGAACCACGTGACACTGAATAATATTTTCGTATTTAGCAGATTAGAGAACTACATATAGAATGTTATAAGACTAGAGTACATCACACGTGTTGAAATAAATGGCATATTTTTTAATAACATTGCCAAAGAACTTTACAGATCATTTCTGTATTGTTTTACTTTTGCGTGGGAAACTTTGTGGATGGGGAAGAGAGCGAGTTATTTTTGGCATGACAAGCTTACGTTTGTATCCCTGATAAGAGGCTTATGTCCATCTCGCGATGTGGTAGGTGGCTAGCCTATCGTCATATCGGCCAATAATCGTCACTGATAATAGCTCGGCGACGTTTATAAAATCTATAAACAAAACATTGTTTTAGTCTTTGTTTCCTGTTTTGCATATTTCGTAACTCTGATTGTTGTTAAGGTAGGCAGTTTAATTATATTGGTTTAAGTGTAATTTTTGCTTACGTAAATATTTATTACTCGTTTTGGGGTGCAATCTAAATTACAATTACTAACCCTGTGAATTTTATTTTGTCATTTTGATTGTATCGTCTTTAATAATAATAATAATAATACTAGCCCTGTATTAAACATTGTCCCACTGCTGGGCACGGGCCTCCTCTACTAATGAGAGGGGTTAGGCCTTAGTCCACCACGCTGGCCTAATGCGGGTTGGCAGACTTCTGATACCTTTGAAAAATTCTCAGGTATGCAGGTTTCCTCACGATGTTTTCCTTCACCATTAAAGCAAGCGATAATTAACATTTTAATACACACATAACTTTAGAAAAGTCAGAGGTGTATGCCACTTGGGTTTCGAACCTACGACTTTCGTCTTGGCAGTCCGTACCGCAACCAACTAGGCTATCACTGCTAATAAATTAAAAAAAACATTGCAATCTTGGGAGACTCGTGGTGTTATTATTTTAATTAAAGCTCTAACACCAATTGTGGTTGCCGACCTTGGATTTGAACCCAAGATTTCATCAAATTCTAAACTTTTATACATTGCCACTAGATCAAAGGGGTAATGTAATTTCTGGCCCTCCGGAAATTCACTAAGCGACATGCAACGGTAAAGTGGCGACTTTGCGTCTGTTTCTTTTTTATAGTGCCTCGATAGGCAGACGAGCAAACTGGCCACCTGATGGTAAGTAGACACTGCCGCCCATAGACTTCTGCAATGCCAGGACACAGCAAAGCCACTGCCTACCGTTCTATGCTAAAATGTTAAGGTGGTGTTAGCAAGACCATTAATGCTGTCAAAAGTGTTTATTGCGCCGTGGTACCCTTTATAAATCGTACATAAGTTAATATTTGTATGAACTTGGCATGTGTGGTGTGAGTAATCGCAGTGGAGCGTCATCCATAATGTGGTTCACTTCCCTAGCTCATAAATCACTGCGCCGAGAGCTGACTCGCTGTCAGAGTGTCGGAGACTCGAGAGTGCCACGAGACCTTTGAGATCACGCCAACGCTTCCTGACTGATGTCTAAGTAATTGGATTATTAATTCAATTTAAAGAGTTACTGTCTGTTGGTTTTGTAATAGCAACTTGACAGCCGCCGTATCGCAGCAAGCGAGTAGTTGAATACGAACCGCGAGGCCCCGGGTTCGATTTTCGCAAGCACAAGATTGTATGTGTAGTTGTGTTGTTGATTCCCGCGATAACCTAGTGTGGTATCAAGTGTCTAACTGTTGGGTGTACATACATACATACATATACACTCACGCCTGTAATCCCCGAAGGGGTAGGCAGAGGTGTAACTAGTACACCCACTTTTCGCCAAATTTCGGTCCCATGATGTGATAGGTAGCCTATCGCCATACCGGACACAATCCTAGACTCCGGGCTGATACTGAGTATTTCTAGGTAGAAAAACCAAATATCACTTTACCCGACCCGGGGATCGAACCCGAGACCTCAGCACAGCAATCGTAACGCATGCGCTATTACAACTGCGCCACCGAGGCAGACTGTTGGGTGTATTTATTATAACCCGATTAATATTTTCTTACAGCTCCGGATAACCTGACAGTGTTACCAAGTGGAGTTCACTGCCACTTATTGGTTATCTTCAAACATTATTGATAATCTTCAAACAACGTCTAATGCTCCAGATAGTACAAATTGCCTCATATTCAGCTAATTTCTGTTTGAAGTGAGACACATTGCATTACGAGCGAGGAATAAGACGTGAGGTATGACAGCATGAGGCAGATCGCAGCATAGCTACAGATTGTAATAACAGCCGCATGTGCTCCGATTAGCTGTCGGTGCTGGGATTGAGTGCGACGCTGATTCGGGAGCGTTCAGTTTAATTAAATCAGAATTCATCCATAAGTTCAATTAATTGAAACAGTTTTTAGAAGATTGCTCACAAAATACTGTAAAGCTGATGGTAGTTTCTGTATACCTGAGACAAATACAGAATCTATAAAATCTTCTTAATATTGATACATGAAATAAATATTTAAATACAAATAGTTTTGGTAATGTTAATTAAATAGAAACTGGTGAATGAATGTTTTCTTTCAAAATTGCTTTTCAGCAAGAATGAAAAGAAAAACAAGAACCGTCTATTTAATTTATACGGATATTAACTTTACTTTGTTATTAGTTGCATAATACTGTGTACATTTTACAAAGACGTGAGGACTTTATGAACTCTAAATTAATTATGAATTCTGTGAAAGCTGTTGTGGGGCATTCATTATGTTTTGTATTTCTTATATAATTATATAATTGCTAGGATAACAAGGTAAGTATAATAACACACTATGTTCTGTGAGGGATTTGGCTTGTCGTGCAAATTTCTTCATGAAATTTACAAAATCCTGCACGCCGCAACCGAGGAAGAACACACACCAATGTAAGTAAACATACCATATGAAATGAATTGGATACATTGTCGACGTTTAGGGCGAGGGAATCTGTTTGTGTCGTTAGACTTTGGGTATCATTTGTCTACGAGTAAGTGTCTGAAGTAAATGATGACGATTCATTTTCTGTAGAGTAACATGGCCCATTAGGATAATGTACAATCTTATGCATACGTGTAATATTACCATAGTTTTTTTATGAAATAAATACACCTAACAGCCACACACATAGTCCTGACCCCACACTAGGTAAAACCTTTATCGTGGGTATCAAAAACCACGAGGGACTACGGTTCCACAAAACCCAGACCCAGAACAATATCTGTCTGTCAACATTTGTCTCGGTGCGGGAATCGAACCCACGGCTTTTCGTTTCACAGTCAGTTACTCGCCCGCTGTGCCTGAGTTCGCTGTAGTACAGTTCGTGCCTTGTATGTTTGACTGAGTTTAATCCCATCACGTTTAATTTTCTGATGTTAATTAAACCAAATAGTAGTCTGAAGGAATAAGTTCCTATGACAAAAGCTATATTAAATTGGCGGAGCTTCTAGTAAAGCTAGATGGTATATTAGTTTCTTCCTGTTCTATTAAGGGATTATTGCCTATTGCGTATCGTATTGTGGTGCCAAAGTCTAGTCTAGCTGTGTTACTCAAACCATCAGAATTTACAAAGAGAATAGCTCAGTGTATGATTGTATATGATGTTGAATGTTAATTATAATTACCGAAATGAATGAAAGTATTATTATCTAATATTGTTGATTCCACCTAACTCCATACGTTATTCAGGCGTGTACAGTTATGTAATACACGTAATTTTTTATTACCTCCCCAACAAGACCCCGATTCTCTCCCTGCGTAACAAATTCAAAGACTTAGAGTACAAACAATTGATGTCACAAGTCCGAAGAATAGCTACATTGGAAAAGATTCCAACTAAAAGGCATTCCAGTAGTTCTGCTTAGCTGTTGTGTGGTGCACGCAGTGGAGATATAAACACAATTGTGAGTGCAGTAGTGTAGGGGACTGAGGCAGGGGCGGTTCCAGGGAGCATCTTATATAATTACTAGGCATTTGCCCGTATGCAAGGGTGCTTATGGGTAGGTACCGCACCTTTTAACACTCTGCCCTGGGCCTGCATACTGGAAGCACTGCGGTACCACGTGGTGCCACCGTATCTCCGGCGTCTGGTGCGCTCGTATCTCTCAGACAGGTACCTAGTGTATCCAGGCGCCGACAGGTGGCACCGAAGAGCTATGGCCTGCGGTGTTCCACAGGGCTTAGTCCTGGGCCCTCTCCTGTGGAACATCGGCTACGATTGGGTGCTCCGTGGTACCAATCCCCGAGGCGTCGCTGTCGTCTGTTATGCAGACGACACGCTAGTAACAGCGACAGCCAGGTCTTTCCAGGAGGCCACCCTGCTCGCCTCGTTCGCAACCGAACAGGTGGTGGGCAGGATTCGGCGACTGGGCCTTAAGGTGGCCCTGAACAAAACCGAGGCCCTTTACTTTCACGGTCCTCGGTTTCGGCCACCTTTAATGCCCCACATCAATGTGGAGGGGGTGCGGATTCCCATCGGCTGTACAATGAAGTACTTGGGGTTGATTCTGGACAGCCGGTGGGATTTCCGTGCCCATTTCAAGGAGTTGTCGCCGAAATTGGTGCGGGCGGCGGGCGCGCTCGGACGCCTGCTGCCGAACCTGGAGGGACCTAATTGCACTTGCCGAAGTTTATACGCTGGAGTCGTGCGGTCAATGGCCCTGTACGGATGTCCCGTATGGGCCGAGTCCCTGAAAGCCCGCTGCGTCGCCTTGCTGCGCAAACCGCAGCGTTTGTTGGCGCAGTGTTACGTTGTAACAAGATAATACATAAAAATAAAAAAATGTTAAAATAATTACAAACATAAAGACAAAATAATTAAGTTGTTACTACGGAGCGAAACCACGCGAAATGATCTAGCAATAGCGTATAGAACCAATCAGGGTAATCCTTCTGTCTGAAGCACGAATCCCCACTAAAAAATATCAATTATCACGCACACAAGGAAAAAACCCTTCCTTTAAATACAAGGCGCGGGACACAAAACGACAGTTGATTCCAAAACGCACAGGAAACAGGTCGGCTTATAAGTAAATACCACCATTTAAAATAAAGTAGTAAAATCAGTGCTTACTCATAATCCCCCTTGGTAAGTTAATTATAATTCTTTAGGCTTTTTGCTGTTAGCTAATTCGTGTCTGGTTTTATCCGATTTAAATTCTTCCACCGTATAATAATGGTTTAATTACGTAGAGAAATGTGACGCGTGGTGCAGTAAAACATAACCTTACCTTACATATGTTCACTCGGGTTAATTTCATTTAAATACTATTGCCAAATGAAGATGGTCTAGTTCAGAAATTAAATGACCACTTGTATTTCACGCGTGTGTTCTCAATATCGGTGGTTTTCTTTCTTTAATGTAACTGTAATTTAGTAGACTCAAAATTAACCATTCAATAGTTAACTTAAATAATATCCACCGTAAAAATGTATCTTATATTTAATTTGTAGTAATGTATTTAGAAATGTAAATTTGATAATAACTTAAATTCTTTAGGTTTTAAAAGAAATTATATAATATTACTCCCATCTAAATCGCTGGGAGTCTATTGTTAAATCAGTGAAGTTTTTTTATGTACCGGCGTAGCAAATATCGCAGGTCATCGCTTCGCCGATATGCTTGTCTTTAACTACCTACTAATTTGTAATTATTGCATACGAGAAGGAAGTTATTTTTATTTTTGTACCTCATGGCGTAGTGGATTGGTGATCGACCGGTAAATAGTTAGATGAAGTTCGGTTTTGGGGTTTTCAAATAATTTTATATTTTTTTTTGTTCTTCTACTATTACCGGGTTGGTATATCGCCACTCCACTGCGCGTATTGTATTTTGTTGTTTTTTATTATTGTTCGCGAAAGATGCCGACACCCACACATGGTCTCGACTAGTGCTTGGGTCTCGGGGTCTTTTACGCTACAAACGTCCTGTCGACGCGTTCCAGGAATCTGGGGGACCACCGTACGGGTTGCAGCTGGGAGGTACCAACTCCCGTACCGTCCAACACTGACTCGACTACGGCTCCGAGCCGGGAAGGAGTACGACCGCGGCAGAACATAGTCGCCGACCTCTGCTGACCTCTGCGCCCGGCACGCCGCTGCATCGCGAGCCACGCGGCGCCCCCGGTCCCTACCGCGCCGGCAGACATTGGAGCGTAGTTAAGTCCCCAGCGCACATTGCCCGTCGACCATCACCAAACGGAACTTTCTCTGTGCCGAGAGCTCACGCCCTGAGCGGTTCTCCTCTAGCTCAGTAATTGTTTTTTTTAATAAAAGTATTTTTTTTATTCTTCCTTAACTTGTTTTTTTTTGTGCCCCGCCGTCAGGCGGACCGTAACAGCAGCGAATAGTAAGGGGCTACCGCACGGTGTCCCACGAGGCGGCCTGCGTATTGGCCGGCACCCTCCCTTGGGAGTTGGACGCAAAACTCCTCTCGTCCGCGTTCTTCTGGCGGGAGGAGGCGTCCAGTCGCCGTCAGGTGAGACTGGCACCGAGGGAGATTGCAGCCCGGTTTCGCAGAACCGCTGTGGAGGAGTGGCATATCAGGCTGGAAAGCCCAAGTGCGGGCTTGAGGACAGTCGTGGCAGTGCGTCCTGTCCTAAAGAGATGGCTAGACAGGCGCCACGGTGCGCCAACTTTCCGGCTGACGCAGGTACTGACGGACCACGGGTGTTTCGGTTCGTTCCTGTGTCGGATCGGAAAGGAGGTGTCTGCCGTGTGCCACCATTGTGGCAACTGCCGCGAGAACACGGCCCAACACACGTTGGAGGAGTGCCCAGCCTGGGACGAAGAGCGCAGCGCTCTCAGAGCAGTCGTCGGAGGAGACCTCTCGCTGCCGGCCGTGGTGTCGTCCATGGTCGCCAGCCGGAGGTCCTGGCGTGCGGTGGCCCACTTCTGCGAGAGCGTCATCTCGCAGAAGGAGAGTGCCGAGAGGGATCGGGAACGAAATGATCCCTCCCGCCGCCAGAGAAGACGTAGGAGGCGCCGGGTGGACGACTGACCGGCTTCTCCCGCCCTGTGGAACGGGGGCGTTTGAATTCCACCACGGTAACCCCTGCCTGTCGTACGAGGCGACTAATTGGGGCCATCGGGGGTCGCGGGCTCGCAGCGGGGGGCTGTCAGCCCGAATCGATGCACTCCCAGTTTCGGAGCATCGTGCGACCCCGAGATGGACGGCAGCGCGTGTGGTAAGGCCTCGTTCGCTGTCGTTGTTCGGTGCGCGGGGGCTCCTAAGCCCTCCCATGGAGATGGGCTGCTACGCAGCACCGCGCAGGGGCGGTTCCGGCAGCAATTCTAGCACTCCTTAGAATACCCCGGGATCGCTCCGTAAGCGCCGAAGAAGGTCACCGCGGGGTTTTAGCTGGTAGTGTCGGATGGGGTGTACATAGGGGGTAGGGACTCGGCCCAGCGGCTGCCCGGATAGCCATGATCCGGGCGAGGGGGATGCTGGGTCGTAAGACCGGCTAGTCCAGCATAACCGTTTTATTCTTATTCCGCTTCCCCCCGAAGCGGGCGGTAGTAATAAAACGCTATCCCCGCGACAACAAAAAAAAAATAAAAGGTACCGCACCTTTCTGTTCCAGTAAGAAGGACATTGGAGCCAATAATATTACTAGACATTGTAAAACTAACGTCTCGTGTCCGTGGGTGTCCGGAACATCGAGACATTTTAGTTCTTTAACATTCAGATCCAAAATGAATATGAATGAAATAAACAAAAACTTTTTTAGTGCGAAAATAAAAAACAACTCTCGTTTTACAACTGAATAGTTATTGCTGCCCTCTAAGCTACAACATTATCCTTACCTTCTATGACACATTTTATTATCTTAGCGAGTTCCTGCCTCCGCGCCTGCTTTGGGTCCTCGGCTCGTGAACAATAGTGATATGAGCGAGTCGCGCTGTTTGTCCGCCTGCGTTCAGCCGCAGAGATAGGCCTCTTACAATAACTGCGAGGCGGTCGGGGGGAAGGGGGGAGGCGACAGTTTTTTGCTTACATGGAGATTTCACTCGTTTTATGCGGTTTTATTGCAGTGTGTTCGTCATGTTCACCATGGTTATAAATGAGTTGATAGCTCATGATGTTGTTACTTTATATAAGAAACTAGCTGTTGCCTGTGGCTCCCCACGCGTGCAAGTTATCTTATACTATTAATAAAATTATTTCATTTCTCACAACTACTCTTTGCATACATAATACAGATATTCGTTCAAACAGGCATACCTTCTAATTGAGATTCAGACAGACAGTCAGTTGCTTATCTGTCTGTCAGAAGACAGACAATCATTCCAAAAAACAATAGTTTTGGGTTCTATATCGATAATATAACCGTTACAATCAAAATGTAAAAATATGAAATGTACAGACAAAGGGCCTCTTCTGATTTATTATAGTACATAGATATCTGCAGATTTACTCGTCTTAGTACATATAGAATCTGACGCAGTAAAGTCCCGAAGGAATGCGTGATTAATCTGTTCTGTTCTGGTCACAATCTATTCACTATTCCCTTTAAATCTGATCCTGAAAAATAAATTCGAAAAAGGCCTAGATATTTTTAGATGAAAATGGAAAAAGACAACCGCTCAAGTACATATATATCAGGCGAGTGTATCCCCAGGGAACTTTTACTTTTATAGAAACTATTGTACACGTAGCTCCCACAAACTTGTGTTCAAATTCGTTTTGGTAGCAACAAAGAAAACGACGTACGGAAAATTCAAATTATTTAGATTTAACCAAACACAGAAAAGTTATATTATTAAACTTTTTTATCCTATCTCTAGACATGTAGTGCAAACAGAGAGTAAGTACATCGTTCCTTGAGATAGGTACAATGACACCAATATAATATTGGCTAATGATAGGATAGGAAAGCAGCGATAGCCTAGTTTGTTGCGGTACGGACTGTCAAGACGAAAGTCGTATGTTCGAAACCCAAATGGCATACACCTCTGACTTTTCTAAAGTTACGTGTGTATTAAATGTTAATTATCGCTTGCTTTAACGGTGAAGGAAAACATCGTGAGGAAACCTGCATACCTGAGAATTCTCATAAGAATTTCAAAGGTATGTGAAGTCTACCAACCCGCATTGGGCCAGCGTGGTGGACTCTCATCAGTAGAGGATTCCCATGCCCAGCAGTGGGACAATGTTTAATACGGGGCTAGTATATGTCTTAGTCAGTCAATTTGAACTTTTTGAAAACTAGTAAACAAGATTTTATGATATATGTTTATGATATTATCAGCACGTGTTCAGTGGTCGCAGCTCAGATGAATAAACATAAACCAAGTAAACGTTAACAGAACTAATCCCTTTTAATTAAACTCATTTTAGATTTAATTAAGTACTATTAGATAGTCAAGTAATTATGAAATTACTTCTATAACAATTTTATTATCTGCGTTTAATTGGAATGGTCTATTGTGTATCGTTCCTAGTGTAGGAGTGTTGAGTACTTTTAATTAAAACCGAGACAATAAGTGTCGTAATTAATTTATATCTAGCCCACAGCGCTGAGTTAGATGGATGAATTTATAAAACTATAGAAGGGTACGGAAGGGTGGTGCGGGGCGCGGTCATAGACGTATTGTGTCCTACAATTACTGCCCTTAATGAGATGTTCATCCAACATTATATTCGCGAGGAATACGGGAGGTTAGCGACACGAGCATGATACGACTACTGCTGATGCGATATTTATAATAACACTAGCTGTTGCTCGCGGCTCTACCCGCGTGGAGGTCATGTTTGGGAGAAAAAGTATACAATCGAAAATACCAATTTTCATGCGTTTAATTTAAAAAAATGATTAATTTTCATACAAACTTTCATCCCCTATTTTACCCCTTAAGGGTGGAATTTGCAAAAACCCTTCCTTAGTGGATGCCTCAGTCATAAAAGTTACCTACTGTCAAAATTTCAAGTTTCTAACCCCAGCCGCTTAGGCTGTGCGTTGATCGATCAGTCAGTTTCTTCTTTTATATATACAGACGCAATAGATAAGTGCGTCTTAGAACAAGGCATGAACTTAAGCGTTGTCGAGAACGGAATTTCCATTTGATTTCATTCTCCATTTCAAATATCTTCTTACATTAATATGTAAGTGAATGGTATTCTTCGTAACATAAGTTATCTGGATTGACTTGATATCTTTGCACTTGTGGAATAAATTACAGGAGGTACTCGATTTAAGCTCGCGTTGATGTTTTATAATATTCAAGTTAAAGATTAAGTCAGTGTGTGTATGTGTGTGTGTGTGTGTGTACCGGACAAGGTATTGAAGTAAAAGCCAGCACTCAACTTACATACAAACATACACTCACACCTGCAATCCCTAAAGGCGTAGGCAGAGGTGAAAACCAAGAAAAACATTTCACCAAATTTATATTATCGCCGCATATGTGATAGCTGCGAACCTATCGCCACGATCGCGACGGTCACAAATCTAGTTTTGGGTCTAATACTACGTATTTCGTGATAGGAAATATAATTTCACTTTTATTCGACCCGGGGATCGAACCAAACACTTCAGTGCAGCAGTCGTACCACGTACGCAATTACAACTGCGCCATCAAGTTAGTCTTTTAACCTTACTGCATACGATATTGAATGTCGTTGTGATCGTTCGTATTGTTTAGTTGTTCCAGACGACTTGTCTACACGTCATATATTATTCTCTAGCTGTTGCTCGCGGCTCCGCCTGCGTGGAGATTATATTCGGGAGCAGAAGTATACAATCCAAGGAGTTGTCTTCTGCACTGAGGCACCTGTAGCGATTGTCCAGCCTCTCAGTTGTTGTGGTTGAATCTTGAGATTGCATCTAAAGAATACCCCATAAGTTTAACCTCACTTTGCCCCTTTTAGGGATGACTTTTCAAAAACGTTGAAACACGTATTTCTTTATTTCTTACCTAAAGCCTAAATATTAATTTACAGATCCCTAAGTCGAGGAATTATGGATTTCCCATACAAATTTTGTACTCCTATTTGACCCCTTTCAAGGTTGTTTTTTGAGAAAAAAGATAGCCTATGACCTTCTCCAAGATATAATCTATTCCTTTACTAAATTTCATTACAATCCGTTCAGCCGTTTAGTCGTGAAGAGGTAACAAACAAACAAACAAACAGAGTTACTTTCGCATTTATAGTATTAGTATGGATGCTCGTTAATTAAACAGCATTTATCAGGTATCATTTAAGATGCTTCCCCGGACATGTCATATGCCGGTGTGTGGCCGACCCCGCCCCGCCCCCGGGGGACACGCACGGTAATAATGACTTCGAACGCTCAGACATATTTTCCTTTCATTATCCTTATTTAACGTTCGTTTATTTGCACGACTCATAGAGTAATGAACCTAAAGACGCCGCATCTATTCTTATCATGACGTACTACAAAATCATACACATATTGAATTCGTAGCAGCAGAGTTGTGTCTGTGTGACAAAACTGAGTTGATACTGAAAATGTCAAATTGGCGGACGTGATTTTTTGGCATAGCAAAGTGATCACTCTCGCGTAGGGTTGATGGCAAGCATCGAAATAATTCACGTACAATAATATTTTGTCATTTTATGAATGAATACTTTCGGACGACATACAACTTAGTCCGCCCGGTGATCGTCGAAATGTCGCCGTCAGTTTAAAAATAGTGAACTAAACTGCTATCAAATCCGTAAAATTAGTTTTATAGAGTAAGGCGCGCCTCACGCTTCAGCACAAATGCTGTGACTAATTCGTGTCCGTTCTAAGAAAATTGCAAATACGTGCTCTTTCACTGTACACTACTTTTATTCGCTCCTACACTGGATGACGTCTATTTGGTGCCGCATTTAATTTAAAAAATAAGTAGCTCGTCGACACTTTGCACCAAGATACTGTAGTATTTACTTCAATTTAACACATTACAATTAAAAGCAATCTATTTTAAAGGTCCTTAATATTTTTCGCGAATATAACTATTCATCTCATATATTAAGACGACCAGATGATCGATTTTTTAAGTGTATTTCTATTAACACCTATATTTCACTTGGAAAGCCTCGGCAGGAAGCTCATTCCGCGTTAGGCCAGCATAGTGGACTCGAGTTCCCTTATCAGTAGAGGAGGCCTGTGTGCACCAGTAATCAGGCTGATGTTATTATTAATGTAAGCATTCAGTGAGGAGCCCTTTTATCAAATGCCGCACTTGCTCGTTTGTCTATTATAAAAAAAGTACACACAAAACGTCCTCTACTCGCAATCGGCACACCGACTGCTAAAAAAACAAATAATAAATCATGTGAGGTCGGTGTAGTTTGTCGCCCTTTTTGACGCGTGTTTTAGCGGATTGACAGTTCAATTAGAACTAAGATCACCTCCCCGCCCCCCGCGCCCCGCACCCGAGAGGACACACTAATGTGAGATTGAATATGTTTTTTACACGTTCTCCTTGAACTATTGGTATCGAGCACGCGGCATATTATGAAAAGATCAAACAGGTACATCTTATATTTTGTTTGAACATTCGCCTGTAAGAGTTTTGAAGTAAAGCATAACTCTCATTGTACGGTCTAGGTTCAGCACCACACACCTTATAGTTTATGATATAATGATACCACTTGATAAGTATATATAGTCTGTTTATTGTTGAAAGCTTACAGCACTATTGATGATAATGATAAATGATTACACTGATATGAGCACGCGCGGCCTGTTGCTCGGCGGAACGCGAACTGGTATAATTGCCGCTGTTCGCGGTAATTGCGTAAAATGCTTAGGGTGCAAGTTTGTACGGTTGCACCGTACATGCTCCCGAGGGAAAAGATGAAAAATGAGTTGTTAATATGATTGAATGATACAAAGATGATAAACAATTGTAATTGATTAAATCTATGGGTTAGTAAATGATAACAAATGACACCCGACAATTAGGCTGAGTCGAATTCCTTAAAACTAACACTTTTGCTCACAATTGGCGAATTGGCCTTATCAACATTTTCACTAATTGTATTCTCACTTACAACACTTTCACTATCACTGCGAGGACCCGACCAGGATACTGTTGCCTGTACAGGTATCTCCTTCTGTTGACACCCTCGGTATTGTCTCCATGCAATTGCTACCCCAATTAGTGCCAATATCGTCAGAATAATATATATGAAGCTGTAGTGATGAATATCATGACGTGATACTGCATTGATGATAGGCACTTCCTGCTTCATCTGGTGTACCTGCTTTTCAATAATTGATAATCTCCTGTGATGGTCCTCTATATCAGTTAAATTGAGAGCATTTATATCTATATCAGGCAGAGAGACGTTAATTATGTGGTTAATCGGATTTATATCGGGTGTTAATATTTCTGGTTTTAGGACTATGTTCGTTTGACCTTGCTTATGTGTAAAAATACTAAATTCTTTTGATTTAATGAGACAACCACGACCTACAGTTAGCAACCCGGCATTTGTCATGTGAAGTCCGGTAACTTGATCATCGCATATCAGTTTCATGCGGCACTCGCTACAACATAAATACAAATACGATCCCGAAGTTTGTAGTTCTGTCATTTTATCAGTACACCTGTTCTTGATAGTCATGCACTCAGACGATTTTGTCCTTGTCTTGCATATAGCTGCATCATCGTTCATATGATATTCGGGAGATTTTATATGACATATTAATTTCTCGATTCGTAATTCTAAACATGCTGATATATCCATGTCAGTCATTAATAAAAATGTGTCCCTTTTCAAACTGATTGCTGCATATTCTGATATTGGTAACACATTTAACATCTGATCGCCAAAAATGCGAGGAATAGGTATAATATGAAATATTTCATAATTCTCGCGACTAATAAGAGGTATTTTAATTTCAAATAAGATATATTGCTTGGTGATTCTGGCTTTTATCTTCATAAGGTTATATATTTGAGTAAAGTCAGGATTTTCTACCGGTAGTCCATAGTCTTTCGGTAGTTGCCCTGATATTATGTTTAATTCGTGCCACAATTGATCCGGTGATAAAAGATGAAAATTCACCTTTCCATTGAAGATATTAGTTACAGTATCCAGCAAATTATCTTGTATATGCTTTAAATTATTTAAAATGTCCTTTGAAACGAATGCTGTCATCATAAAATCATTTATTAATAAATTTTCTTGTACTTCTGTTTTTAGTACGTTGACCAAAGTCCCTATTGCTAATAACTTTTGGTGAATTTGTTTATGATGTTTCTCCATAACACTTTCCATTCTTTTAAGTAAATTAAATTGTGCTTCGATCACTGACGTGTGATTTTTCCATAATAGGGCCAAATGGTTTTCGTTATTTTTGATAGAATAAATATCTTGTTCATATTTTTCTGCGAAACGTTCGTCCAATACTCCGACAGGCTGTTAGCAACATATCCTATTCCATTTATAAGACCGCGGCGCGAGCGCGCTAGTGGACGATACTGCTGACTTAACAACATTTGATTATAATGTTGTAGTTCCATATTATCATGACGTATGAATGATATAACGTCGTTGCAATGTGAACTTTGTTTTATACTGGTGCAAATCTTTTCTAAATATTGTATATATTTATTAAGCGTTTCAAATCCGTTCCAATAGGGGTTCATCTCATAGAATACTACGAGATTCCAGTCGTCTCTAATAAGATGCATATCTTTTATTTTGTCAAAATAAATTGCTTGATTTGATTGAAACTTAGTAATATTATAAGCTCCGTGGACATGTGATATTAAGGCTATAACAAAGACAAACAAATACAATAGAGTTGTAAGACTAAACCCTTTACTGTTTGTTGATTTTGTTTTGCTATTCTCGGCCTTTTGTACAGTCGACTGTTCTTTTGACTGATCTGTACTATCACTGTTCGTCATTAAAATGGATAACTTGATGACCGGTCTTTTTATTATACCGTTTTTGGTTTTGACTGAAACCACTCTAACGTAACCATCCTTGCCAGGATGAAGATCAACGACTCTTCCCAGTGCCCATTTACCAGGCGGTAAATTCGTATCGTGTATGATGACGACGTCATTTATTTTGATGTTATCTTGCGGTTGTTGCCACTTGCTTCGTGATGACAACTGACTTAGGTATTCCATGCGCCATCTCTTCCATGTGTCTTCGAAGATCTTCTCAGTTAGTTGCCATCGTGTCCTCTCGTCGCCTTTCGTTTCGAAGAGGGTTAACTGTGGCCCACTTGCTAAGAAGTGGGATGGCGTTAAATAATCGATGTCGTTAGGATCTTCAGGTATAGCACAAAGGGGTCTAGAATTTAAACACCCTTCTAATTGTGATAGTATGGTAGAGAATTCTTCATATGTAAGTTTTTGATCGCCTACTACTCTTTTTAGATGCTGCTTCAGGCTTCTTACTGCAGCCTCCCAAAGTCCTCCTGCACTTGGCCAGGAAGGAGCATTGAAATGCCACTCTATTTGCATTTCGCTAATCTCTGTATAGAAATCTTCTGATAATATTGATGCTATGTTAAAGTCTCTTGATAGTATTTTATTAGCGCCAACGAAGTTTGTTCCGTTGTCACTGTACATATGACGCGGGGATCCTCTTCTTGCGGCTAATCTTTTAAGAGCTGCTAAGAAGGAAGCCGATGATAGATCCGATACGAGTTCTAAATGAACCGCCTTCGTCACCATGCAAACAAACACTGCGACATAGCCTTTAGTGCATTTTATGCCACGACCCTTGCTTGACTTAATGTCCACACACCCCGTGTAATCCACGCCAGTGTGGTAGAATGGACGTGTGGGATTCGTTCTTGCTTCGGGTAAATCTCCCATAAGTTGAGTGATTTTTCTTGGATTATGCCTTCTACACAAGACACACTGTCGTAAGCACTTTTTTACAGCTCTATTGCCACCGACTATCCAGTATTGCTGCCGCAGCCATGATAATGTAAGGCGTGCTCCGCCATGGAATGTTGACTTGTGTGCATGATCTATTAATAGATCTGTAAGACAGCTATGGTGCGGTATAATTAGCGGGTGTTTCATACTTTCACTAATATTACTATTTCTGAGTCGACCGCCTACCCGTAACAAACCTTTGCTATCCAAAAATGGATTTAAACTGATCAACTTGCTATTAGATTTTAATTTGCTGTTTATTTTAAGGTCATTGACGTCTTCCCAAAATTCAGTTAACTGTGCTTGTTTAATGATTTTTAGTTTTGCTGTCTCCAATTCATCTACTGTTAAATACTTCGCCTTGATTTTGTTTCTTGTTATGATACGTAATATCCATGCTAATATACGCGTCGCTCGAGTAAAACTGCTGTAGTTGCTAATAATTTCTGTAATAATACTCGAGTTTGTATTACACATCGTCGCCGCGTGTGATTGCTTAGATTGTTTAATTTCTAAGTCTGTATTATAAACTATTTTATCGGTTTGATGTAAATAATCGGATGATAATAGCCAGCTAGGACCTCTCCACCATAGCGCGTGTTCCTGTAACTGCTTTACAGTTATTCCGCGACTGGCACAATCAGCTGGGTTATCAGACGATTTGATATAACGCCAACATGACGGGATCATAGTGGCGGTGATTATTTTCACTCTATTAGCCACAAAGGGTTTCCAACGAGTAGGTTCGCCTTGTAACCAACCCAGTACTGCTGTGGAATCACACCAACCATAGATTTCGGGTTTATGTGATTCGAAACTTTGTACGACTTTAAGCATTAATTTTGAGAGTAAATGTGCACCATTTAGCTCCAACCTTGGCAGGGATACCACGTCTGTAGATTTGCTGACGGGCACTAATTTTGTTTTTGCTGCTAATAACGTCACGATTCCCCTATCTGGTTGCTTGATTCTTGCGTAAATTACGCAAGCATATGCTTTCCGAGAGGCATCACAAAATCCATGTAATTGAATACAGTCCTGTTCTCCGCATCCTATCCATCGCGGTATTACAATTTTATCGATATTATTAATGTCCGATCTTAATTTCATCCATTCAGTGTGCAATTTGTCTGAAATTTGATCGTCCCACTTTATATTTGCTAACCAAACATTTTGAAATAATAATTTCAATTGGAGAATTACAGGAGCCAGCCAGCCTAAGGGGTCAAAAATTTTAGAAATTTCGGCTAATAACATTCTTTTCGTTAGCCGGGATGAAGTTTGCGCTGACATTTTGCACTGTGAATGTGTCAGGTATCGCATTCCAGGTTATTCCCAAGGCCTTGGTAGATTCTAGATGCTTAAAGTTGAATGATTCTTGTCTAACTGATGATATACCCACGTTATTTAATAACTGTGGATTGTTTGAAGACCATTTACGAAGATTAAATCCCCCGGCTTTAAGTAACGAGATTAGATCTGCTTGCAAACTCTGCGCTGAGTTAATGTCGAAGTCCCCGCTAAGAAGGTCGTCCATGTAAAATTGTTCTTCCAGAATCTTCGCTGCTTTAGGAAAATTATTTCTCTCGTCACTCGCCAATCGCTTGAGGGTCATCATTGCTAAGAAGGGGGCTGATTTTGTACCATATGTTACTGTTGCCAACTGATAGTCTTGTAACCTCTGGTCAGGTGATTCGCGCCATACGATCTGCTGATAATGTTTATCGTCAGAATGTATCATAATTTGCCGAAACATTTTTTCTATATCGGCTATAAATGCAAAAGGGTAAATTCTCCACTTTAATATTAGCGATAACAAATCTTGCTGTAAGTTCGGACCACGATACATAACGTCGTTTAAACTGACACCTGTACTAGTTTTCTGTGATGCATTGAATACAACCCGCAATGTCGTTGTTGTCGACTCAGCACGCTGTATACAATGGTGCGGTAAATAAAATGTGCGCGGATTGTGTCCACGTGCTATATGCATGTGACCTAAATTAATATATTCGTTGATAAACGCCTTATAATCGTTTGAAATATTTTCATGTTTTTCAAACTTGCGTTCCAATTGATGAAATTGAGCCACAGCTTTTGATCTTGATAACCCCAGCTTCTCATTTGCGTCGGGATGCAAGGGTAAACGTACAACGTATCTTCCGTCGGACTGGCGTGTAGTCGTCGACTCATACAGCTGCACACATTGATAATCTTCTTCTGACATGTTTATATCTTCCGACACGTCTTCAATTGACCAGAATTTGTGAATATCTTCCAGATTAATTTTCACTACGTTGCATTGATAAGATCTTACACTGCCACATATTATCCAGCCCAGACGAGTTTGTTGTGCGACCGGCATAGCATCTGAATCTTTTATGACACCAGCTTGTAATATGGCCGCATATACATCCACACCTAATAAAACATCGATTGGGCGGCTGATGTGAAAATCAGGGTCTGCTAATTGAAGATTTTCGATATAGGACCACGAGGGCTTTGCGAAGGATGTATTAGGCAAGTTATTCACTAAGTGATTCATGATAAATGCATCGGTGTATATTGAATATTCGTTATTGTAAAGGGACGATAGTTTGATAGTGATGATGCCCTTACAATTATTTTCTTGTGCTCCGACGCCAATGATAATCCCTTTACAATGTTTCCGCGGCAATCTTAACCTCTGTGCAGCATTTTCCGAAATAAGTGAGGTTTGAGACCCCTGATCGATTAAGGCGCGCATAGTATGATAAGTTCCGTCTGCTGCTTGGATTTTGACTTGTGCTGTCGCTAGCAAAATTTCTCCAGAATTTTCCATTAAAACATTCGCGCTGTTTTTCTGTTGTTTTTGTAAATTTGTGCCTAAGTTCGTCACTGCGCTATTAGTTGACGATGGATTGTGCAATGCATCCTGGGTGTCGTGTAACAGCGTATTATGATCGCCCTGGCACTTGCGACATTTTTTGTTGGAAAAACATTCCTTACCATTATGATTATGTAAACAAGTTTTGCATAGTGATAATTTATTTACTGTTCTTTGTTTCATATCTGGCGTGTATTGTAAAAATGTGTTGCAATGGAAAATTCCATGGTCTGAATTGCAAACAGGGCATTTGTTTACATGTAGCGTTTTATGTACTTTGCTTGCGAAATTTTTATTGAAATGAAATGATTTGTGGAAAATATGAGGTTTTCTGGGGGTATTTACCGCTGACGAATCTTGCTGATAATTTGTTTTAGCATCTTGTTTACGTTTAGATGTTTCCATCGAAGTAAACTTGCCTTCTAGAAATTCTAGAAAATATTTTAGCGATGGTAAATCTCTAGAAGTATTGAGCGATTCCGCGTACTCGTTGTGAGTAATAACGTCCAATTTTTGACACAAAAGGTAGACAATCATAGGATCCCAACTACTGGTATCAACGCCTAGATTTTTAATGGCGTTGAGACATACCTTTGATGTGTCATGAATTGTCTTGATAGCTCTGGTTGACTTCTGGTGTATTGTAGGAAGACCAAAAAGAACATCCATGTGTGAATTGAAGATTAGTTTCTGATTATCATAGCGATGGTTTAGTATATCCCAAGAAACGTCGTAATTTTCGGTACTGATGCGTAAATGTTTGATTAAACTCTCAGCTTCCCCTCTTATTTTACTTTTCAAAAATTGCATTTTTTGTGCTTTTGACATAGAATTGTTGTTATGAATCGCTTCAACAAACAAATCTTTAAATGTTGTCCATGAATGATAATTTCCACTAAATGATGGAATGTCCATAACATGTGTTGATTTTTCTTTATACTTCTGTGACCACATCCTACTATTGATAGTTTTCTTAATTTTATAATACACCTGCTCGTAGTTTGCAAACGTGTTGGCATACTCCTGGTTAGTTCCTTCTAGCTCACTATCCAGTTCCCAATGAAGGGTATCAATGATTGACCAACGCGATTGGATTGTTTGTAGGATGTCTTCGAACTCCCATTTTTCTGTCGCAGACTCCACGTTTACCATGGAGATGACGTGCTGAAAAGCCTTAAAATTACTTTTTTGCTTACGTAACATCTCTTCAGTTTTTGAATCAGTACCACGTGACTGAGAAGGTTGAAAAGATGTTCCTGGAACCGACATGAGTGTTGCCGGTTTCAACACGGGGGTTGTCGGTATTGATTCGCCCTGATAATTCTCTACAACTGATTTTACTGTCTCATACCTATCTTTTGCAAGGTCATATTGATTAGTAGTAAAATAAGGATGTCCCTTAACACCAAAACCACATAATTGCAAGTGATTGGCTTGGAAATCCTTCCAATAATTTTCTAGAGTCTCTAATCTACGCCTGATATAATCTTTAGTTTTTCTGTCAGCACCATCTTTTTTAAAATTGGTGTACAGTTGCTCAATACCTGCTAACAATTGCTGTTGATTTGCTACCAGAGACTCCATGATGTGATAATGAGATATTTCTAAATTAGAAAGATCTTACTTGAATATCCGATGCTATTGCTGTGTCTCCGACAAAGAAGACTGATGAATCCAAATGCTGATTTTCTGCTATCCGGCTCGAAGGACCAAAAAGATGTACGGTCTAGGTTCAGCACCACACACCTTATAGTTTATGATATAATGATACCACTTGATAAGTATATATAGTCTGTTTATTGTTGAAAGCTTACAGCACTATTGATGATAATGATAAATGATTACACTGATATGAGCACGCGCGGCCTGTTGCTCGGCGGAACGCGAACTGGTATAATTGCCGCTGTTCGCGGTAATTGCGTAAAATGCTTAGGGTGCAAGTTTGTACGGTTGCACCGTACACTCATAATAAAGAAAGTAATTTGAATCTTTAATTTCTGCTTATATTTAATTTTCATTTCTTCACATTCTTGGCGTATATTTTTTTTCAGTGAAACAGTTTATGTTTATTTCATACATTATTACTAACAGAAATCTGGCGATTAAACAAATAGGTCCTTAGAGGGTAGTTAATTTTCGGATTCGTTGGGTTTTAAATAAAATAACGTATTGTCTAAACGACTAAAAATACAAAAGTAAACCTTGGGTTGCTATAGCCGACGGATGTCACCTAAAATTCCAGAAGTTTCGTGGGTGCGTTGCTGTAATTAAGTTATAAATAAGGATTAAGGAAGCGGAGAGGGAAAATATTATTGGGCTATTTTACAGATCGTACAGCTTTGTTATAACTTACGTCAGTTCTCTATGGTACATTGCTGGTCGATCTGCTGATTCGTGCAAGATACATTATACTATGAGTTTACATCACGTATTATTTTAACTATCGTATGTACATCGATGATATCTTTGTCTAGGACAATTTTTGTTTATTATTTAACCTAAAGACTGCAGTTGTAATTGCGCATGCGTTGCGACTGCTGTGCTGAGGTCTCGGGTTCGATCCCCGGGTCGGGTAAATTTATATAAGTTATATTGGGTTTTTCTATTTACAAATACTCAGTATCAGCCCGGAGTCTAGGATTGTGTCCGGTATGGCGATAGGCTACCTATCACATCATGGGACCGAAATTTGGCGATAAGTGGGTGTGCTAGTTACACCTATGCCTACCCCTTCGGGGATTACAGGCGTGAGTGCATGTGTGTGTAAAAATAAAAAAAAGTAATACAAATGTTTCTAATTTGTCTTTTTTAATATTTTCGATAGAAATAAAAGCACTGATGATGTGTTTACTGGAGCACTCATTATCATGTGAAACCATAAAATACTTACGACTATTTGTAGACGATGTACGAATACATACAGTAAATAGACTTAGTTTTACGAATATCATATGTATAAATAATTAAACGAGTGAGTTCAGTACCGAGCGCTCGCAAATAAAACCATATTTTTTAGTAATTACGTAGAGTAACGCAACGCGTGCTGTTGCTTAGCGATATTAAATATAACTATGAAAAAAGTCGTTTGTCTGTGTACTATTTACTACTGGTAAAGTAATTTTAATGTGAAGAAACTAAACAGCAGGCCGGCATGATTGTGTTGAGTAGCGGGAGATAGACTGTCTCTCGCTACTTGATACTCTATCTGGACGGCACTGCGCTTACCATCAGGTGCAGTGTGGTCACTTTGCCGCGCCAGTGAAAACCAAGGCTGGTAAACAATCGAGTGAGTCGCTTAATGATAAGTGAATGCAACTCCATCTCCTACTCATGACATATGTACTGATCTACACCGTAGGTGACATCACGAAAATAAATAAATTAGAATTAACAATTTCATTGAGTCTTTAGCCGATTTTTTTCGTAATATCATGTCATCAATCATCATCATCACATAAATTTTATTTACTTATTTAATATTTTTATTACGTGACATTGGCAAAATTGTGGAGTTGTTCCTCCGCAGAGGCCATTAAAGCAAGAAGAAGGAGGAGTCTTTAGCCATCTCAGGATTCAGAGACATTTAAACTAGACAAAATTGAAGACAGCGTCTTTAATATAAATTAATTAAAAAGTTTATATTATAATAAAATTATTAATTTGAAGAACGTGACATTCAGTTTATTTCAAATAAAAAAACATTACATAAACACGTCAATGAAGTATCTATACTGTCGCAGAGGTTTTAAAAGAATAAAACTTTAAAAAATATACAGTGATTATAAAGATGTAATCCCTATGACAAAACAACTTTTATAAAGTTCAAACTTAAATTTATAAATTATGGTTGAAGTTCAACCATTGGGCGATCACAAGTAATAGTAAATACACATAGATCTTCTGTAATGATGTCGAGCGAAGCCAGGTGGGTCTCTAGTTAACTATATCTCCTGCGAACAGGCGCGGCGTTAGAATATTTAAATTTACTATGGTTATTAAAGTTGAAATAACAAATTATTTGTACGCGAATGTTTGAGATAAAACTAAAATAATTTATATATAAGTTAGTTTAAATAAATAATACCCAACAGTAGCATACATAATCCTGGCTCCATTCTCAAATTTAATTATTTTGTATCTATCTATTATTATAATATTAAATTTCATATTATTGGTATTTTCAGTCACACTATACATATATAGACTATATATAGTATACATATGTAGGCTTGGAACTATTTTAATATATATTTACAGTCGTCGGCAATTAATATTTGTTTTTACTAAAGCGCTTTCACTTCACCCGATCTTGAACATCTTCTATAGCGAGGCCTCAACTTTGCTTTTTATACATATATAAAGTTAGATAGACTGAAGAAGGGGCCAAAATATAACAATTTATTTACCCGTTACTAAAACTAAAAGATACGAAAACGAAATAACAACGTCATTGTTGTTTAAATAAACCTAGAGTAAAGCACCTCATTTACACAGACTTCAAGAAGCCTGACAGCCCAGATGCAGGCGGTAACCGGCCGTGACCTGTAGCTCCCCCGCGGTGACACAACGTTCCTGATTGTACATTTATTACTCCGACGACGAGCCCAAATTTAAATTTCCACTCTATTTCCCCCACAAAGGTAACAAGGCATGCCCCGACCCCCGCAGACTCCGGTGGGACCGAACCAAATAAATTTATATTCTGTAGAAACGGGGAGGTCGTTCGTTTTTGCTACCTTACGCGGTGTTGCCGTTTACATAATACACAGATTCCGAAACAAATAAACAATACAACTGTTGTGTGAAAAAAGTGCTTTGAGAATTGCAAATATTGTTTTTTGCGGAACAACAGTGCGCGAAACATATTTAAATGTGTATATTGTATGTATTACAATTGATTATGGAATTACTTTACGTTTCTTTATTAAATTGAGAATCTAGTTGGAATACATTTATATTATAACCTTAATAATAAGTGACGGTTCTGAACAGAATACCACTATAATTGTAGCTCTTTTATTTGTCAGATATTAAAATCAATTTCCGCCTCCTCATTGTGGAAGCGACAGCGAGCTTATTTTGGACAACTCCTGAGATCATGAGTTCGAATCGGGCATTAACAATTTGTGTTCGAGTTTTTCATTTGAAAAATGACATGATTTACCCTTGTTTGGAAATTGTGTCCAGTTTGCCAATGTTTGGCAAGGAGTGTAATGAGATGAAATAGAGCGATTAACCTAAAGACGCCGCATCTATTCTTACCATGACGTATTACAAAATCATACACATATTGAATTCGTAGCAGCAGAGGTGTGTGTGTGTGACAAAACTGAGTTGGTACTGAAAATGACAAATTGGCGAACATGATTTTTTGGCATAGCAAAGTGATCACTCACGCCGTAGGGTTGATGGCAAGCATCGAAATAATTCACGTACAATAATATTTTGTCATTTTATGAATGAATATTTTCGGATGACATACAACTTAGTCCGCCCGGTAATCGTCGAAATGTCGCCGTCAGTTTAAAAATAGTAAACTAAACTGCTATCAAATCCGTAAAATTTGTTTTATAGAGTAAGGCGCGCCTCACGCTTCAGCACAAATGCTGTGACTAATTCGTGTCCGTTCTAAGAAAATTGCAAATACGTGCTCTTTCACTGTACACTACTTTTATTCGCTCCTACACTGGATGACGTCTATTTCGTGCCGCATTTAATTTAAAAAATAAGTAGCTCGTCGACACTTTGCACCAACATACTGTAGTATTTACTTCGATTTAACACATTACAATTATAAGCAATCTATTTTAAAGGTCCTTAATATTTTTCGCGAATATAACTATTCATCTCATATATTAAGACGACCGGATGATCGATTTTTTAAGTGTATTTCTATTAACACCTATATTTCACTTGGAAAGCCTCGGCAGGAAGCTCATTCCGCATTAGGCCAGCATAGTGGACTCAGGTTCCCTTATCAGTAGAGGAGGCCTGTGTGCACCAGTAATCAGGCTGATGGTATTATTAATGTAAGCATTCAGTGAGGAGCCCTTTTATCTAATGCCGCACTTGCTCGTTTGTCTATTATAAAGAAAGTACAAAACGTCCTCTACTCGCAATCGGCACACCGACTGCTAAAAAAAAAAATAATAAATCATGTGAGGTCGGTGTAGTTTGTCGCCCTTTTTGACGCGTGATTTAGCGGATTGACAGTTCAATTAGAACTAAGATCACCTCCCCGCCCCCCGCGCCCCGCACCCGAGAGGACACACTAATGTGAGATTGAATATGTTTTTTACACGTTCTCCTTGAACTATTGGTATCGAGCACGCGGCATATTATGAAAAGATCAAACAGGTACATCTTATATTTTGATTGAACTTTCGCCTGTAAGAGTTTTGAAGTAAAGCATAACTCTCATAATAAAGAAAGTAATTTGAATCTTTCATTTCTGCTTATATTTAATTTTCATTTCTTCACATTCTTGGCGTATATTTTTTTTCAGTGAAACAGTTTATGTTTATTTCATACATTATTACTAACAGAAATCTGGCGATTAAACAAATAGGTCCTTAGAAGGTAGTTAAGTTTCGGGTTCGTTCGTTGGGTTTTAAATAAAATAACGTATTGTCTAAACGACTAAAAATACAAAAGTAAACCTTGGGTTGCTATAGCCGACGGATGTCACCTAAAATTCCAGAAGTTTCGTGGGTGCGTTGCTGTAATTAAGTTATAAATAAGATTAAGGAAGCGGAGAGGGAAAATATTACTGTGCTATTTTACAGATCATACAGCTGTGTATAACTATAAATACTAGTTACTGTGTGTAAATATAACTTACGTCAGTTCTCTATGGTACATTCCTGGTCGAGCTGCTGATTCGTGCCAGATACATTATACTATGAGTTTACATCACGTATTATTTTAACTATCGTATGTACATCGATGATATCTGTGTCTAGGACAATTTTTGTTTATTATTTAACCTAAAGACTGTAGTTGTAATTGCGCATGCGTTGCGCCTGCTGTGCTGAGGTCTCGGGTTCGATCCCCGGCTCGGGTAAATTTATATAAGTTTTTCTATTTACAAATACTCAGTATCAGCCTGGAGTCTAGGATTGTGTCCGGTATGGCGATAGGCTACCTATCACATCATGGGACCGAAATTTGGCGAAAAGTGGGTGTACTAGTTACACCTCTGCCTACCCCTTCGGGGATTACAGGCGTGAGTGCATGTGTGTGTAAAAATAAAGAAAGTAATACAAATGTTTCTAATTTGTATTTCTTAATATTTTCGCTAGAAATAAAAGCACTGATGTGTTTACTGGAACACTCATTATCATGTGAAACCATAACATACTTACGACTATTTGTAGACGATGTACGAATACATACAGTAAATAGACTTAGTTTTACGAATATCATATGTATAAATAATTAAGGGAGTGAGTTCAGTACCGAGCGCTCGCAAATAAAACCATATTTTTTAGTAATTACGTAGAGTAACGCAACGCGTGCTGTTGCTTAGCGATATTAAATATAACTATGAAAAAAGTCGTTTGTCTGTGTACTATTTACTACTGATAAAGTAATTTTAATGTAAAGAAGCTAAACAGCAGGCCGGCATGATTGTGTTGAGTAGCGGGAGATAGACTGTCTCTCGCTACTTGATACTCTATCTGGACGGCACTGCGCTTACCATCAGGTGCAGTGTGGTCACTTTGCCGCGCCAGAAAAAAAAACCAAGGCTGGTAAACAATCGAGTGAGTCGCTTAATGATAAGTGAATACAACTCCATCTCCTACTCATGACATATGTACTGATCTACACCGTAGGTGACATCACGAAAATAAATAATAGAGAATTAACAAGACAGGGTTTCGTTGAGTATTTAGCCATCTCAGGATACTGAGACATTTAAACTAGACAAAATTGAAGACAGCTTGTTTTTAAAATAAATTAATTAAAAAGTTTATATTATAATAAAATTATTAATTTGAAAAACGTGACATTCAGTTTTATTGCAAATAAAAAAAACATTACAGAAACACGTCAATGAAGTATCTATACCGTCGCAGATGTATTAAAAGAAAAGAAAAAAATATACAGTGATTATAAAGATGTAATCCCTATGACAAAACAACTTTTATAAAGTTCAAACTTAAATTTATAAATTACGGTTGATGTTCAACCATTGGGCGATCACTAGTTATAGTAAATACACGTAGATTTTCTGTAATGATGTCGAGCGAAGCCAGGTGGGTCTCTAGTTAACTATATCTCCTGCGAACAGGCGCGGCGTTAGAATATTTAAATTTACTATGATTATTAAAGTTGAAATAACAAATTATTTGTACGCGAATGTTTGAGATAAAACTAAAATAATTTATATATAAGTTAGTTTAAATAAGTAACACCCAACAGTAGCATACATAATCCTGGCTCCATTCTCAAATTTAATTATTTTGTATCGTAGGTATCGAAAACTATGAGGTATTTTCAGTCACACTATACATATATAGACTATATATAGTATACATATGTAGGCTTGGAACTATTTTAATATATATTTACAGTCGTCGGCAATTAATATTTGTTTTTACTAAAGCGCTTTCACGTCACCCGATCTTGAACATCTTCTATAGCGAGGCCTCAACTTTGCTTTTTATACATATATACAAAGAAAGTTAGATAGACTGAAGAAGGGGCCAAAATTATAACAAAATGTTTCACCCGTTACTAAAACGAACACGAAATAACAACGTCATTGTTGTTTAAATAAACCTAGAGTAAAGCACCTCATTTACACAGACTTCAAGAAGCCTAACAGCCCAGATGCAGGCGGTAACCGGCCGTGACCTGTAGCTCCCCCGCGGTGACACAACGTTCCTGATTGTACATTTATTACTCCGACGACGAGCCCAAATTTAAATTTCCACTCTATTTCCCCCACAAAGGTAACAAGGCATGCCCCGACCCCCGCAGACTCCGGTGGGACCGAACCAAATAAATTTATATTCTGTAGAAACGGGGAGGTCGTTCGTTTTTGCTACCTTACGCGGTGTTGCCGTTTACATAATACACAGATTCCGAAACAAATAAACAATACAACTGTTGTGTGAAAAAAGTGCTTTGAGAATTGCAAATATTGTTTTTTGCGGAACAACAGTGCGCGAAACATATTTAAATGTGTATATTGTATGTATTACAATTGATTATGGAATTACTTTACGTTTCTTTATTAAATTGAGAATCTAGTTGGAATACATTTATATTATAACCTTAATAATAAGTGACGGTTCTGAACAGAATACCACTATAATTGTAGCTCTTTTATTTGTCAGATATTAAAATCAATTTCCGCCTCCTCATTGTGGAAGCGACAGCGAGCTTATTTTGGACAACTCCTGAGATCATGAGTTCGAATCGGGCATTAACAATTTGTGTTCGAGTTTTTCATTTGAAAATGACATGATTTACCCTTGTTTGGAAATTGTGTCCAGTTTGCCAATGTTTGGCAAGGAGTGTAATGAGACTCGAGATTATTTTTGGGCTGTTTATTTTAGCTATAGATAGACAAAGCTTATATACTATTGTGGTACATACGTGCAAATAATCGTTTTATTTACTTCTTATAAACGTGAATTTATCTAAGTACGTGCAATTATGTAGTGACGTGCTATCGCTACATCATCATAGGACTATTTATATGATGTTCTGCTTTATGCTCTTTATTTGACAAAAAAAAACAGATTCGAATATCGGGACAAACAATCGAATGCTCCACTCGCCACCCCACAATGACTCGCCGTGTTTGTAAATAACTTGTATCGGCGATGGTTGATGCCTTGTTTTTGCTTCGCACTCTATACTCTACCCTAACTATTAATTTTCTTTCAGAACAGACGTCATTCTCAAGAACACTTCAACTATCGACGAGGATTAAATACGAGTTGTATTTTGGGGGCATCAGACAGCAAATAAAGTAAATACCATGATTTCGCATTATCAAGGAGTTCACGAATCGCCGTATCATATATAGAGAATGTCGCCATGTTTAATATACCGTCCTAATGGTAAATATGCAGTTATATTTAGGTGAGGCAAGTTGCTTTTCAGTTTTTATTGATAAAAGAATTACCATAACTAAAAACTATATAAGTAGCTCATATTTTATTATAAAATTTAAATTAGGGTCCATAAAAGATACAAATTTATGTTGTATTGCTGTTCCTTACTATTCTATACGTAATAATTATATGGCACTTGGTGCATTTATACGAAAATTGATAAACATCTAGTTACAGAAACATTCAAAATACACAACGTTTTAAACCATAATGGAAAAGTAAATATTTTAAAATCACATAGCGGTCGAGTTCTATGCAGCTCCACTCCATATAAAATATGAAATTTCATTATGTGTGTATTCTTTGTTAATTATCGCTTGCTTTAACAGTGAAGGAAAACATCGTGAAAAAACCTGCATACCTGAGGATTCTCATAAGAAGGAGATCGGCAGATTTGGAACAGCATGGACAAGATATTCTTAATAACCAAAAAATCATTTGTATTTTTAAGACTTTATTTCTCATTTTTATTTCATCCTACACCGATGCAATCAGATTTAGAAGAAATATAACGATAACACAAAAATATTTCTACCATTTTTTATTGTAAATGATCGTGGGGTTGCTATAGCTTTTGTAAATATTGTATCGATTTGCAAATTAAACTAATATCGATAATCGATATTCTTAAATTTTTTGTTAAACGACATTGAATGTTGCCAAAAACTATAGAAGCATAAACATTGCAAGTACATTAAAAGGCATTTGTTCAAATATTTATTAATCAAAAGAAAATACACTAAAATAAAATGACTCTGGTGGTTCATCGATTTTATTATTGCAATATTGATCGAATGATAGTTGACACTTGATGTATTTAACAGCTGTCCATTTTCAATCTCTAGCTTGCTACTTATACATGTGTGATATGTGATTTGTCGCGAGAGCAATGTGTTTTCGTTTTGTGGTGCCGGTTATTTTGTGTTTATACTTAACGACGACCCTTGGCTATTATAACGGATTAATTATTTCTATTGGCGGATATACTTTATACAATGTATTCCCATCTTGTAAGGTGATTAGTGGTACGGTAAGGTACATCGTTATTTATAATTATAATCATTAAGGAGATTATATCTGATGAAAATCATAGTCATTGAAGATGGTAGAAAATAGTAGTTTTTGTATACCTTTAAGTTGATAAAACTTCGAAACCCTATGACCTGGCTCAAAAATACTTTATCGTAGTTAAAGTGTGTCATATACTTGTTGTTAAAAACCATACCCCATTTGTGTTCACCACCTAGCCCAGTTTACATAGGAAACCTGCGGATCTCCTTTCGAAGGTATGTGAAGTCTACTGACCCGCATTAGGCCAGCGTGGTGGACTAAGGCCTAACCCCTCTCATGAATAGAGGAGACTCGTGCCCTTCAGTGGGAAAATTTGTAATACAGGGCTAGTAGTAAGTTTAAGTTATCTGAAGACTTACTAAGAACTGTGTGAACGATCAATAATCATTTTGATTGTATAATGTAAATACAAGATTAAACATACAAGATGCCTCGATCTCGTTAGCACTTTGGCATGTTTTCTAACTCACTTCTATTAAGCCTCTAATGAGTTAAACGAAAGGCTTTTCAAAGGCTCCAACTTCTATTTTCATCAAGTATGCACTAACAAAATAATTTAGCTCCTTTCTGCTGCCTCTAAAACACTTAAACACACGTGGTGTTACAATTTAATTACGCGACGAGCGCTGACATCGACTCCTCTGCAGGGCACGGTGGGCGAGCACAGCCGGTCTATGGCAGGTAAACAACTAGCCCATACCGCTTGGTAACACAGTATGAACTAATCAGCTTACAGTGGGCTACTGCATTCCTTAATGTCACTAGATCAATCATCTCGCCCGGTATTAACTGGCACCTTATATTTTCTTCGTTTTAAGCGAATTACCGGTAAAAATAGTGTATGAAAATTGGATATTTTTCCCTTGATAACCAAAGTAGTTTATATCGACCCACCCGACTACGGCTGGCAAAGGGTCCATATCCATATGTGTCTCGATATGCAGACGAGCAGACGGACCACCTGATGGTAAGTAGTCACCGCTGCCCATAGACTTCTGCAATGCCAGGGCACAGCGAAAGATGATGCATGTTTTTGACGACAACGCTTTGATTAATGATATTTTATTAACTTTAAGTTCACATTCAACAAGTTATTTGTTGGAGCACGACCCGCAACAGTTTACACCTACACAGACTATTTAACTTGTTTAATGGTCTATTCTATTTAACTTAATAATAATAGTGTATTATTTTTCCCAGTAAAATTGCAGACATCGTATAGACAGCTATTAAGCAGCAGACAGACAATCAGCGGCAAAAACTTTACAGTGAGATTATATATACACGGTCGTAATGAGACAGTGAGATGTTAATTTGCAAAACCGCACGTGAGTGTACAGCGCACTCGCAGACCTTCTAATTACGTGGGGATACAGGTGGTTGAGAATGTACTCTATTAAAACATTTAACATTTTATAACACTAAAATACACGCACTATTAAACCGATTTACTTTACATTGGACCTTCGGCGAGCAAGTACTTCAGAATGTTACTTCAAGTGATTTTCATTTATTGCAACAGTTCATTTGTTTCTACAATAACAATCGGAACATATCACACTATCAATTCAACAATAAAATTAAATAAATCCCGGCAAACTCATGTGTGATTTGATCAACAGCCTCCGTGGCACAGCGGACTAATATCCCACTGTGAAACGAAAGACCGTGGGTTCGATTCCCGCACCAAGACAGATGTTTGTTTCAGGTCTGGGTACCTAATGGTTTTTGATACCCACGGTACAGGTTTTACCTAGTGTGGGGTAGGATGCCTGTTTGTGACTGTTAGTGCATTTTTTTAATGCCAGTCCTGGGATTTGAGCTCAAGACGTCTTCTATTTCTTAATCCAAACGTACTGCCCGTTCAATCTGATTAAAGACAGCACACGTCCCCACGATTGCTCTGGTATTTGAAGGACTGCCAAGTTTGTGTCAGGCAGCCAGCTTACGCTTTTGTCCTCTATTAAAAAAAAACCGTATTTGCTATCCCGATTCACTTATTATATGGTAATGTGCTGGTGTGATCCGAGAGACGTCTTGTATGAATATAATATTATTAATACAAACTTCTCTCAAAGCTACACTCCTCTGAAATCCGAAATCAGATGCCATTACACTTATTGTAATTGTACTAAAATGTTTCACATTTCCATTCGCTTGATGTCATCCACAACACCCACTCACGGTGATTGACATCAAAACAATTTATTATAACGTGTTTACAAACGCGAGAAAATCCTCAAAGCAGCATGCTCAGGGTCGCCTTTGTAAGAATATTTTCCATAGAAATGGTTTCTAGTGTGATTTAACGTTCCCGTTTGATAATTAAGTTTTCTTTACAATTGACTGCCTCGGTGGGACAGTTGTAATTGCGCATGCGTTACGACTGCTGTGCTGTGGTCCCGGGTTCGATCCCCGGGTCGGGTAAAGTGATATTGGGATTTTCTGTCTAGAAATTTCATTACTGCCCGGAGTCTGGAATCTATGCCCGGTATGGCGATAGGCTCGCCCCCTATCACATTATGGGACCGATTCGGCGAAAAGTGTACTACCACGAGGTAACGATGTGAACATTTGGGTCGGGACTATTCTGCCGCTAAGCAGCAGTATGTAATCACTGTTGCTTCGATTCGAGGGGCATTGAATCCAGTGATATTACCTGACATTATGCGACCTCGCATTTGTCTTGGGGTGAAGAATGCAATAATCTAACTAGAAGCCAATAATGCTTAAATACAGTGATTTGGGTTATTTATTTATTCTGGTAAAGGTCGCGGGAGTCCGCTGGATGCGGGTGGCGCAGGACCGGTTATTGTGGCACTCTTTGGGGGAGGCCTATGTCCAGCAGTGGACGTCCTTCGGCTGACATGATGATGATGATGATGGGTTATTTATACGTACCTCATTACTTATTAATTTATTTAGTTGTAACTCAAACTCTATCACGAATGAATGTGTCCATAAATAAATAAAATAATTAAAAATAATAGTGGTTTTTAGGTATTCTGTTACTTACTACTGTTACAAGAACATAACTACAACTGCGGAAAGTCCAACATCTATTATATTGTAGAACATTTACTGTGAATAGCACAATAATGTGTGAAGCACACATTGTTAGTTTAGCTAGAGCCTTAGCTATCATGACGTCATCTAAATATGGCTTAAAACCATTTATGGCGACTGCCTCGGTGGCGTAGTTGTAATTGCGCATGCGTTACGATTGCTGTGCTGAGGTCTCGGGTTCGATCCCCGGGTCGGGTAAAGTGATATTGGGTTTTTCTACCTAGAAATACTCAGTATTAACCCGGAGTCTGGAATGGTGCCCGGTGTGGCGATAGGCTCGCCCCCTATCACATTATGGGACCGAAATTCGGCGAAAAGTGGGTGTACTGGTTACACCTCTGCCTATCCCTTCGGGGATTATAAGCGTAAGTGTATATGTATGTATGTATTATATTTAAGTTTTTAATTCAAAAAACATTCTATAATCAACAGAGGGCGATACTGTGCAGCTGTTGATTAGGAATAAATAGGAGTTGACATTTGAACGCAATCGATGCGTGGCGCTCAGTTTTTCAGTTTCATGGGTGAAGTGCGACCGTGGGCAGATGGGGGTAAGTCGGGTGGCAGACGTTTGAACTATAACGTCGCGGTTTCAAAACCAATGGTTTTACTCATGTCACTGGTGTGCTGATGGATCGGCGAGCCAGTCTAAAATCGGAGCTTGAATGGTAGAGCCATGTTGTAGACAGCTTTCTCAAGAGCATGGCATCAGTTTTGTCTATCGATAGTTTTTGAATTATTAGCAAGGAAACAAAATGCCTTTTTTTCATATTAACTTGTTAATGACATTTTTAAGAACTGTACAATCATTGAATATCTTTTTCTTGGCGTCTAGCGTTATAGCTATTATAGGATCAACACCAATTTGAACTTGTTGACTAGACTATTTACCGTGTTATGAGGGTGAGCTTTACAAGTTTCAAAATCGTAGTAGCACTATGATTTTGAGACTACTGATAGTAGTAATGTGTGTGTGTGTGTGTGTTTGTGTACGTACTTGTGTGTCTTCAAAGTGTATCCGCATGCGAGTGCCGGAAGGACTGCGACGATTTGATCTGATCAGCCTGACCGTGTTTAAGTCGCGCTGTGTCACAGATATAGATCTAAATACATGACGCAAGTACTCCAAACTAATTTTGTACTTATTGTGACATCTCAACAGAAATGTAGTGTTTAGAATCAGAAATCGGTAAATCCAAAATGTCACTTCGAAAGAGTTTTTGTAACGTCGATCGTAAAACGATACGGGGTTCTTCAAGAAGGGAGTAAATAGGTTTTTGAAGGGTCGGCAACGCGCATGTGATACTCCTGGTGTTGCAGGCGTCCATAGGCTACGGTAACCGCTTACCATCGGGCGGGCCGTAAGCTTGTTTGCCACCAACGTGGTATAAAAAAAAACATAGATGTACATAATTTGGCCCGAGATTATGACTTTCTTTTAATACTAGTTGTATGTATATTTCCTGTGCTGGCATTCATCCGTTGACGTTGAATCGAAATAGTTCGATAAGATTGTCCTTCTAATATTTCATGAATTATTTTGGATTTAAGTTTTGTTCTCTGGACCTTTACAGCCAGTCGCTCGCAGGGATGTCACGACGACAACTGCAAACAGTTAGTTGTTTGCGTAGCACTATTCCACTGCGGCTATATACAGTAAATTCCAATTTTTTAAGCGGCTCTCCTGTAAAGGAGTGTTTGGGCTGCTTTCACAGCAGATTGTATTTGAAAACATTTTTCAATATGCAAATGGGGGTCGGTTGAGAGTTTGTAGCCGCGGTTGTGGTGTACAAATATTTGACTAGCCAGTTATATTCCATGATGGTATTAAAACGCGACTGTTGATATTTTATTTTGACTATGTAAATACGCTGCGGGCTTGGTAAATAATAAACTAATGAGCACAGAACACATTCGATTTTAAGTTTATTTAAACAATCATTGCCTGATCTGACATTAGAACCGTGTATCTCGCTGGTTTTGGTTTTTTTATACATGTACTACCGCAAATCTAATGATGATCGAGAGTGATCGAGTGGCGTTACACTATTAATAGTAATCAGCATTAAACTCGTCTGAAGTCAATATACACTGATCTAACCTAAAGCACGAATACGAGCCAAACGGGTTTTTAACCACGTGTTTGGTGGCCAGTATCCAATCCAGGACAAATAAATAAATAAATACACCCAACAGTTACACACACAGTTCTAACCCCACACTAGGTAAAACCTGTATCGTGGGTATCTAATTAACAACTACGAGGGACTACAGTCCTACAACACCTAGACACGAAACAAATATGTGTCTGTCACACAAACATTAGTCTCGGTGCAGGAATCGAACCTACGGCCTCTCGTTTGACAGCCAGCTACTCGCCCGCTGCGCCACGGGGGCTGTCACACACCAGGTCCTCTCACCAGTGTATATATTCGTTTTTAAACACTATCTAAACATCAGCTATTCCCCCATTGTGTAGGCACGGCCGTGCTGAGTCCTCCACTCGAAGCGATGGTATCGCTCGTGTCAACGCTAACAAGCCGTGAAATTGGCTTGCGTGTGTTATTTGTGCGTGGACATAAATTATTTGGCGCGAAGTGTCGCCCTCCCCTCGGCGCCACCTCCCCTCCCCGCTGTCTATCCCAATAGATTTAAGATGTCGCTCAGGTGCGGACTTCAGAATTCATTTGTAGAAAGGGCGATAGCTTAGGTAAGTGGGAATGGTGTTTTCTTTACCAGTTACAGAGTCACGTTGTGAAAACTATTTTATTTTCTCATATTGGAGGGTATAAAAATTATAATGTAATCTGGAAATAAACATCAATACAACGAAAATAACTAGGATATTTCGATATTTTGTTGACCTTAGGGGAAAGGTATATTGATCTTTCAGCAATCTTTTTAATCGCACAAAGTGTAAATACGTTATTTAACGTCAGTTTTTGTGACTCGGCTGAGATCGGCTCATTCATGTTTCCAAAATTTGTATCACTCCTGCTTTGAACAACATGGGTTGATTCCTCAGTAATGAAGTCAGAATTAGAAAGTAATGATGATTGCTGGTTGATCTTTACCAACTATGGCCCTACTTGTGTGCTTTTATTTTTAACTAGTTGTCAGAAGTTTGCATGAAAACCCAACAATGGCCCAATAATAATAGACCCCAATGCAACAATCGCGAGACATACTACTTGATAAAAATTTGGGTATTAAGATTTTTTTTTATAAACAATGTAATCCTGCAAATCTAAACATAACAAAATGTTTAATCCAGTAACAAGAAACAATGCATTTGCATGCTCTCGGAATCTTCCGCTTGCGAATGTTTAGGAGCGCAGATAAAACTTAACGCTTCTATTCATAGATTTGGAGCTGGATGTTAGAATACTTTGTTAATGTCCATTTCTAGATGGACTATAGTAGGCGAATTTCAAAGTGGTTCAAATTGGGAACCGAGACTTTTAATAGATGACTTTGACCTTAGTCGCTCTGCCATATTAATAAATTTCATATATTAATATGGCAGGGTATGTCATGCTCGCTATGGGTTGGTCACTTCCCTGTGTCATGGGCGAGGAGGCAGATGTCTGGCACATGCGTCATACTCGTATACTCGTGAACTGCTCGTGTGGAATGGTACTTGGACTCACCTTTTGTGCCAGGGAGGTTGACAAATAATGAGGCATTATTTTATATGGCTTAGCTCCCCTTTGCTATTACTTTACACAGTTATTTTATTAATTCACCGAACTTTACATTCTCAGATAACCTCAAAAAACCAATTACAATGATAGCTGATAATATGAACATTGTCACAAATACATGTGGTATGTGTGCAAGTATAACGAGTATAGTGTAGTGAGTCAGACCTGGGCGATGCGGTATCTAGACATGTATAAAGAGTGTAGCCATGTGACTCTAGATAAAGGCTGCTCATAAAGCGTTTGTGTACGCCACTACACTATGTTGCAATAAAACGTCTTTCACACGGAATCCAGAGTTTAACTCCACAACAATGGACGATAGAAATGCCTTCAAATATTTATCACCTCGTATTGATATTTGTGTTTCGTTGTGCCATAATCATAAACAATAAAATACATCTGCTTTTTCTATTGGTTTATTATTATTGCCATCATATATTAATCGATTGATTACGTCATTGTATTTAGTGGCCACGTCATTACACTGAGAAATCTATTAGGTTCGATCATAAAGCATTTAAGTGGATCATTAGGAATTTGCAAGCTTCTCCTTCATCACAATATAGGTATTTTTATACCACGATGGTGGCAAACAAGCTTACGGCCTGCCTGATGGTATGCGGTTACCGTAGCCTTTGGACACTTGCAACACCAGGCGCAACACATGCGCGTTGCCGACCCTTTAGAAACCTATTTACTCCCTTCTTGAAGATTCCCATACTGTAGTCCAAATGCAATCGATGGAAACAAGTTGATCTTGGCCAAACTATTTATCCCCTGCATACTCCTATGGAGATATACACGTGACCATAAGTATATTGTAATGGCTATCGAATATAGCCCGAAGTTCAATACAGCCCAAGAACATGTCTATCATTACAGTGTCATCAGACGCTATTGTCGCGGTTACAATGTGGCATTATATTACACTATGCATCATATTATGGTGATGCTATACGAGTTGCAAGAATATATTTGTGTAATTTGTTAGATTTTTTGAAAATAAAAACAATATTTTTTTAGAAACGTGACGATTTTGATTTTTTTAATATATTTTTTTAAACTCAGGACAAAAACCATGTAAACTAGTGTAATTGGCCTATATTTCTATTGTCATACCCACAATGGAGTCGGCCATGACCCCACCTGAACCAATAGCTGAATCAATTCGCTCGAGGATACATTACCTCAAGGCGTTAGTGGTCGTTAATCAGAACTATTAGCACCAGGTTCCTTCTAAAAAGTTGAAAATACACGTCGCAGGGTGACGGTAGACACACAACAGATGATTAATCGAGGCGGCACACCGGCGCGGCACACCAGCGCCTAATCACTACGTTAGTACAAATTACAAATCATTTGTAGTAATCCGAGTGTCTACACGTACTATCACTACGGCTTAGTGCGTAGCATTATCACCTGGTACGATCTATCTATATAAATAATAATGAAATGCTCATCTTTGTATATGCATCTCTTGAGAACGGCTGGATCCATTGATAAATTATTTGTATACAGCGGTCTAATAAGGTTTTCAGGGAACGATTTTTCTAAAGTTGACCGGATTTTTAGAAAATTTGTACTTTGTCATGATATTTCGGTTTCCTACAATACTGATAAACGTTATCACGCAAGCGTGCTGCGGACATAAGCCAGTCTGTTATGGATTAAGTGGCCACAAGTATAATTTTCTAGGTTTATGACATCTTTCTTATTACCTTGTCATCTTTGATGTCCTTGATATCTGAAAGTCAATACCAGTTCCGATAATTCTGTCTTGGAAGTCTAACTTAAGTTACTGATGTCATGTCTTCTAATTGTTGATGTATTGAGGGTCTTGATGCCCACATGAGTGTCCTCTTACTAAATATATGTATGTGTCGAGCCTCACAATAGATCCGCTATATATCTCCGACACATATCGACGTGTATGAGTTCCTGGTAGGATCGTATTTCACGGGGCGACGCGTGCTGTATGAGCTTTGATTCCATTGTCCTTTTATCTATCTGCCGGGAACTTCATCGTTCGAATAGGAAGCATGTCATTTGAGAGTTCTAATCAATACGTAATGCTGATTGAAGATAGCCGATTGCCAGATTAAGGATAATGATCCTGTTTCATTTCTTCAAATGGAATATACACACGGTCTTATTGCCGCACTACGATTGACAGCCTCCGTGGCGTAACGGGCGAATAGCTAATAACACGAAAGTTTATGAGCTCGATTCCATTTTGTTTGGGTATCGTGAGACCGAAAGTCTCTTCGTATTTCTTATCTTGGGTCAGGACTACGTGTGTGATTACTAGGTGTATTTATTTACTTCATTGATATACGCCTAGTAAGTTAACTTGCTCGTTATTAATTCTAGTTTAAAGAAGGATTCCTGGGCAGTTTTGTCTTGGTAAATAAAAGTTGTTTAATTCATAAAAAGTACACCGACTTCAATAAAAAACAAATTATGCGTGCCTATAAAATTTGAGGGTTGCCCTCAATTTTTCTGAGATCCCGTCATCAGATCCTGACTTGGTGCCAATGGGACCACTTGGGAAGTATACCCTTTAAAACAAAAAAAGAATTTCTCGAATCGGTCCAGGCGTCTTCGAGTAATCAGGGAACATACATTAAAAAAAAATGCCGACGAATTGAGAACCTTCTCTTTTTTTTAAGTCGGTTAATAATCCGATGTTTGTCTTATACTTAAGTTCCTCTCCTCACGCCATTCTAATTAAGTTGATAAAAAATACGACGCAATGTGGCCCCAAGACGTGGGTGGGATGTGTTGGTTTATTATGATGTCTGTTTTCTTCAATTTCACCCGTCTCATATCTCTTGACATTTATTTATCGTATACCCACTTATATGGAATTCAATTTATTAAATTTTACGCTACACGGTCTTTCCAAATATATTATGTAGTCGATGGAGTGTCGTGTCGGGTATAAAGTTTTATACTTTATATATATCGTATCCAGTATTACATTTTGGAGTATAATTAATTGTTTTTATTCCAGAAGCTGACACGACCAAGTGGATCCTGATGCAGATGATCTCCACTACTCATGAACACCTACAATACTAGAAGTCATTTGGGAAAGAGAAGGGAGATTTGAGCGTCCAGAAATCTCACTCACCATAAGAAGACACCAGCAAGGAGTTACGTCACATCGGTTTTTCATAAAACAGTTTTTTTCATCCTAGTACGGAAAAGTGACCACACTGCACCTGATGGTGAGCGCAGTGCCGTCCAATTAGAGTATCGAGGATCGAGAGATAATCTATCCCCCGCTACTCAACACAATCATGCCGGCCTACTCCTTCACTCTACGCCATGGGCAAGAAGGTGAAGAAGCAGACGAGGATCTAGTGTCGATAGTACTCAGAAGGCCGCAAAACGGCCAAACATCGTACCTCAACTCTAGACCCCCGACAAAAACCGGATGTACACTGGCTGAACACGACACACTTGCGTGTGCCACTATGGCGGTTTTTACACCCTGTGTACGGTGTTCGCTATCCGGGTGGATACGAATATCCTACCACCAGCTGAAATATAATGGATAAAGCACACGCGACAAATTTTGCAGATAAAGTGACAAAGCTGGTGTTGCTAATCGGCGTCATTACTGACACGCTGAACACCTACCCCCAACCCCCCTCCCGCCTCTACACCCCCTCCCTTGCCCGTGACCTCCCGCGACTCCCGCAGTATGCTCGCGTGTTTTACGATGAAATTCAAATTAATCTCTGATGTTATAAAGTTAATTCTGGAATGATAATGTCGCACGCGTGTAGAATGCCGCGTAAATTCTCAAGCTTAACTCAAGTAGGAAAAATGTCGTGTAATATGGAAATTAGTTTCACATTTCTAGCTGCCATGTTAGGTGATGTTGTTTTAATGTTATATATATATTTACCAATGTGGCTTTTGACAGCACTTAACATAACGTAACTTAAACTGTTATCTCCAAAAGGGGTAGATAGAAGCAATTACTGCACTCAAGCTGGGTCGAGCTTATTTCTTTACAAATTCAGATCCAACGGAACATATGAGGCACTAGCTGTTGCCCGCGGCTCCACCCGCGTGGAGAGTATTTTGTAAGAAAAGGTATACAATCCAAGAAGGCACGTTAAGCTATACACACCTTTCTATATTTTGCTATCCCATAGGAAGCGTGCATTTTTCGGGATAAAAGTAGTCTATGTCATGTTCCTTAGAGCTCACAACTACAACTCAGTTCTAAGGCATTGTAACCTAAAAGGTCTAACGTTACCAGAGACTAAGTCAATAGTGACCAAATGGCTTCAAACACTAAACTACCTTGATACTGAACGACTACTTAACCCATAAGATCTCTGAATAAGACTGATATTTTATTGTATTATTTATTTTTACTTAAGATTTAATTTGTTAATATTTCATACCTACCTTACTTGTTTATATTGCTACGCTATGTTTATAAAAAGTTATTTTTAAGTTTTATAATTACATTCTGGTCCCCAAGATACAGGCATAGCCTAGTTTGGGGCCCCCTGTCAAACACTGAAATTAATATTATTGTAAGCACAAAGTGTGTAATTAGATTTCATGTTTATTATAAAATTATGTATTTATGTTTTGTGCAAAATAAATAAATTTTATTATTATTATTATTATTTATTCTCTAACCCCTAAACTACCACTATGCAAAATATCATGTAGATTCCTTGCTCTGTGAAAACAAAAAACTGTCCCGCGGGAATCGTAATTTTTTCCGGGATAAAAATCGCCTATGTGATTCTCTGATCCGTAAACAATCACTGTGCAAGAAATCATGTCGATTCCTTTCTGTCTGAAAAACAAAATCTATCCCGTGGGAACCTTATTTTTCTGGGATAAAAAGCCTATGTGCTATTCTAGACTATAATCTATCTCTGTGCAAAATTACAGTCAGATCCGTTTAACCGTTGTAGCGTGATTGAGTAACAAACATCCATCCATTCGCATTTATAATATTGGTAGGCTTCACACGAATCTAAATTGTAATTGCCAATGCTGGAATATGAACCCATAACCGTACCGGTTGCTCAACTTAAGTCCGCTGCCATTAAATTCGTGAGTTGAGTAGCCACAAGTTGTCTTATTAGTATTTTAGAAGACCTCTGGTGATAATAATTGTTTTAATATTAACCACCGCCCATACACCAACAATACTGCGAATTGTTGATACGTTACCGACTTTTAAGGAAAGGAATGGAAATATTTTTGACTCCTCTTATAGACCCATAAAACAACAGCACTACGCCACTTTACGTAGTTTTCGCTGAGATAATAGTTCGCCAAGCATATTATTAAAAACAATATAAATAAAATACTAAAGTGGGTTCCAAGTACGTACTTATTTTTATTAAAGTTTTTGTTTCAGTGCCATTTAAGTCTTAACATATTGCTTCCACATCATTAATCAATAGTAGAAACAAAGCGATAATTCCTAGCTACTATCTAAACAGAGTTTCTTATACCAGAGGCATATCAATCTGTTTCTCATAAAAACAATATACCGAAATCTTATAACAGTTAGGAGACAAAATGTGTGACTTGACATATTTGATCAAGGGTCGAAATATTTGATAGATGATGTGTACACCAACACCAACACGAAACTAATCTATAGAGGAGACTTAGTTAATACATAACAACTTAACTTCGTAACACTTAGGTATAATCAGAACTTAACTTACATTATGATGGTCGTATGTCTGTTGCCCTTTCAACCGATAATGGAGCTCTAAAACATTAAAAGAAATTTAAAGGCCATATTATTATCGGAATGGTGAAGGAAAACATCGTGAGGAAATCTGCATGCATGAGAATTCTAAATAAAAATTTCGAAGGTATGTGAAGTCTTACAACTCGCATTAGGCCAGCGTGGTGGACTAAGGCCAAACCCCTCTCCTTTAGTAGAGGAGGCCCGGGCCCAGCAGTGGGACAATGTATAATACATCCTGCGTGGCGCAGCGGGCGAGTAGCCGGCTGGGAAACAAGAGGCCGTGGGCTTTATTCACGCACTTAGACAAATGTTTTTGTGACCCACAAGTATTTGTTTCGGGTCTGGGTGTTGTGAGACCGAAAGACTCTCGTAGCTTTTAATACCCTTGATAAGACGTATCTTAGGGTGGGGTCAGGGCTATTTATGAGACTGTTAGGTGTTATTGATTAAAAAACCTTAATGCAAGGTTGGTATTGTTATTTTTTTAACCGACTTCAAAAAAAGGAGGAGGTTAACAATTCGTCGGAATCTTATTTATGTATGTTACCCGATTACTCAAAGACGCCTGGACCGATTGGAGAAATTCTTTTTTTGTTTAAAAGGATATACTTCCCAGGTGGTCCCATTGGCACCAAGTTAGGATCTGATGATGGGATCTCAGAAAAATCGAGGGAAACCTTCTAATTTTATAGAGACGCATAATTTGTTTTCCATTGAAGTCGGTGTACTTTTTATGAATTAAAAAAAACTTTTACTTTTTTTTATATCGGTTGTATTATATTGCATGTCTGCCTATCCCTTCAGTAATACAGACATGAGCGTATGAAACATAATATGGTAGTTAATCCTATCACAAAATAAGTGTAGCGGTGTATACTCTATTTAGTCAGTGCCCAGTGGTCGATGGCGGTCCGTAACGAGCGGTGGCGCGTGGGATCCGGCTTATGACGCTCCGGCGCGGTCCGTCGGTCCGTAACACGGTAACACGCCAGAATTATCTACAGCCCGCCCCCACCACACTGTTACATACTAAAAGGTTGTTTAGATAATCTTGTGAATGTAACATGTGTACTACGATCTAAGTATTATTTGAGTATAAATTGTATATGAGCCGATCAAAGGATGACATGGCGTCATCTTATGATTTGAGACTTTTGATTATTATTTAAAATAGTTACCTAAGGAGGCGTTTTGTTCTAACAAGATTCAGCAGGCCAGCATGATTGTGTCGAGTAGCGAGGTATATATCTCTTGCTACTTCATACTCTCTCCGGACGACACTGTGCTTGCCAGCAGTTACAGTGTGGTCACTGATGTGGATAAAAAAATATTTTGCAGTTGCCAAATCATCCATATCAACCCTTATTGCGTGCTACGCTGAACAGGAATCAATGTTAAGGTGTAACGATCACTAATTAAAATAAATACACCCAACAGTCACACGCATAGTTCTGATCCCACACTAAGTAAAACTTGTATCGTGGGTATCAACAAGTACGAGGGACTATAATATACTACGAGGTAATATAACCTTTTCGGAAAAAATGTCTATATGATGTTGAAAACCGTTACAAATATGCGTGGTGTAAGTGATAAACAGACAGATAGCTAGACATGAAGGGCGACTTTCTATTATACTATGTATAGAATTGAGGCACCTATGGCTATGTGATTTCACTAATAAAAATAAAATATTGAAACAGTTCTAAGATTAAGAAAAACATGGAGGTCGAAACGCCTTGTAGTTGTTGGATAATACTTAAAGTAAAAGAATTTATATTAAAGAAATTGTAAAGTGGTCTCAATTTTATGAATAAAAACGACGATTGAATGCTAGTACACTGACCGTTACTGAACGATGAGTTTATTAAAAGCACTGATATAAAGAACGATCGTGTGTCTATGTCGGGGCCGTGCGCTCCAATAAATCACTCTGCCCATTTCAATGCCGCGCTAATAGCTAGTACTTCTCAAAAATATAAACATCGTAAATGCCGAACGATTTATAATTTCTCGCCTCATTAAGATGCGAAATGGAATAAGGCAACATTCTTATAACGTTTTTTATATATCAGCGAGCAGAAATAATTGGCTTAGTCTTTAATAGCTAATTTACGTAACGTTGACCGTTTGATTTTGTCCAATTCAGGTACAGATAAAAACATTAATTTTTTCGACGTAGGACTTTAGATTCTACGTCCAAATACGCTACCACATAACATCAGGTTTTTTTTAGTGCCTTGATAGGCAGACGAGCAGACTGGCTACCTGATGGTAAGTAATCACCGCCGCCCATAGACTTCTGCAATGCCAGAGCACAGCAGAGCCGCTGCCTACCGTTGAAAATAAGCAACAGATAGGCAACAACAATAGGCTGAAATGTACCTTAAAATATAACCAGCCTAACTCGCTCAGACGGCACCATCCCAATTCCCAACACTAATATTAATAACTCAATAGCGCGCGAGATTTACCGCGCTCTTACTGAATGCCGACCGATTTATATTGTCTTGTATGATAACAAATTGTGAGGCGCGCCGTGGTTGAAGGGGTAATTAGCCTGCTCCAGTGGAGACATGCTCGGATCACCATCTCAACTTGAAATAGCCTCGATGGTAAAGTGGGCGCTAGCCAGGTGTGAAACCAGACTTAGAGATTGGTTCTCTAACTCGGAAAGTGCGTTTCACATATATTTTTTGCTTATTTCAGTCTGTCAACATTATAAATAGCATTATGACAATAATGTTAGAAACACAAAAGCGTGTTATTTTAGGGGAATATCTTAAAAGACACATAAACGTTAATTTCCACTGTATTGACTATTTTAATGATCACTGTTACACACCTCAATGCCTACCGCTAACAACCATGTCGGGATTTACACTAGGTTTTCACACTAGGTAAAACCTCTATAGTGGGTATCAAGAACTACGAGGGACTACGGTCACACAACACCCAGACCCGAAAAAAATCTGTCTATCGCACAAACATTTGTCTCAGTGCAGGAATCGAACCCACGGCTTCTCATTTCACAGCCGGCTACTCGCACGCTGCGGCAAGGAGGCTGTCAATCTGTATATATAAAAGAAGAAACTGACTGATTGACTGACTGGCTGACTGACAGCCTAAACGACTGGGGTTACTGGGACTTGAAATTTTGACAGTAGGTACCTTTTATCACGTAGGCATCCACTAAGGAAGGGTTTTTGGAAATACTACCCCTAAGGGGGTAAAATAGGGAATGAAAGTTTGTATGAAAATCCGTCATTTTTAAGTTAAACGCATGGATATTGGTATTTTGTATTGTATACTTTTTCTCCCAAACATGACCTCCACGCGGGCGGAGCCGCGAGCAACAACTAGTATAAGTATAAAGATACTGTAAACAATTAAGTCATGTTCACGAGGCACAGCCTATTCACCATACAATTGTGTCTCATAACTAGACACGATTTTCTCTCTTCAAAGGACGATAAAAGCAGAACAATACTTGTCTTGTATTAATACATAAAACAATATGACTTGCTTATCTGAAAAGAAATGAAACGAAAGACGAAATATAAACATCACTATAGGGAAATGTTACAAAAATAATATCAGATGAAATGAGCCGGTTATTATTTGGCAAACAAATCAATGGAAGTAGTAATAAGTTCGGTATAACGAACTTCTTTACAATGAATAACTTTCTATAACGTAAGTCGTAAATAATATTCGAGATTGTAGAGATCGTTATAACGTTGTTTATAACGTTATATAGAGGAATTCTGTGACTTAATAAAGAGACACGAGAAAATTTAAAAGAACAACAAAAATATTCATAACACTAAATATATCAAGTAAAAACAGACTATAATACGAATAAAAATCGTTTTATAAGAAAATTGTTTTAAATATATTGTACACTAGATGTTGCTCGCGGCTCCGCCTGCGTGGAGGTTATTTCTGGAAGGAAAGGTATACAATCCATGGAGGCATCTTAAGCTATTACACCTTTCTATATTTTGCTATCCCATACGATGCGTGCAATTTTTCGGGATAAAAAGTCGCATATGTCATTTTTTGATCCCTAAACTACCACTATGCAAAAAATCATGTCGATCCTTTGCTCTGTGAAAAACTAAACTATCCCACGGGAACTGTACATTTTTCCGGGATAAAAAAATAACCTATGCGCTATTCCAGACTATAATCTATCTCTGTGCCAAATTTCAACCAGATCCGTCCAGCCGTTGTAGCGTGATTGAGTAACAAACATCCATCCATCCATGCATCTAAACTTTAGCATCTATACTTCTATACTATTATATAAAGCTGAAGAGTTTGTTTGTTTGCTTTGTTTGTTTATTTATTTGAACGGGCTAATCTCAGAAACTACTGGTTCGAATTGAAAAAATATTTTAGTGTTGGATAGCCCATTTATCGAGGTGCGCTATAGGCTATATAACATCACGCTATGACCAATAGGAGCGGAGCAGCAATGAAAAATGTTGCAAAAACGGGGAAAATTGATTCCTTTTGAGAGCTTCGGTTGCGTACGCTGCGTAAACGGTTAAAGTTACATGACAATCATGTACCACGAAATTGTTCCTCTCATAAAGTTCTAAAAAAAAGTCCGCGATAGCATATGTCTATCTATTTCGGTTGGCTCACTATAACGTTTTTAATGGTTATCGAATTTGTTCTGAAACAATGCATTATTTGGAAAGGGGTTTTTATAAACATGGTATTAATCCTTATCCAAATAAATAATTCATCACAAGTATTTAATTTTGAACGAAGTTGCCCTTTACGTCATTTGATTTCAATGAATATCTTAGGAGATATCACAGTTTTAAAATATCTCCGCAGCTAAATTAATATTGTTGTTTGTATGTCTGTTTCTTACCTTTTCATGACTAAACGGGTGAACAAATCCTAATGAAATTCAGTAGAGGGATAGATTATATCCTAGGGAAGGACATAGGGTATCTTTTGTCTCAAAAAATTATCTTGAAAGGGGTGAAATAGGGGTTAAAAATTTGTATGGGCAATCCGTACTACTTCAACGTAGGGATCTGAAAATTTATATTTCGGCCTTTGGGAAAAAATTAAGAAATACGTGTTTCAACGTTTTTACCAAATCATTCCAAAGGGCGAAGTGGGGAGTTAACTTATGAGGTATTTTTTAAATGTAATCTCAAGCTTCAGGTACAAAACTTTTTTTTTGTCGCGGGGAAAGCATTTTATTACTACTACTACTGCCGTCCGCTCCGGGGGGAAGCGGAATGATAATAAAACGGTTATGCTGGACTAGCCGGTCTTACGACCCAGTACCCTCTCGCCCGGATGATAGCTATCCGGGCTGCGGCTGGGCCGAGTCCCTACCTCTTATGTACACCCAATCGGACACTACCAGCTAAAACCCCGCGGTGGCCTTCTTCGTCACTTACGGAGCAATCCCGGGGTATATTATAAGGAGTGCTAGAAGTTGAAAGTTAGGAGTCATCTACACAGGCACAACACCTGAGAGTCACCACGATCGCTATAGGTGCTTCAGTGCAGAAGACAACTCCTTGCATGGATACTTCTGCTCCTGAAAATAACCTCCACGGGGGCGGAGCCGCGAGCAACAGCTAGTTTATAATATTTGTAGAATAACAGCACGTTTTCACGGCAATATACAATTCCTAAAGTTTCGTTATATAATAATAATGATAATACTAGCCCTGTATTAAACATTGTTCCACTGCTGGGCACGGGCCTCCTCTACTAATGCTCTCTAAAGGGTTAGGCCTTAGTCCACCACGCTGGCCTAATGCGGATTGGTAGACTTCACATACCCACGAAATTCTTTTGAGAATTCTCAGTTATGCAGGTTTCCTCACGATGTTTTCCTTCACCGTTAAAGCAAGCGATAATTAACAATTACACACATGACTTTAGAAAAGTCAGAGGTGCATGCCACTTGGGTTTCGAACTTACGACTTTCGTCTTGGCAGTCCGTACCGCAAAGCTAACTAGGCTATCACTGCTTTTTTTAAAGTTTCGTTATAAAGAGTTTATATAGTAGTTTTGTTGTAAGTCTGTGCAGACGCGACGCTGACGATCGAAACAACGCTCATTAATAGATGATAATAAAACATTTACTTCGATTCTTTGACCTTGACCTTTAATTTCACTAGTATAAGATTAATATTTCCAGTGAAGCTTGAATTCGATGGAGGTAATATTAAAAAAGGTAAATATAAATAGTCAGATGAATAGGATAATTTGATTAAAGATCAGTAAAATATACCACAACATAATATTTGTGATCTTATGTAAATATTAACATCTGATGACTCGTCGAAGAATAACAGCCAATTATGCATCGCGGTCGAATTATGAAATTCATTAATAATGAGTTCTTATTATTAAACATTAAATCCATTAGGTGCAGTGTGGTCACTATTCCGTGTCAGGAGAAAAATATAGTTTACTCAGATTTTGTGCGGTATTCTTATCAGTGTATCAATTTATAAATACATAGCTGGTGGCAGGATGTGTGGCACACGTAAGTGTGTCCCGTTCCGAGATCAGCTATTGTACATCCGGTTATTGTCGCGGTTCTAGAGTTGTGGTACGATATTTGGCCGTGTTGCGGTTTTCTAAGTACTCTGAGACTAGACCCTCGACCGAAGCGGTCCACCTTCTTGTCCATGGCGTAGTGTGAGTAAGCAGGCCGGCATGATAGTGTTGTTTTTGCGCTTATCATCAGGTGCAGCGTGGTCACTTAGCCGAACCAAAAAAAAACAAAAAACCAATTCATTTAGTAGTAATATTTGTGCCAAATAAAAGTTTTTTAATTCAAAGTATACCGACTTCAATAAAAAAACAAATTAGGCGTCCTTTTAAAATTTGACGGTGTGCCCTCGATTTTTCTGAGATCCCATCATCAGATCCTGACTTAGTGGCAATGGGACCACCTGGAAAGTATACCCTTTTAAACAAAAAAAGAATTTCTCGAATCGGTCCAGGCGTCTTCGAGTAATCGGGGAACATACATAAAAAAAATATTCCGACGAATTGAGAACCTCCTCCTTTTTTTGAAGTCGGTTAATAAAAAAAGATTCTATTTACGAGGGTTACAGACAAATTCAGTTGATGATAAAAGGTCCAGCGCAGCTGACTGGCAACCGTCTCATTGTGATTCATTGTCGAGGGCCCGGCCGATGGACCGACGGACGGACAGCCCAGCCAGCACGTGTTCCACTCAGCACGCGGCGCACGTTCCGCAGCCACCGCCTGTAATGGGCCTTCACTGTTTGTTAACGGGTTTCAGATACGCCGTTTGACCACTTTTTGTAATCGGAATTGGTATATTGTTGTATCTGCGATGTGCTTAGGTTTATAAAGAAGAATAGGTGATACAGTTAGTCTATGGAACATTGACTCACGTGGTTCTTAAATTATCAGTCACAGTTATAAGTGTTATTGACAAATGGCCACAATGTAACCAACCATTCAGATTGAATAAACATTGTTCCTTATGTGCCGATTGGAGGATTGGCGACAACGTCATCAAGAATCCATTTCTGTGCTGTAATATTACGGGTATTTATGAATAATTTAGAAATAAATAAAAGCAAGCAGCGATAGCCTAGGTGGTTGCGGTACGGACTGTCAAGACGAAAGTCGTAGGTTCGAAATCCAAGTGGCATACACCTCTGACTTTTCTAAAGTTATGTGTGTATTAAAATGTTAATTATCGCTTGCTTTAACGGTGAAGGAAAACATCGTGAGGAAACCTGCATATCTGAGAGTTTTTCGAAGGTATGAGAAGTCTGCCAACCCGCATTAGGCCAGCGTGGTGGACTAAGGCCTAACCCCTCTCATTAGTAGAGGAGGCCCGTGCCCAGCAGTGGGACAATGTTTAATACAGGGCTAGTATTATTATTTATTATTATAAATAAAAGCATACAAACCATACCACATAAGCATAAAAAGTTTTATGACTGTTCAAAAACAAAGGTAACACGAAAATTTTACAGCCTAGCGTAGTGGGCGAGTAGACGGATGCGAAAACAGAGGCACCGGCTTTGGTCTTCGCACTGAGTCCAAATAAATCTGTCATCCACAAATATTTTTACGGGTCTGGGTGTTGCAGGATCATAATTCTTAATACCCACTATACATATTTGACATAGTATGGGGTCAGAATTATGTGTGAGTCTTTTGGGTGTATTATTATTAATAAAGCACACCTGCTACGAGCTGGTAAGAGAGGGCTCAACGACGAGAATCTTATCATAGAGGACTTACATGCTTATTTCCTTTCCTCCAAAAAAAGCTATAGATTTTTTGTAACATTACATAGTAGTCCTCCAGTTACGCATAGGGCTAGAGAGATTGACTAATGCAAATAAAGCCTTAATCTAGCAGAAGACAATTTTGCCTGATCATCTTAAACATGCCGTTCCCATGACCTTGCCCTTTACTATACACGAGCAAGTGGAAGCCGCCAGTAAACTTAGCAGTAGTGAGGCAAGTACTGTAGTTCTACCATAAGTTATTCTGGCAAGTCACTGTGGTAAGCGGCCGCGCGTATATCTTGGCAGCCCGTGTAGTATAGGTTATACCATCAATACTTAAAGGCCAGTTGTTACTGAGCAGAAACTGGCTCTAGATTACTATTCTGAAATATAACGTGACTTGACATTTTAGTGCATTGTAACTGCCAAAGCTGTGGTGTTGCCAGTTTTATGAATCGTGAGAATTTCTTTGACCAGTGATCAGTGCTAATTTCCTCAAAGGTTGGAAACACAGCTGGGTTTACTCAGGTATAAGTGAAGCGGTGATAGCTCATTAACATGTGAATTTAGAAAGAGTGTCTAACATCGTTAAAAATGGCGAAGTATATTTTATATTAAAATACATAGCAAAGGTTCACGGCAGAGCGATAGGCAGAAGTACAACCACTAGGGTTGGTTGAGTAAAAATGCGTCCCGCATATAGGTGACGAGCGTATTTCCACATCAGGCAGAAATTCCATAAGTTTTTTTTAATTAAACAAACAAAAATCGACCGTATATTTGAGTCCTGGACCTTCAGTTTATGTACGCTGCCATGCGTCTATTGAACATTAAATATTGTAGAATAAAGCAAAAATATTCAAAAGATAATGGTAAGTGTTGATTAATTACGCGTTCCCTAAACAAAAGATTAGGCTTAGCAAGTAAATATTATGAAATATATTCATCTTCAACCGCTAGTGCTTAAAATTAATTAAGTAATTTTTAGCCTCTAAATACTGGCAAGAACGGATCGCTCATCTGATGGTAAGCAGATATATAAGATAGATAATAAATAATCAATGAAAATGCTGCGATAGTTATTAAATGCAGAATACCATTCATAATTAGATTTTTTTTTCCTTTTTATCATACTAGATGTTGCTCGCGGCTCCGCCCGCGTGAAGGTTATTTTTGGAAGAAAAGGTATACAACCCATGGAGGTATTTTAAGCTATTAAACCTTTCTATATATTTTGCTATCCCATAGGAAGCGTGTATTTTTCCGCGAAATATAGCCTATGTGCTATTCCAGACTATAATTTATCAATTTGCCAAATTTCAACAAGATCCGTCCAGCCATTGTAGTGTGATTGAGTAACAAGCTATTCATCCATCCATCCAAAAATTCGCATTTATAATATTAGTAGGAGTATGATTAACCATCCCTAAAATCACACGGTTACTATGAGTAAACTTCATGTAAGACACAAGCTATTGTGGACTTTTATGTGGACTTATTAAGATCTACAGTTCTTTAGAAATAGATCTCATAAGGTATAATCAGTACACCTACTTTTCGCCGTAACTATTACGGTCCCATAATGTGAAAGGGGGCGAGCCTATCGCCATACCAGGCTCAATGCCAGACTCCGAGTTGATGCTGAGTATTTTTAAAATGGAAAACCCGGTATCACAAAATTAGGTGTATTGGTTACACTTCTGCCTACCCCTTTGGGGATTACAGGCGTGAGTTTGAGTACTGATTCGCAAAATTCATCACGCATAAAACTAATTGTTACTTAGCACGTTTGAATACATTATGCATAATGGCATCCGCTTGTTTATTTAGACAATGGTAAATGCACTGGAATAATATCCACGTTCATTTCATATTACGATTTAATAAAACGCTTGATAATAAATAACAATAACTGTCAAATGCCCAACCACAATGCCGCGGCAATTTCGGGACACTAATATTTGGTATTTAACTGACGCAACAAAATAACTTCTTAAATGGATTTTCCAGTGTATATAAAACGCATATTTTCATAAAGAACTGAGATTATTATTATATTTTCGTAATCAATAGAATATATTCAAGAGGTATAATACCTTTTGGTTCTATTTAATCTAGAAGAATAATTCTAGCCTTATAAGAGTGAAATCTAGATTAGAGGACTGAAATTGTAGTGTAATACAGTGATTGGATTAAGGTATTTTGTATCGAAATCGATCTAAAATAATTAAAATCCAAATAAATAAATTGTATTATAGTTTAGACTACTCTTATACTAATCATGTCAATTCTGCTCTTAGAATGTTATCGTACACTACTGATAGCTCCGATTCGAAATTGGTTAGGCAAGATTAGGATCTAGTCTAGTTTTGTTACCAGGTATCTTTGGGTTGGTTTTATTTTTGTTATGTATAACACCTAGTATTTAAAAAATATTATTATATGTTTTTGTTTGTTGGTGTTATTATACACCTAGCAGTCATATACTCGTATATTATACCTATATGGTATTATCGTGGCTATCAAAAACTACGAACGAGTTTCAGTCTCAAATCACCCAGATCCGAATCGAATACTAGTATTATAGATATTACACTGCACTATACTTCAGAGACGACTTTCAACTCAGTCCGCCCAGTGACCATGAAGGCTGTAAAGTTTTCGAAACGTCGGGACAAAAAAAAAGATAAACTGCGATAGAATCCGTAAAATTAGTTTTATTGCTCAAGTAAATCTTTGTCTTAGTGCGAGGATTAAACCCGCGACCTTCGGTCTCACATTCGATTACTCGCCCGCTAGGCTATGGATCACACATCAAGATAATGTTTTTTTAATACATAAAAGATTACAAAAGTTTAAATATTATTTAAGAATGCCACACTTGGATACTACGGTGTCGCAGTTGATTCATGCTGGCAATCAATTGAATACCACTCTGTGACAAACTACATCTTACACCAACCAAAAATTTGTAAATTAGATATACCTCGCTTTATTTAAGTTTATATAGCTCAATTGTAAATTATGTAAAGAGTTCACAGTTCTCTGTAAAACTTCCGCTGGCAGCTGCACACAGCACAAGTTATAAAACTAGTTCTATAATCATAAACGTGTTCTACGACCTACGTAACCTGAAGCCGAAGTTTAAACTGCACTCTCCACTCGCCAGACTGTACAAGATGAGTATTCGATTAATTTACATTGAGTTGTCTGTCTGTTACACCGCGTACAGTGAAGTTGTTAGCAACATACTTCATTACTTTTTAACACGATAAACTGACTGAATGCACCTATACAAAGTAGTCTAATGGGATGTTTCACAATGAGGGGATCACCCTCTGGGCTAAACTGAAGGTTGTCTGAAAATGTCATCAAAATCGCTCCTGCCATTTTAGAGACCACCTGCCATGACATACGTATCGATTTATAACCGACTTCAAAAAAAGGAGGAGGTTCTCAATTCGCCAGAATCTTTTTTTATATATGTTCCCCGATTACTGGAAGACGCCTGGATCGATTAGAGAAATTCTTTTTTTGTTTAAAAAGGTATACTTCCCAGGTGGGCCCATTGGCACCAAGTCCTTACCACCTTTAAATTTTATAGGGACGCATCATTTGTTTTTTTTATTGAAGTCGGTGTACTTTTTATGAATAAAAAAACTTTTTACAATATTATATATTTTTTATTCCACGATGGTGGCAAACAAGCTTACGGCCCGCCTGATGGTAAGCGGTTACCGTAGCCTATGGACGCTTGCAACACCAGGAGCATCACATGCGCGTTGCCGTTGTTGTTGTTTATATACACAGATTTTTTTTATTTTATGCTTTTACTTTCGACTTCAATTTCAAAATAGTATTTTATGTTAAAAATATAACTATTGTAATGTCTATTTCAAACATGCTATATTTTGTTTTCCGAACTCGTTATTTCGTTTCGATTCTGAGCATAACCACTCTGTGCCCGGTGTCCGGTTGGTATGCGACCCTCGTTCAGCCACTCACTCGTATCGACGCCTTTTTCAAATGAAATGTAATAGGGCACACTTGTTATGTCAGCGATACTTTAGTCTATAGTATACAAAGGTAAACGAGCAAGTTCGGTAACTGTAATTTTTTCTCGTTCTTTTTTTAAAAAGCTGCTTTCCGGAAAGATCGAGTAAAGATTAAAAAATATACATAATGTATAACATTATATTGATTGAATGAATTATACCAATATTATTATTATTATTAGGTGGCGCTGTTATAATTGTACATGCGTTACGACTACTGTGCTGAGGCCTCAGGTTCGATCCCCAGGTCGGGTAAGATCATATTGGATTTATCTATTTAGAAATACTTATTATTAGCACGGAGTTTGGAATTGTGCTTGGTATGGCGGTGGGCTCGCCCCCTATCACATTATGGCACAGTAATAAATTCGGTGAAAAGGTGCTGGTTACACCTCTGCCCCTACCCCTTAGGAGATTACAGACGTGATTGTATATGTATATATGTGATGGATAAATAAAAAAATATGTATATGTTATTATTACAGGTTCTTAATACTGATTATATGTAGCCGTGATATATTCCACCCGCGTATCTCGAAATTGGCCCGATTTTACGAGCTTCGTTTATAATTCGGATAGACAAGGACATTGATAAGGATTGTGTTTTTGCTTAGTTTCAAATATTGGGAGTGACAGATGGGTCTTACTGAAAGGTGGATGGGTAATTTAATAAAACTGAATGGCGCTGTCAGCACATCGCACCTACAAAGTGCTTTGAGTTAAATTCATCATACATATAGCAGCCCCACACTACACAAGCAGCCAGTTTATTAAATAAAGTTGATATTCACTAAATTACGAAGAATTAATTTCAAGTTTCAAAGAATTACGATCAATAGATTTCAAATAAGTACGAAAGAAAACTTATGAATATACTGGCAAATACAACAGTCACTGCCTCGATGGCGCAGTTGTAATTGCGCATGCGTTACGACTGCTGCTGTGCTGAGGTCTCGGGTTCGATCCCCGGGTCGGGTAAAGTGATATTGGGTTTTTCTATCTAGAAATTCCTCAGTATTAGCCCGGAGTCTGGAAAATGTGCCCGGAATGGCGATAGGCTCGCCCCCGGTCACATTATGGGACCGAAATTCGGCGAAAAGTGGGTGTACTAGTTACACCTCTGCCTACCCCTTCGGGGATTACAGGCGTGAGTGTATGTGTGTGTGTACAACAGTCATACACATAGCTCTGACCCCACACTAGGTCAATCCTGTGTCGTGGGTATTAAGAACTACGAGGGACTACGGTCCCACAAAACCCAGACCCGAAACAAATATCTGTCTGTCATAAAAACATTTTTCTCGGTGCGGGAATCGAACCCACGACATCTCGTTTCACAACTGGCTATTCGCCCAATGCGCCACGTAGGCTGAATATAAAGCTTTATTCCATGATATTAAAGAATATGATGTAAAAGTTTTAGTGCAGCCGAGGAATTACTGTCTATTTGATTATATGATGGGCATAATGCGATGAGAGATAGTCTCTGACTTTTCGAACAAACATGTGTATTTAACAGTGTTAGGTAGTCCAATTAGACTAGCGATCAGTATATCATTAAGTTAAGTATTCAAATAAAACAACGCAATAAATCAAAATACAACCAAAGGAAGAGAAACCTTACATGTAGTACCACTATAAAACCGTAAAATACTGAGAAACAAAAGCTAAAATAAAACAACTCCATAAATCAATATATTCAGTCAAACAAAACCCTTAACCGGCCAGACATTTTATAAAAAGGCTAATCATTAAACACTCTTTGTGATGTTTAACATAAGAGCCAACGTAATCTGAAATCAGGTAGAACCGAACAAAGAAGTAAGGGGATAATGTCAACTGTGGGCGGTATAAAAGGTGCGAGTATTGAGGACCCGCGAGCATTTCTGAGTATCCTCTAGTGGACGGACGTCACGTTCAGGGTTACCAACTTGCACAGAAAAGTTTTTTTTTATTCTGGCACGGCACCGTTACGGCAAGTTAGAGTATCAAGCAAGACAATCTATCCTCCGCTACTCAACACAATCATGGCGGCCTGCTGCTTCTCACTACGCCATGGGCAAGAAGGTGAACAAGCAATCGAGGGTCTAGTGTCAAAGTACTCAGAAAACCGCAAAACGGCCAAAAATTGTACCCCAACTCTAGACCTCCGATAAAACTGGAATTGCAGCGAAGTGACCCTGAAGTTTGTTCTGGATGAAGAAATGTTAAAAAGCTTATACGCGTTTCTTGGGATAACAATTGGGGTATTAATACTTAGGGCGCTGACTTGCTCATTACAGTCTAAGATGTCTTTAAACATCTTATGCAGAAATACTAGATCGATTACTTTCCTTTTATTATTTAAAGTGACAGTTTACTGTCGCGTTTCGTATGGTAAGTGAGATATCCGGAGGCCCAGATTCCCCCTTCCCTTTGGTAATCCCTATTCCTGTCCTTTAAGGCCGACAGCGTATACATGATACTTTCGGTATTATGGATGTTCATGGGCGGTGGAGATCATCTAACATCAGGTGACCCACATGCTCGTTTGTCGGACTATGCAATAAAAAAAAACAACAGACATTTTTGATAACCTTGGTTTAACATCTAGCCTATCGCAGTGCATAGTTGGATGTAGGCTATTCTAATGAACGTTAATTATCCCAGTCTTGGACAAACCCCATCTACCTTGATAAATACCAAAAACAATTTATTAATGTATCCCCAAGATAATATTAATTAAGATTAATATCTACTCCCACCATTGTTTTGGTGTAAAATTATATTAGTAGCTAAATTAACTTGGTATACTGATTTATTTTAAATAACGTTAATAGCTGAATAATTTATCACATAGCTAAATAGTAGTATTTTTGTCAGTAATTGGCAACCCTAGTTACCTTGTACGCAATCACAACCAGTTTCCTCTGAAATAGCCCACGCATGCTTTCAAATATCAAGCACCTGTCGATTGTGACTCAAAAAGCAAATTTTTCGCCTAATTGGTTCAATAGGATGTTTTTCTTGAATGTCGTATCCATTTTCAGTAGAAGTTTATTCAATCGCCTTTCCTTTAAAAAGGATAACAGCGGTGGCTCTTTGTTACTTAGAAACTTCGATTTGTACATGTCTAGATACCGCCACGCCACGTGATCATATTGTATTGAAAGTTTTTTATCCTGCCACGGCCAAATGACCAACCTGATGGTAAGCGCAGTGCCGTCCAGATTAAGTGTCAAGTAGCGGGAGACAATCTATACCTCGTTACTGGACACAATCATGCCGGCCTGCTGTTCAGCTTCTTCACACTACGCCATGGGGCAAGGAGGTGAATAAGCAGTTGAGGGTCTAGTGTCAAAGAACTCAGAAGGCTACAACACGGCCAAACATTGTACCCCAATTCTAGACATACAAACCCCGGATGTACACTGGCTGATCCCGGAACGCGGCTTACTTGCGTGTGCAGCTGTGGCGGGTTTTACACCCTGTGTACGATGGTCGCTATCCGGTGACATAAAAGTTTGTATAATAAATAATAAATACACCCAACAATCACACATATAGTTCTGATCCCACACTAGGTAAAACCTGTATCGCAGATATCAAGACTACGAGGGACTACGGTTCCACAACACCCAGACCCGAAACAAATATCTAACTGTCACACAAACATTTGTCTCGGTGGAAACGAACCCACGACCTCTTGTTTCACAGCTAGCTGCTCGCCCGCTGCGCCACGGAGGCTGTGAACTTACATACATGTTTTTTTTTATTTTGTAACGCCAAAGTGATAATTTTGCACTTGGAAAGTATATCTAGTGGAATAAAATTATAATAATACTGTCGAGAGATGTCGCTTCCATCGATGATCGTCAGAGATATGCCGATTTGAAGTAACTACATATACACTGGCTTACTTCGGAAATTACACAGTAAAGGATAATAACAGCTGAATTATTAAAAATATTAACAATATTAATTAAAAATAAGCTTATCGTAAGTGTAAATTTCGCTTAAATTTCCTCCTAGCTATACTACGTGTAACGGGAATAACGCACATTCTCAGACACCCCAATTAAAAATATTATTACAATCATAATTCATGTATTGAAATTGCACTTACATTATAAATATTGTTTTTTATAAAATTAGTTGTACTAATTTTTGACATAAAGTTCGTAGTTTTAATTATTTGATTTTTTAATGTGTTCGTTTATTATTGCATTCAGAAAAGACTTTATCGCATCGAGTTATATCTCAGTTTCGTTTGTATTGAACGTTAAATTAAACTGTGGATGACTATTATTTACCTGAGAGTTAATTATTTTTGGAAAAAAAATCGTCTATTAAAAAACTGTTGGTATCGATTCTGTTGCTTATTCTAAACAAACTACTTTCAGAGTGTGCAGTAATCATGTTACATGTTGTATATATTTGCGTATAAATTGAAGGCAACAGTATTATATTTAAATTAAAATGGTTAACATATCTTTCTACAGAATTCTTTTTATGAAAATTATCTAAATTTAAAAATAAATTAATAGATAACGAAACTTAATGAAAGCAATTTTCAAGAACATAAAACTTGTCTGTTAAATTTTAACAGATCACTAATGTGATGTGTCCTCACGTACGAAAACATTTAATCATTGGTTAACTTAACTAGTCTTTCATTTGCTTGCAAATGTGTAGAAAGTCCTAATAAGTTGAATATAAATGGGTAAAGTATATTTTTATTATGTATCTTGCCGTAAATTAAATCTGAAATTATATCATAATAAAATAGCTAATGAGAATATTAGAGTAACTAGAATTCAAAATTAGTTAATCTTTACTAAAAAGACCTTTGAAATGAGATCCTGAACAGTTATTCGGAAATTTAATAACCCAACGCCTCATTTTACAAAACATTACTCTTCACAACAAAAACATACATTTCCAACACAAAACATGACACCGAGTATTATTTTGTGACAATGAGCTACACATTTGCATGTGAAAAACACATCTTACTTTATCTGACGCATGTCTGCCGTGTCTGACAGAACATCTGGTAGTCGTGACGCCGCGGGGTAGCGTAGCGACGAGTGTTGGGCGGAGGGTAGAGGGGAGAGTCAACACACGACGCAGTTAAATAAGCCTGTCTTTGTTACCCACAACTAATGTACTCAAGTGGGTTTGATTACACACGTCTAGATACTGCGGCGTAATGTTATTGTGATGTTTCAGTTGTAGCCTTATTGGCACAGTTATTGCCGTGTAACTCTGAAATGAGTGGTCGTGGGTTCATTCCTCACACTGAGGAATAACATCGTATTCCCGATTGAGAACAATAATGTAGGGTAGCATCTGTTTTTTCTTATTCTCGCACGGCATAGTGACCACACTGCACCTGATAATAAGCGCAGTGCCGTCCAATTAGAGATATATTCATGTCCGCCCGGATAGCGAACACCGTACACAGGGTGTAAAACTCGTCATAGTGGCACACGCAAGTTTGTCGCGTTTCGGGTTCAGCCAGTGTACATCCGGTTTTTGTCGGGGGTCTAGAGTTGGGGTACGATGTTTGGCCGTTTTGCGGCTTTCTGAGTACTCTGACACTAGACCCTTGACCACTTCTTCACATTCTTGCCCATGACACACTAACGAAGAAGCAGGTCGGCATGATTGTGTTGAGTAGCGAGGAATAGATTGTCTTTAGCTACTCGATACTGTGATTGAACCGCACTGGGCTTATCATCAGGTGCAGTGTAGTCATTTTGCCGTGCCAGTATAAAAAAAGACACCTGACAGAAGCAGTATGTACACTGGCTGATCCCGGAGCGCGACACACTTACGTGTGCCACCATGGCGGGTTTTACACCCTGTGTACGGTGGTCGCTATTCGGGCGGATAAAAATATCCTACTACCAGCTAAAATCTTGACTGATATGTGTGACTGGTGGATATTTGGACTGACTGGTTGACTACTTTTATACGTATTTTAGTTGTGTGATGGCAAATACATAGTTATATTAATAGTTATTGTTTATATTAGAAAAAAACAGGTTTTATACCTTTGAACTAAATTTGATTATTTGAACTCGCTAATATCTGAACTGCCAGTCACTAAATAATGTTGATATATTTATTGTGAGATATCTAATATCACATGTCCAACGGGCGCGGAGCAAATGACTGTCACAGGGTGGGCGCTGTCAGCAAAACTTATTTAAACATATTTTTTTTAGTTCCTCGATAGGCAGACGAGCAGACAGGCCGTAACAACTGATGGTAAGTTGTCACCGCCGCCCATAGACTTCTACAATGCCAGGGCACAGCAAAGCCGCTGCCTACCGTAAATATCATCTATTACTGAAATAGTCACTAGCACGGAGTCATTGGCTCCTAACGCTAAGAAAATATAATTTTTTCACCCGCAAATATCCATCTAGACATGTTTGGTGTACTCAGGTGGTTCCATACGAGACCGCGTGAGGTTCGCGCCACGTTTCTTCCGTATTACATGACAAGTAGTTATATTGTATTACATCTTCCTAACAATATATGTCTATGAGGGCTCGCTACATTATCCTTTCCGACAGACGTCATTATTTATGAATATTGGGGAACGTGTGATAAAGGGGTTCCAAACATTTATTATGATATTTTGTAGTGTATCAATATTATATAAATTATATTGAAAGAAGGGTAGCAAGTTATTTGTTAAGTGCTGTTCGAATTACGCGTACAATATTGTTTTATTCATATGATTTTATTTATTCAGTGTCAGTTTCGATACCGTCGAATGATATTGTTATTTTTACCGTTGTGCTGGACTAAGTGTGGAGAAAGGAGCCCACAACCAATACAGAGACCGTTGCTTTTATATAACGATACATTTGGCAGACTTCGCAAACATTTCTTGAAATTCAACTATTTTTTTGATAATTTACGCGGAGTACCTTAAGTCTACTATTGTCTGAATGTATATGCCCGTAGACATATTTCTACGTAGGGACACCGCGACAGTGACATCCGAGAAGTACTTTTTATAGCTCTTTTTTGTCAAGTCAACCCTCAATGACGAAATTAAGATTGATGGAACCGCCTACTGTTTACGAGTTTTACAACAATTTCTCATAAATCTGTTGAAAATGAAAAAAACCTCGTCACTTCATTATAATGAGTTTTTATTGCGCGGGGACTCGTTCATTTGATGCGTTTGATTGATGGTCGCTGGTCATGGTAGTGGGGGAAGGTGCGGAGAAGGGGGGAGAAGAGGGGGTGGGGGAGTCTTGTCGCGTCGTCACGTACTGACACCAACTTTCCTTGATTAATGATTGAAAATGCCACTAAAATTTATAATTTTTATTTCTATGGTGAATAATTATTAAGTTATAATTAATAGGAACGCTTACATACATTAATTACATTACTATTCAACAAGCAATAACAATCATTTATGTTTATTTATTTTAAAGTAAAGGAAAATATACACTAGAGTAGTATATAAACATAAAAAAACAATGTTTAGAATTCCGTGATCAGGTTCGGTCGTCGTATTAGACATTTTGTCGGGGGTCTAGAGTTGGGGTACGTTTGGCCATGTTGCGGCCTTCTGAGTACTCTGACACTATACCTTCGACCGCTTCTTCACCTCCTTGCCCCATGGCGTAGTGTGAAGAAGCTACACAGCAGCTGGCATGATTGTGTTGAGTAGCGATGGGTAGATTGTCTCCCGCTACGTGATACTCTAACTGGATGGCACTGCAGTTACCTTCAGGCGCAAAATGGTTACTTTGCCGTGTACGGAAAAAAAAGACCGTCCGATACCTTTCTACTTGCTTATTAGACACAAATCACATTTTATTAAATTAACGTTTTGGTTTAGGTTTCCTATTAAGGGCCTTATGTCAAATTGCATGGCATTTAGACCCCTGTAATTTACACATAAGGATGATATGAAACGCGGTCGCGCCGAGCCGCTGCTAAGCATAATTTCAGTGTAATCTTTCAGCGAACTTAAAACCTACACAAAGGCTATTGTTTATTAATGTGCCGCGTCACTGAGAGGTTAGGGGCCGTATATACTGTTACAAGCCGAATTCGCGCTAGTATTCGGCTTAGACTGTAGCTGAAAACAGAAATAAAGCTTTGTAAAGTATAGTGGAAGTTGTTAAATACTTTAACAGCGCCGTCTGGTGGTAGGTGGCCGCCTTCTGCACTACATAACAGAATCTGATCGGAGAAAGTTCTAGAAGGCGGTTAGTGCCACCGGACACGGGGCGCTGTACAAGTATATAACGACATGTCACTTTTACAGCGCCATCTGGCGACGGGTGGCAACAGACCTTCTAGAATACATAACGAGAATCTATTGTAAAACGTTCTAGAAGGCTGTTGGTGCCGCCGGACGCTGGAGGCGCTGTTCGAATATATAAGAAATGACAGATTGAATTATATAAGCAGACACAATAAAGACGATACGCAAACTAGACTTCTTTTTTCCCAATATTCGATTTATACATTTTGGTGACCCCGAATCGTGCTCTGAGCAGCACCAGAGACGTATAATTGGAGACTTGGAGGATTTGGTCTTATTTGGAAGCTGGAAAGCCCATATTTAAGGCCAACGGATTTTGGAGTGACGTGGACGAGAAAGAAAAATTTCGATTGGGAAGAGGGAAGTTACAACGACGATAACCGACGACGAACATATTAAATTTGCGATTGAGGCAGCCAAACGAGGCAATCGAGAGGTTTGGTACTTTGGGGGACTGCATCCAAGTAAGTGAGCTGGTGTTTTCTTTTTTCCTGTGAGGTAATATCATAAATTTATGTTGTAAAATATATATATATATATATTTTCCTTTCAAAATGTCCTCTGATAGTGAATATGAAACGACAACGCCAGTCGCTGAAAATACAAAGCTAAAAGAGTACATTAAAAAAAGAGGTGTCGTAAAGGGCAAGTTGACATTGTTCAATAAATTTTTAACAGCCTTCCAAAAAACCGAAAAACCTACAGTGGATCAATTACTGGACATTGAGTTGCGATTGGAAAGGATAGCAGTAGTTTTTAACGAATTTGAAAAATTACAAGATAAAATTGAAACAATAAGCCCAAATTTAGAAATTCAATTGATAGAAAGAGAAAATTTTGAAAATGTATATTATAAAGCCGTAGCAATAGGTAAACGAATTTTGAATCAGGTGGTAGATAAGTCTACGAGACCCTGTACGCATCAGGATGTGCCAGGATCCAGTGAGTCAATTAGATATCCCGATATTGTTTTACCCTCATTTAGCGGAGATGCCACTGAATGGATCGAGTTCAGAGACACCTTCGACGCTTTAGTTAACCAAAGTAGTTTAAAGTCGATTCAAAAATATAAATACCTACGAAGTTGCCTAAAGGCAAACGCGCTCGAGGTCATCAGCTCGTTAGAGTTTTCTGAAGAGAGTTATACCCTTGCTTGGCAACTGCTATGTGAACGATACAATAACACTAGGGTACTTGTGTATAATCATTTACGAGCTTTATTTCATATTGATGTAGTTCCCACCTCCGCAAAACCACTACGAAATTTATTAGACAATATATCTAAACATATACGAACACTCCGGGCATTAAATATTTCTACTGAAAGTTGGGACATACTCGTAATTTTTTTCCTCTCAGCCAAACTAGAAAAACCGATGCAACGAAAATGGGAGGAAAAATTTTATTCACGTGAACTTCCTACATTAAAGGACTTCAAATTATTTTTGAGGACGCAAGCAGACCTCCACGAGACGCTGGGCCTCGAGACGGCTACAGGCAGTATCGAGCCAAGCCGAGCGTGCTCGTCGAAGAAGGCTATGGTAGCTACGTCCTCTCCCATATCACAAGTTTATACGAAGGTAACGAAACCGAATATTTACCGTAATCGATGCCCGCATTGCAAGGATAATCATTTTATTAATCAGTGTGCGAAATTTTTAGCCTTAGACATCACGTCACGCATTCGCGTTGTGAAGAAACTAGGCTACTGCTTAAATTGTCTAGGCTCCAATCATATATTGCCGAATTGTCACGCGAGAAATTGTAAAATATGTGGCCGAAAGCACCACACACTTTTACACCTTACACCGATTCAAGCCGATACTGTACCAACATCTACACTTAACACCGAACAAGCAAACTTACACACTATGTCGAACGAAAATAAGTCTATTAACCTGTGCGCGCATATTTCCGAGGCAACAAATGCCACTCTTCAATCCGATATCAATACGACGACGTATAACAAAACTGTTATTTTATCCACTGCACAGGTTTTAGTCTTAGATGTACATAGTAAGTTTCATATGTTTAAGGCCTTACTCGATTCAGGGTCTCAGTCCAATTTTATTACACAACGAGCATACGATATACTAGACATACCTTCAAATAAAATAAATATGGAGGTACTAGGTTTTAACGATAGTTTAACGAATATATCAAAGTCGTGCAATTTAACTATGAAGTCTAGAGACAAGACTTTTTCGACTAATTTAACGTGTCTCATTGTGCCTAAAATTTGCAATCTTCCCTCACATACCGAAACTCTTAACATACCGAAACGATATAATTTAGCCGACGAATTATTTAGTGAAACATGGGAAATAGATTTAATTTTAGGCGCCGAAATTTTCTATCACTTATTATGCGTAGGGCAACATAGCTTAGGTCGCAACATGCCGCTGTTACAAAAAACACGATTAGGTTGGGTAGTGTCCGGTGCTATCACCGCGACGAAACAACAAAAAACGGTCAGGTGTAACTTTGCCCTTAATAACGAGTTAAAACATTTTTGGCAAAACGAAGAATGTTTACTACAACAGAAACTTCCACATGATGATATGACTATGTGTGAAAAAATATTCAACACTCACACAAGAACGTCTGATGGAAACTTCGTGGTAAACATTCCCATTAAATTACCTACCAATTTATTAGGTCAATCTCGACCTATTGTTTACAGACGATTTAAAACATTAGAGACAAAGTTTACACGCGACCCCGAGTACAAACAAAAGTATGTAAGTTTTATAAGAGAATTTATCGACTCAGGTCATATGGTTATAAATAATTCTAATGAGCCCTGCAATTATTTACCTCATCATGCCGTAGTAAATCCGAATAAATTAACCACACCCTTACGAGTGGTCATAGACGCTTCCTACAAAACGAGTACAGGAAGGTCACTTAACGATATACAATACAAAGGCGAAGTAAGGCAAGATGATTTAGTAAATATTTTACTTCGATTTCGAAAACATAAGTATATAGTAATTGCGGACATCGAAAAAATGTACCGCATGATATTTATTAACCCTAGTCAGCAAAATTTACAATGTGTATTGTGGCGTGAAAACACTAGTGACCCATTATTAACTTACAAATTAACAACACTTAGTTTTGGCTTAAAGTCTGCGCCCTACATAGCTACACGATGTCTTTTACACTTAGCAAACGATAGCAAGTTGCAATATCCGGCCGCAGCGGCTGCGATATCGCACGATTTTTACATGGACGATTTTATTCATGGAGGGGAGGACGAGCTATCGGTAGCTCGAACAGCAGTTCAAGTCGACCGCATCCTTCGTGAAGCTAACTTTAAACTACGAAAGTGGAATTCGAATTCCACCGCTATACTTAATACGGTTACCGACAATAGCACGCACAGACAGACAAACAACTCACAATTACCTTTCGATAATAATATACACAAGGTACTAGGTATTTCATGGTGCAGTAAGAGCGATAACTTAACATACACATTAAAATTAAATCATATACCTAGCATATTAACAAAACGAACGATCTTATCTATTGCATCAAGTATTTTTGACCCCTTAGGTTTATTAGGGCCAGTTATTATAATCGCAAAACGTTTGATTCAAAAACTTTGGCTACAAAAGTTAGAATGGGACGAAAAACTGTCCAACGAAATAATAAACGAATGGACAACATTTTATTCAAGTTTAAGGTCACTTAACTCGTTAGTGCTACCGAGGTACATGCTTACAACTGATTACGTCACAGTTGAACTGCATGGTTTCTGCGACAGTTCGTTTACAGCTTACGGCGCGGCTATATACCTACGCTCACAAAATAGGCATAATAATATTACAGTTCGATTATTATGCGCGAAGTCGAGGGTGGCACGTAAAGAAACGATACCGAGGTCAGAATTAAGAGCCGCACATCTTTTATCTTTACTTTTTAAAGGGGTAATCAAGGCGCTTAAATGTAAATTCGATAAAACTTATTTTTGGTCCGATTCAAATGTAGTTTTGGCATGGATAAATACACAGTCGAATAATTTAATACCCTTTGTACAAGCTCGAGTAACTGAAATTCAAAGTTTAACTAATATAAATGACTGGCGCTGGGTCCCATCTAGTGATAACCCCGCGGACTTGCTGTCGAGGGGTCTCCATGCTAATAAATTGGTCAAGAGTACGCTGTGGTGGGAGGGCCCAGCGTGGTTGACAAGTTCAAATATCGAATGGCCCACTGCACATCATACTTCAGTTACACACGCACAAAATTTAAATAAAACACTTTCTAATGTTACGTCGAACAAACACACAAACATACAACCGAACGATTTCATAATAAAATTAATCAATAAATGGTCAAGTGTCACAAAGTTAACACGAATATTTGCATTTATTTTAAGATTTATTAATAACACAAATAAGTTGAATTCAAAACTAAAGGGTACATTATCGGTGGATGAAATAAATCAATCATTAAATAAATTAATTCAGTTTTCACAAATCGAAGCATTTCCAGTTGAATATAACTCGCTTCAAAATAATAAACAACTGTTACGGTCATCCAGTATATTGAGTTTAAACCCGTTCATGGATTGTGGTCTTATAAGAGTAGGTGGACGACTCACACTATCCCATTACTCTCATGATAAAAAACATCCGATCATATTACCACACAATCACACTTTAACTAAACTTATTTTACGAAATGAGCACGTAAGGTTGCTACATGCAGGACCACAGTTGTTGTTAACTTCGATTCGTGAACGATTTTGGCCGGTACATGGTAGGAGCCAAGTCAACAAAGTATTGCACGAGTGTGTGACGTGTCACAGAGCTAAACCGCGGCAACACATTCCTATCATGGGTAACTTACCACCCTCTAGAGTACATCCCGCGCTTCCCTTCCTTGCGACGAGTGTCGATTACGCGGGTCCCTTCAATGTACGGGACAGGAGAGGACGTGGATACAAAACAAGTAAATGTTACATTGTTATTTTTGTATGTATGACAACAAAGGCCGTCCATATCGAATTGGTCTCGAGTTTAGAAACTTCAACATTCCTTTCGGCTTACAGACGATTTATAGCACGACGAGGCAAGCCGAAGGAAATGCTAAGTGATAACGGAACTACTTTCCATGGAGCATATAATGAACTAAAGGAACTTTACGAATTTATAAATATTAACTCAGACGAGGTGACGACTTCTTTGGCAAATGAGGGTATAATATGGAAATTTCTTCCCGCTTACACTCCACATATGGGTGGACTACACGAAGCAGCTGTAAAAAGTTGTAAATATCACCTTAAACGAATATTAGGTCGAGCTTTACTTACATATGAGGAATTTTACTCAATCCTTGTGCAGATAGAAGGTATATTAAATTCTCGCCCTTTATGCCCTATACCTAGTTCAGATAACGACGAAATTTCATGCCTCACACCAGCTCATTTCTTGATATGTAGAACACCTGTATCCTTACCTGACTACGACTACAAAGACATGCCTACAAATCGCTTAACACATATGCAACAATTACAGCAATTGCAGCAAGATTTTTGGAGGCAATGGTCTCGAGACTACCTAGGCCTCCTACAACAGCGGACGAAGTGGAGGAGCGCCAAGGGCCAAGGCCTCAGCAGCGGTGACATCGTGCTCGTCAAGGAGGAACGACTCCCGCCAAGCCACTGGCGACTGGGGCGCGTCATCGGCTGCTGCCAGGGTCGCGACGGCGCCACAAGGGTGGCAGAAATACAAACCTCAAGAGGCACGATAAAACGCGCTTTTAATAATATTTGTCCTTTACCTATTGATGTAAACCACTCATTTAATTTAGCTAACTAACTAATGATAACTTCCATGTATAATTACGAATCAAGTAGATACAGTTAGGTTACATATTTTTAGCCAATAAATATTAAAACTTATGTCTTTCATTATCCCAAGTAGAAGTACTCAGTAGGTACCCATCTGGTACAAACGAATTGTAATGTACAGTTCACAACTATAAAATACATATAAATGTATAATTATAGGCGACATTATATATGTAAGCCTTTCTCTGGAGCATGTTAAATACTTTAACAGCGCCGTCTGGTGGTAGGTGGCCGCCTTCTGCACTACATAACAGAATCTGATCGGAGAAAGTTCTAGAAGGCGGTTAGTGCCACCGGACACGGGGCGCTGTACAAGTATATAACGACATGTCACTTTTACAGCGCCATCTGGCGACGGGTGGCAACAGACCTTCTAGAATACATAACGAGAATCTATTGTAAAACGTTCTAGAAGGCTGTTGGTGCCGCCGGACGCTGGAGGCGCTGTTCGAATATATAAGAAATGACAGATTGAATTATATAAGCAGACACAATAAAGACGATACGCAAACTAGACTTCTTTTTTTTAAAGTTAATGGAATGTATTAAAAAATAATTTGAAAATGTGTATGGCAGGCATGTTAATGACATCAATTTTAATAGCCTATCAGCTACGTATAACATTCCAGTATTCGAATGGGTCGGTTAAGTGGTTAGAAATCAGTTGCTTTATATAAATATTTATTAAGCATCATCGCACCAAATACAATAATGTCAAAATAAATAAAAAAAATGTAAAAACAGGTATGGCGTAATCAACATCTTTAAAAATTAACTTTTTCTTGTTAATTTGGCACGGCAATGTGAGTGATGTAAGCATTGTGCAACCCGAATATAATATCGGTCGTTGATCGCTGAAATGATGCTGGCCTGAAGTGGCTGATTGAGTACATGATTAATTCAGCATCGAGCGCCGGTGTTCACCGCGTTTTAAAATTAATATGAAACAGTTGTAAATTATACATATACACTCACGATTGTCATCCCCGAAGGGGTAGGCAGAGATGTAACCAATGCATCCACTGTTCGGCGAATTTATTACGGTCCCACAATGTGATAGGGGGCGAGGTTATCGTCATACCGGGTTCAGTTCCAGATTTCGGCGTAATACTGAGTATTTCTAAATAGAAAAATCCAATATCAGCTCAGCAGTTTAATTTCATGTGGCGAATATTTTCATTGCATTGTTATCCATAACCCTTTAGCCCCGTAAGATTGGCGACAAACAAGCTTATAAAAATTGAAAATCCCATTACAATATGTTATTTAACAAGCCGTTTGTAGAAACATTCTTTACACAAACATGTAATTATTCGCAAATGCATTATTTATGCCGAAAGGATTTAAAATAATTAACCCGAATTTCGGCCTCTAAATCTTCGTACGGTTTAGTGTAAGCGCTCCGCGACCGCAGCGGCTCGGCCCCGACCGCCCGACCGCCCCATTCTGTGCTATTTTGGCCCATTCTGGCTCGGCGGTGTTTTGTGCTGCCATGACTCGTCACTAACGCATATTAAAACGTTTCCATTTTACATAAAATTAATTGAATTTTTAATAACGCTGCGGTGAACTTCCACTTCTATGAGAAGGGTTCTTGGTGACCCCGCACTCCCGCCCCGCGCTCCGTTTAGATTGTTACAGAACGATTGTTAAATAAACGAATACTCTGTTACCTAAGCTGTAATCATCGAAAAATAAATTGCTTATTAAATTTCGTCTAGTGGCTTTAATATTCGAGTTCTTAGTAGGATATTATTGTTTTTTGAGAGATCAATTTGTTTGTTGGCAGCGGGCCATCCCGGAAACCTCGTGGATCTTATTATAGATTCCTCTGAGGCTGTTAGTGTGCATGAGCGGTAGGTATCACTTAGGTTAGGCGACCGTTTAGTTGTTTGCCTTCTGCTATGAATCAAGTCTTACTTATGTGGTAGTTGGCAGTAAGCCATTCTGGGAAATACTGTATAAATTAATAGCTTTATTCGGCTAGTAAAAAAATATTATGGTTGTCTTAATTTTCATAAAAAAATAGTTATTATTATAAACAGACCAAAAAGACAAACATTAGCTCGTGTAGCCAATGGCTACAAAATTTATTTAATTATTTCACAAGGTGGTAAGCCTTGTCTTATTAGAAATACTTGATTTAAAATAAGATAAATTAGTTTAATGTTGACGCGAATAAAAACAAATTGTACGTCCCGTGGCCTTGAATGTAAAGTTTTCGAAACGTCGGAATTAAAGTAAAACAAAACGAAGTATTTTTTTGTTATTTAAATTTGTAATTAATTTTATAAACACAGAAATTATGTTTATTTGTGTTCTTTAATACCTCTAATATGTTTTTGTGCCAAGTACTAGCAGTATTAAGACAAAGTTTGCCACGTACGAGAATATAAACTAAAGAGCACGCGAGTACACTCGTCGAGTTTGTTTCACCATCCAGAAGTTTGACATAAGTTGGTGCGCAGTTTATTCAATTCCCTCGCATCGATATCTTTGATACATTGTACTCAAACTATAAGTTTAACTACATCCGTTTGTTGACATAAATCATAGATTGCATCGAATTATATTGGTCCCGAATATCTAATAACTGAGATACTCTAATTTACGTTGTTGTTGGAATAATTTTAATCATTACTTTGTAAACTAGTTTTAAATGAACATGCTAGGGTTTTTTTTTATTATTAAATGTAAAATGTGTTTTTTTTTTGCTTGTCAACCCCGAAGGGGTAGGCGGAGGTGGACCCCAGTACACCAATTTTTCGAGACTCCGGGCTGATACTGAGTATTTCTAAATAGAAAAACCCAATACCATGTTACTCGACGCGAGGATCGAACCCGAGACCTCCGCACAGCAGTCGTAGCGCCTGCGCAATTATAATTGCGCCACCAAGACATATAAATATATTGTATCTGAAATTTTCCATATTGCGGATATTATTCGTTTTGATCAACGTTAACTACATGTACAAACCTTTACCACTTTACCAAAATTAATTATCTTGACGCCACCCAGTCAACCTGGACGCCCAAGCTTCCAGTTCTATTTTAAATTACCTGCCCTAAATTATCCTTCCTGCCTAAAGTTAGTCACTTTGCCAGAGTTACCTACTTAGGCTAAAATAATCCTTCTATTACAAAATATATCCCAGATGATATTCGTTTAAAGAAAAGTTGCTTTCTCATCCCAATTAATTCAACTTCGCACCAATCTGCAGCCGACGACGCTTGCAGATAACTTTGCGCCACAAAGCCTTTGCATCTTAAAATATAACAGAAATGCCAAGTCGCACCACACTGTAATAAATCAGAACATTTGCTTGAGAACTGCTCTTTGTGGCCAGTAGTGGCGCTGATACACTTTGTTCCTACATAGTTACTAGGAAGCTTTCATAAAGGGGATTTTAGTGCTATGCCTTCCATACAAACACTGAGATGTATGCTTTAGGTGACCACGATGCTATTATGTAATTGATTGTTTTTATAAATTGACCTCACTATACTTGATGGTAAGCGCAGTCCCATCCAGTTAGAGTATCAAGTACCGAGAAATAATCTATCCCTCGCTACTCAACACAATCAAGCCGGCCTGGTGTGTAACTTCTTAACACTACGCCATGGGGCAAAGAGGTGAGGAAGCAGTTGAGGGTCTAGTGTCAGAGTACTCAGAATGCCCCAATATGACCCAACATCGCACCCCAACTCTAGACCCCTCTAGACTGCTATATGCTGTTAATGTAATTTATATGTGAGAATAATATGTTTGTGACTACGGGCCTTCGTATAAAATGATTATTCTTCTGTATTAGTTTTAGAAGAAATGAACGCTGCACTTCATATTGTAAAGTTTGTCACATGTGTTATGGAGCTGCTAATAATCAAGTGCCTTTATATTATATAAATGATATTAGTATTTAGCGAATCTTCCAGTTCTAAGCAACATTGTTGTCTATCCTCAAGTTTTGTTACGATTTCTTCACATTTTTAAAACACTCGATTGATCCATTAACAGTATACTTAATTTGAAAATTCTGTGAATCTTCTCAGAGTATTATTTTAGGTGGTATTCAATAAAAAATATTCCGAAAAAAATCACAGTGAAGGCACGGCAAAGTGACCACACTGCACCGGATGGTAAGCGCAGTGCGGTCCAATTATCGAGTAGTGAGAGACGATCTATCCCCCGCTACTAAGCACAATCATGCCGGCCTACTTCTTCACACTACGCCATGGGCAAGAAGGTGAAGAAGCCGTCGAGGGTCTATTGTCAGAGTACTCAGAAGGCCGCAAAATGGCCAAACATTGTACCCCAACTTTAGACCCCCGAGAAAAACCGAGTTGCTTTGAATTGAAATATCTGTTTGATATGGTGATAGGCTCGTCACCCACCTATTATATCTTGGAACGGAAACATGCTGGGTGAAATATACCACCAGGATCGCCTCGGCCTACCCTCATGATAATACCTGGTATCTTACTGAGATACTGATCTCATGTTATAACTAGGAACACTCGCAGTTGAATCTTTCTACCATAAACATGTATTTTTATGATCTTAGATACGGAATTTCTGAAAACCCATCCCCTAAAAGCCACAATTTCCCAGTACGTTCTACTGATTTTATATTTTTGTAGGCTTAGCATATAATGCCGGCTCTCTTTTATCTTTATTTCGCCGGAGGTTATACTTTTGTTAACTGACTTGATCCATGAAATTGAAAAACTTTTTGTTACTTAAATCAGAACATGTTTATCTAATAATCTACATGATTAAGAAGAGATGTTGAAAATGTTACTGAAATATTAACATTGACATTAGTCATTAATTCTATAATATTCTGCTGAAGCCTAACTACAGCCTCTTACTTTGATAGCGATTCGCATTAATATTTAATTACCTTCCAAAAGTAATTAAGAACCATTAAAGTAATTTATCAGACAAAAAATCGAAACATAAATCTAAATTATAACTTTTATCACAAAATAGAATCTAAAATTAGGCAAGATTAAGTACTTTGGTCACACACGTCACGATGGATAAAAACCTCGTTTTATCTAAAATGAACAATTTTCTCAGTATTCACATTCACATTACATTTCGTGTGCAATCATATTCAATTGAAAGGTGGTGAAGTCATTTTAGATAAAAGATCACTAGCAACCTTTTTAATGCAGAGGACGGGCAAGCAAATGAACAGATTGATTAATGGCATATACTGTCTACATAAATACCTCAGAAGAATCGCGTGTCCAGCCTGACCTATAATGAAAATAATGGTTATTCAGAAACTGTACTTTTAGGCTTCCTTAAATATCACCCATTCATCGAAATATAACGATTTACGGTAAAACTGGCACCTCACTTCATGACTAAACAAAGTTGTAATTAACAAAGTAATTGATTAGATTTTCCTTATGTGATCATAACCTATAGAACATTTTATCAAGTGCCTGGTGATAGACGCTGGCTAGTAATCGTAAACGTGTAATTTTTCTGTTTCTTCATTGTAACGCTCGGTCGTGTCTCACAGATCACTGCAGTATCCAATTTAAGGCCGTGGTTTTTCTCACGAGTATGTCAGGGTCTTTGGGATTATTATTATATTATATCCGTTTAATCAGTACTAAAAACTGGTAATGAATAACCTAAGTGAAAATTAATTTCAATGTAAGCTGAAAGGCGTGCGGTGCAGAGGGGGTGGCTGGGATGAGGGTGAGGAGGGGAGAAGGAAGACGCCGTGACGCTCGGCGGCCCTTAGGCTTGTTTTAATGAAGGCACAATCGAAATCTGCCCGCTCTCAATTGTAGCTCCGATCATTATAATTAGAAAGGTCGCGGGAGACACTAACAAGTGACAACGCAGATACAGTAAGCCATCTCCCTACATTTTTTTTTTTTTTTTATCCTGGCACGGCAAAATGACCGCACTGTACCTGATGGTAAGCGCAGTACGGTCCAAATAGAGTACTGAGTAGCGAGAGACGATCTATCCCCGGCTACTCAACACACTCATGCCGGCCTGCTTCTTCACACTACGCCATGGGCAAGAAGGTGAAGAAGAGGTCGAGGGTCTAGTGTCAGAGTACTAAGAAGGCCGTAAAATGGCCATTGTACCCCAACTCCAGACCCCCGACAAAAACCGGATGTACACTGGCTGATCCCGGAACGCGACACACTTGCGTGTGCCACTATGGCGGGTTTTTCGCCCTGTGTACGGTGGTCGCTATCCGGGCGGATATGAATATCCTACCACCAGCATTCGGTGATAAGCTTTTTTTTTATACCACGGTGGTGGCAAACAATCTTACGGGCCGCCTGATGGTAAGCGGTCGCCGTAGCCTATTGACGCTTGCAACATCAGGAGCATCACATGCATGTTACCGACCATTCAAAAACCTACTTAGTCCATTCTTGAAAAACTCCATACTGTAGTCCCCTTCGAAAAGCTCCGCAAGGAGCTCATTCCATGTTTACAATAATTCTGCGTAAGAAATTGTTTTACCAGCACCAATAGTCCATAGTCTATACATTAATATTTCTATGTTTTCTTCGTATGTAATTATGAACTACACTCATTTTTTAGGTTGAGTTTTCTGAACTATTATGTCCAAACATGAAAGCTACAGTGGCCGATTTTAAAGTAAATAAAAATCCGATAAGTAAAAAAGTGTTTAGATAAAGAAAAATTGAACTTCGTTACTGAAATTTTGGACGAAAGTTAAGTGTATTTTCTATGGGATTTTTGTCGCCTACAATCCTATAAGTGAAATCATGGAAGCATACGAAGTTGAGGGGAAAAATATATATTTGATACAATTTGGCTACTGTAATTATTCGGGCCCTTGTCAAAGCTACGTCCCGCGGCACATCGGCGTCATAATTACAGGCAAATTGTTCTATTTAACTACGGCAGTGTGATTGCGCCCGCGTACAGCTTTCACTTAACCGGGCTGTTTGAACTAGGCAGGCCGCAGATGACTGTTTAAAATAATACGAAATTTAATAATAATGTTTTATAGATATAAGTATAATAAAAAAACGAATGCCATAATAAAATAGCAGCGATAGCGTAGTTGGTTGCGGTATGGACTGTCAAGACGAAAGTCGTATGTTCGAAACCCAAATGGCATACACCTCTGACTGCTTTAAAAAGTTACGTGTATATTAATTGTTAATTATCCCTTGCTTTAACGGTGAAGGAAAACATCTTGAGGAAATCGGCAGACTTGAGAATTCTCATACGAATTTCAAAGGTATGTGAAGTCTACAGGCCCGTGCCCAGCAGTGGGACAACGTTTAATACAGGACTATTATTAAGATTAATATACAAAGTAATAATCAAATGATTCATATGCATAACATCGTCGTAAACAAGAGTTTTGTTAAAAAAATGTATGCATTCAGTTGGAAGGAAGACGATCAACAGTCGCCTCCAACAAATGTAGTCGGAAACAAATCAAGAACTGCCTAAAATCAGTCGTGTGCACTACGCCTTACAGTCCTCAATTGTTCACCAGATAGATCTGTTAATCACGCCGTTTCGTTTTATGGACTCATTCCTTTATCATAACGATATCCATCTGTTTTGACGACTGCTCTACAAATTACCTGCTTTCGGGCTGCTTTCTGACATCCACGACGTTTCATGAGATTGACAACGACACCGGGTGACGTTTTATTTCAGACATCTTAATTATAATAGACATCCGATGATTATCCGGACAATTATTGAAATTATTAAAATATATCTTCTAAGGTTAAATAACAAGAGACAGACTTATGCCTTCGAAGGAGCAATGTAAAAACGCTCGGAAGGATTTTAAAGGAGTATTCACAATACTTTACAATTTCTTTATTTAACACATTTCACTGCTTACTTTTTCGCCGAGACTGCGTATCGAATGACCGTCTGTATCGCCAACTACAGCCGACAAGAACTAGGGATGCGACATTATGTCGTACCGATGAAAACTATCGACTAGTGATGAGACATTCATGAATGAACGTAACAGTAAGCAGAGGTGCAGCTAGTACACTCACAGTTTGCCTCGACTATTTTTGTCCCATTATGTGATAGGTCGCAAGCCTATCAAAAATATTGGCCACATAGTTCAGTCTCCAGCAATCTCGATATTTCGAAACATTTATTAATTCTATTCATAATTTTTTTGTAATGTAGATGTTAAATAAAAATGTTGGGTAGGTACGAAGATGATTATTATTAAGTATTATCAGTGGTGTTAATTGTAATGACTGTCTGTCCCTTTTCTCATTAGAAGATATAATATGAAAGAGAAACGATAAAATCAGTTGGTTTAAAATGTGTTGAGTAAGGCTTTCGATCAAGGAAGTTGTCTTAGCTGATGAATACGAAACTTACATAATACAGCCAGATGAGGCGTCGGTTACTATCAGAGTGTGGCGATAACATCTACTAAACTCAACTTCATACATTTACTACGATGCACGCCGCAGCGCTCCTTTGTCTTCCGACACGTATGAGTACAAGGTAGTTATAACTTTTAAAATAAATATGTTTCTTGAGTAAAGTGCTGTATAAAGTTTTTATTCGTTTGTTCACCAAACGGATATGTAGTGTGAAGAAGCAGGCCGGCATAATTGTGTTGAGTAGCGGGGGATAGATTCTCTCACTACTCGATACTCTAATTGGACCGCACTGCGCTTACCATCAGGTTCAGTGCGGTGACTTTGCCGTGCCAGGATAAAAAACAAAGAAATGTGGTGCTGAATATGAGAAGCATGTAACTTTCTTAACATAATTACTCGACAACGCCTTTTTTTAGATTACCTTTTTAGTTATAATATCGAGTAGCGGGCTCAGTGGCGCATCTTGGGAGAGGCCTACGTCCAACAGTGGACTGACACCGGCTGATGATGATGATGATGATGATAATCGAGTAGCGAGAGGCAACTATCCTCCGCTACTCAACACAATCATGCCAGCCTGCTTCTTCACACTACGCCATGAGCAAGAAGGTGAAGAAGCGGTCGAGGGTCTAGTGTCAGAGTACTCAGAAGGCCGCAAAACGGCCAAACATCGTACCCCAACTGTAGACCCCCGACAAAAACGTAAAAATTAACATAGATATAATGTAGTCTTATTTGTTAATGACAGTTCTAATCTACCTACAATTCATCTTTAAAGGCACGGCCGTCTTTTGAGAACATTTCTGGGTCAAAGACGGCTATACGCTCGGTCGGACGGCCCACTTCCACTTCCACTTTGTTGGGTTGCGTTGGATATAAATCGATAATTCTGGTCTAATGTTTAGTAAGTATATTATAAATGTGGAAGATTGTAAAAATGTTTGGATATTTATATCACGCATAACTAATTCAATGACAATTGTCAGTGTTCGTGGCGCAAAAGCTGGCTTTGAAACGGAAGGCTCTGTGTTGGATCCCCAAACCGAGACAAATATTTTTTGACCGTAGCTCCTAGTTGTTAATATGTACGCCATTAATTTGAGTGGGAAGAAGAGGTCTACACGTGAGATTTGACAAGTTTCACGTGATTCACAAGTGATTATTATTTTGAGCATGACTGAAAATTGTTGTGGGCCGTGGACACTAGATATGAATATATGATTTGGGTTTATTCTGGCGTTTATTTTTTTTTATTCTGGCGCGGCAAAGTGACCACACTGCACCTGATGGTAAGCGCAGTGCCATCCAGATAGAGTGTCAAGTACAAGTAGACACCACGAAGCTGTGACTCCGCAAGCCAGTACGTGTGGTTCTGGTATGGAAGGGAGAGGATGGTATAAGATCAAACAATTCTTCAGAGCATTCAAATCAAATCATTTATTTTGTAAATTAGGCCAGTATGGGCACTTTTTACATGTCATAATAATGTTAAGGTCTACTGGTGCTTCGGAAATGCCTACTGGTCTGAGAAGAAGCACCAAGAAACTCAGCCGTAGGTCTTTTGTAATTTGTCATTACAATTTACATTATAAAATAATTTACATATAAAATACATACATCCTTAAATAAGTCACATTCACATGAAACAAAAAAACGGTACGGTACATGTTAATACAAGGCAGAGTCGTAAATGAGGCTATAAAACCTGTTATTTATTTTCTCTAACTAACAATCAATGAGCAATTCAGGTAGACCAGTCCACACAAGCAGCACCCGTTCACGAGTATGACGCATGTGCCAGCCATCGGCCTCCTCAACCATGACACAGGGAAGTGACCGACCCGGCACATAACGCCGCCGCAAGCACAGACCCTTAAGCGAGCATGACATACCTTACTCGCGTCAAAGAATGATAGAGATACAAATTCACATGAAAATAGCTTTAAAAAAACAAGAAGCGAAGACTATTACGACTCCGGCGTCCTGTGAAAACAATATACATCAAACCGAAATACATTATATAAAATGAGTAATATGTATGTCGGAACGTCGGTATAGCCGATCTGCTCCATCTTGCTTATTCGTGAATTTGTATCACGAAATTCCATTGTAGGCGTTAAACTTCAGGAATCGTTGAAATAAGTGGACTATGGCCTTGACTTTACAATATTTTAATAATACAGACATTTAAATAACTTAGACAATTAGGGATTACAATAATAATTAGCGATTTAGAGCCAATGGGTTTGCGAATCACACAACGCACTACCGCTGTCAACCAGAGAACTAATTGACCAGCCATTCGCACGTAATGACAGACGCAACTCCATTCGGGGTTACCCGCTCTTAATTACAAATAGTATTTAATCGAATACAAAACCATAATTCCTTAGAAATAATAAAGTTAATGGATAATTCTCAAAATAGACTGATTTTCAATATTCAATAATATCGCGTGCCGTTATGTATATTATAAAATAAGTACCTATCAGTGTGTTGTTGTGTTTAGCTGAGCGGCCATGGTTGTTTATCATTTAAATATTCCGTTATATTGTAATAAGCCCTTTTCACTAAAAAGTTTTTTAGTTCGACTTTGAATTGGTCGATGGGCAATATTTGCACGGGCTCAGGAATATTATTATAGAAATGAATACTAAGCCCCTCAAAAGAAGCATGTACTTTTTGCAAGCGAAAATACGACATACACAGTTTATGCTTGTATCTAGTATTTAGAGTATGTATATCACTTTTCTTTTTAAACAAACTGATATTTTTTGTGATGTATATTACATTTGCATAAATATATTGGGACGCAACAGTTAAAATACCTATATCTTTAAAGATATCTCTTAAGGAGACTCTTGTACTCAACTGATAAATTGAACGAACTGCTCGTTTTTGTAATATAAAAATGCTCTCAATATCAGCAGCCTTACCCCACAACAAAATACCATAAGACATAAGACTGTGAAAGTAACTAAAGTAAACAAGACGAGCAGTTTCTACAACAGTCAATTGTCTAACTTTCCTAATGGCATACACTGCAGAGCTAAGTTTCCCAGCTAAGCACAAAATATGCGTGCCCCACTGGAGTTTCTTATCCAATGTGATGCCTAGGAACACGGTAGAATCAACAGTTTCTAAAACCTCATTGTTCATAACTATATATATGTTCATAACGGTAGGCAGCGGCTCTGCTGTGCTCTGGCATTGCAGAAGTCTATGGGCGGCGGTGACTACTTACCATCAGGTGGCCCGTCTGCTCGTCTGCCTATCCAGGCACTAAAAAAAAAAAAAAAATATTAGGTCCTAGATTTGTGACATTTGGAATTACAAATTTTACATATTTAATTTTCTTGGCATTAAGTACAAGATTGTTTGCTGTAAACCACTGAGTTACTTGTGAAAGTGTACTATTAATTTCGTCAAAATTATCTCTATTCCTATCCACTCTGAAAACGAGTGAAGTGTCATGAGCGAATAGCACTGTATTGCACATGTTTTTTAAATAAAAAAGTAAATCATTAATATACACTAGAAACAAGAACGGACCCAGTATAGAACCTTGTAGCACTCCCAGTCGTACAGGAAGATCCTCGGACTTCACTCCATTCAGATCTACGCACTGAACTCTTTGGTGCAGGTACGAAGAAACAACGTCAAGAGCAATGTTGTGTATGCCGTAATGACGAAGTTTCCGTAAGAGCGTGTCATGGTGCACACAATCAAATGCCTTCGAAATATCACAAAAAACTCCAATGGCGTTCTGCGACCTCTCCCACGCATCAAATATGTGTTGAATGAGTGCAACTCCCGCGTCTGCAGTCGAACGAACTTTTGAGAAACCAAACTGATTAGCGTGCAAGAGGTTGTTAGCCTTGAAGTGGTTAATCAACTGCTTCAGTATAAGTTTCTCAAAAATCTTACTAAAGGTCGGTAGTATTGATTTCGCCATGATACAGACGGTAGAACACGCTAAGCGAGGAAATATCCCTATGCAGCTGTAGCGGCTCCAGGCTGTTATTCACGTCTGCGGATGGCCCGCCGCTGCAACCCATCCAAGGCATCGAGAAGGTACCTTGCGGAACCGTCCCAGAGGTGCGAGCAGTATTCCATTCCCAGCCGCACCTGCGCTTTATATAAGCGGTAGAGCTGACCGGGCGAGAAAAACCGCCGCACCCTGTTCAGGATTCCGACTCTGCGTGAAGTGGCGGATATTACGCCCTCGATGTGACTCCTTGGATTAAGATCGCAGCGGATATCCATACCTAGGACACTAAGGTCATTCCGCATTGCGAGTGGAACACCCTGAAGAACGGGGATGGGAGACTTCTTGCACGAGAACGCGCACGCCTGGGTTTTCTTGGCATTAAACTCAACCCGATTCCTAGTACCTATCGAACCTTTGGGCAAGACGATTCGAAATAACCCTCGAAAACAGCTTATAAACATGGCTCAAGAGTGATATAGGGCGGTAGTTCTTCAATAGGGTGTTATCTCCCTTCTTGAAGAACAAAACAACCACACTCCTGCTCCATGCCGCCGGTGTTGTACCAGTGTAGATGACAGAGTTGAACAGCTTTATAACAAGTCCCCATAATACCTTTCGACCTCTGCGAGTATCTCTGGCATGGAAGTGACGGTGGTGGTCTGTGATGTTCTGAGCTTTGTCAGGTGACAACTAGAGGTAAGTGGCTTGGCGAAAACTCTGGTACCCTTGTTCTACGTAATAGCATTTTCAATGTCCAGAGTATTCGAGCGTCTTATATCGCGCCGTATTAGCTCCTTTACCTCTTTGTTAGTAGTACCTGACGCTCAGATTGTGTGACCATTACGAGTTCTCGTCGTTTCCTTAAAAGTTCCAGAGTCTCGCTTGAGAGCTTCGACTTACGTCTATTGTTCTGAGGTCGAAAGTATTTATTACCCACCTCACGCAGAGTCCGCACCAGGCTGTCAGTGGCGTCATCAATATCCGCCGTAGTTTCCAATACGGCAAATCGGTTCTGTATTTATAATATTGACCTTATAATATTGAGCCTTCGTGGCACAGTGGGCGAGTAGTTGACTATAAACGAGAGGTGTTGGATTCGATGTTCGAGCCGAAACAGACGTTCGTATGTCCAGTAAATATTTGTTTAGGGTCTGAGTGTTGTGAGGCCGAAAGTCTATGGTCTTGGTATCTATGCTATAAGATATTTATATGGGATCGGGGTTATGTTTGTAATTTATTATTGCAATACTATTGTACAACTAAGTTACGTGTACATTCTCTCCCATCTTCTCAACTATGTGTGTGTGTAGTTGGTAGCAATCACAGCGGCCGCACCGCACCCGCGTTCCTTTGTTATTTCACTTTGTCACTTTTGTGCCGACCGCGACGCCTCTACATTTTGTAAGCAAAAAGTTCGTATTTTAAATGGTTGGAACTGCACATTTATTGTGACAAAGTATATACGCAAATATTATTCATTATATTTTGATGAAACAAAAGTAATCCTTAAAGCCTAGCGTGAGGAAGCTATAACTCAAATACAAGCTCATGTGGTGTGGTGGCCAATACTGTTTGAATCCGATAACCATCATCCACTGCTACCAAGTATATACCTGTAAGCGAGGATCGAGATTGGCATGCATTTAACACTACATGCAACTATGGCTGGTCTGGTGATAGGCTCGCCCCCTAAAACATTGTTGGACCGTAATGAGTTCGGCGAAATGTGGCTGTACAAGTTACACCTCTGCCTAACTCTTCGGGGATTATAGGCGTGAGTGTATGTATGTATATTTTCAACTATATTTGTATTATTTTATATACATTGTTAATAGTATTTCAAATCTGATGTTCGATAAATTGTAAGCTCGATAGAAACTGCAATACAATTTAAACTATAGAAATGTAATAAACTGACCTTTTTTTTTTGTTTTTTTCATGGGGAAAATCCTCTTGGATTCCCGTCTTAGCGACGGGGTATGCCGGATTCTTACCGGCTAAAAACCCCATGGTTGTCTCCATCAACACAACAGAAGGATTCCGGGACCTCCAAAAGAAACACGCCGGAACCCCTCCAGTGTTACGCTGTATTAGCACGTCAAGAGCGGAGTATGAATAACTCCCCAGCATTCTTACGTACCCCTATACAGAGGAACCGGGGCGATTTCTACCATCGCCTCGGCGTCGACCTACATGCTTCTCGTTGCTTCGATTCAATTTAACGAACTCAATTGATTCAATGTGAGCGCTTACATATCCTACTCATTTGTAGATAGATGAGCAAGATTAGTAATGTAGTAATATGTATATGTATTAATATTCCGGACTGCCTCCGTGGCGCAGTTACGACTACTGTGCTGAGGTCTCGGGTTCGATCCCCGTGTCGGGTAAAGTGATAATGAGTTTTTCTATTTAGAAAAATACTCATTGTCAGCTCGGAATCTGGAACTGTGCCCGTATGGCGATATGCTCGCCCTATATCACTTTATGGGACCGTAATAAATTCGGCGAAAAGTGGGTGTACCTCTGCCGACCCCTTCGGGGATTCTTCGGTTTATAGGCGTAAGTTTATAAGTTTATTCCGGTTATGTCATTACGAAATTGGAGCAACAAAAACTATTTGTATGAATTCACATGACCAAGTATTTATAAGACAACATGTTTACACAAGTAGAGAAATCGTAAGCAAAAACCTCCATAATATTTTGGTATGTAAACAGTAGCTGTAATAAATTCCTTACGTGTCTAGTTACAATCTTAGGCTAGATTTGAGCTCCTGTCTGACTGTATTACAATATATTTTCATGGCGATGTATAATATTATAATAGGGCAACATGATAAACAAATATTTTGCTGAGCTGATCTAATAAATAACACCCAACAGTCGCACACATAGCCCCGACCCCACACTGAAATGAAATGAAATGAAATGAAATCGTTTATTGATCAAGTAGGCAATTACATAGCTCTTATGACAAGTCAGAACATTTAAAAAAAGTAAAGAATTTTTAAGAAAAGCATATCAGCTTATGTACAGCACTAAGATAACGAGTCTTGTGTTGTGGGTATCGGGGACTATGAGAGACTTTTGGTCTCACAGCACCTAGACCCCGGACACAAATATCTGTCTAGAGACTATCCCGCCCACACACCCGCCATTGTAACTCCTGTTTAGCCAGGATCAACAATGGCACGCATTCGACACCGAGTAATGAAACTCGGCGAGTCTCTGGGAATGCTTCATAACTGTCTTTTATCCCGCAACGAAATTAATCAAATAGAAATATAGGGAGGAGTTGGAAATATAAATTGTCCACTTCCCTCCATAGCAAAGCGGGAGACAAATACTGAACTAAAGAGGCATTAACCTCAATAAAGGACATTTACGTCTGGAGAAGCCAGACGTAAAGCACCACGGAATTTACTTAACGGGTCCTATCATGCGAGCTGTTACGCTTGATTCCAATAATAGGTATGGCAAAAACGCCGGAAAGCGGAAACGGAAATTCCTCCTAGTCTCCACAAGGTCCATATAGTATACAACTCCAGATGTTATCTGCATACTGTCAAGCATAATGTTGCGCTCATTTTGCCAGAGACTACACTCCCAAAGAACATGATGCGCGGACTGTTCGTACTCACAGTTTGGTGTAGAACATGGGCACGCAGGCGAATCAACCAACCTAAATGAGAATAGTTTGCTCTTAAAGTTGCCATGACCGGTGAGAAATTGTGACACACAGTGATCAATTTCCAGCCAAGTTTTTGTTAGACGATCGCGAACCAAAGGAAAATACTGATATAAATGCCGCCCTTTAATTGAATTATCCCATCGACATTGCCATTCGTTTAGCAGATCGTTGCATATTTCGGAACGCTGTTTAAAAAGTCTACCGATTCTCGAGAGTTCACGCGACGTAACAAAGTTCTTGTCCATATCCTCTCTCGTAGAGTAATACATAGCGGCGCGACGCTGTGCCTCCAGATCGACTGGAAGTACACCCGCAAGGACAGGTAAAGCTTCAGTACTAACGGTTCTATATGCCTTACACAAGAATATCAACGCCAAACGCTGACTCTGAAGCAATTTTCTTCGCACGGCACCGATAGTAGCCCTATCAGCCCATACAGGTGATCCATAGCAAATACTGCTCAAGTAAGTAGCTCCATAGATAACTTTTAGTGTGTTAAAAGATAATCCCCACGTCGATGTGGATATCCTTGTCAAGGCATAAAAATTTCGTTTCGACTTTTCCCCGACGGTTTTTATATGTTCTATGAATGAAAAATTTCTCTCCAAAACTAGCCCTAGGTAGCAGACCGATTCTTTTCTTTTAATATTGATATTATTAAATTTTATTCGCGGTGGTGTTTTTAGAATGCCCTTTAAAAGTAACTGGTAAGTTTTGTGAGGTGCGAACGTCAGACGATTTCGTTCACCCCAATCGTGAATTAATTTTAAACAAATATCTGTCTGTCACACAAACATTTGTCCGGGTGTGGGAATCGAACCCACGGCCTTTCGTTTCCCAGCCGGCTACTCGCCAACTGCACCACGGAGGCTATCATAATATCATTTGAGTTATATTTCATTTCGTATAGTAAACATATTTTGAATTCTAGTAGAGTTGATGGTAAGCAACAGTAATAGGAGAAGGGGACTTCACTAGCGAAACTGCATTCCTTATTGAAAGTTGCGAAATACTAACGGAAGCTAAATAACAGCCTTCGTGGCACAGCGGGCGAGCAGCCGGCTGTGAAATGAGAGGTCGTGGGTTCGGTTTTTGTACCGAGACAAATGTTTCACAGACAGATATTTGTTTCAGGTCTGGGAGCTGTGGGGCCGTTGTCCCTCGTAGTTCTTGATAGTAGAACTATGTGTGTAGTTGTTAGGTGTATTTATTAATTAATTAATCGTATTTGCATCAGATGGCCTACTTGCTTCTTACCTTCTACTATAAATATACTCCGCCAAATATTTCCTAAGTAATAAAAGCGAACATTAGGTACCGTCTGTAAAAACTCAGCGTTGGACAAAGTTTCGCGAACTTCCAATGTTTTTAATTAGAAAACCAGTTAAGTTGTAAACTTTGTTTGTCGGATGACTAATTGCTTTGTTAGGTGGTGCTCCGGTTTTATATTCTTTGAGTTGACAGCCGGTCGCCTGAAGACAGTACACAGAGAGGTCAAGCCGAACAGAGTGGACATTGGCCTATATACGAATACATAAATTCGAGAACCAATTAACGTATTTAACATATTATGAAAGAGTACTGATCAAACTGAGATTTTTCTATGAATTTCCTAAAAAATTGTATTCATATATATTTCAAAATATTCATGGACATATCGACTTTCGGTCTATTTTAAATCACGTTTGTATGCCAGGTCATGATTGACATCATATGCGAAATATGACGTTCTTGACGTTGAGACTAGATTTAAATTATGTTTTGAAAAATATTTATTAGGAGAATTGCCTCTCAGTTTATTACGGCCAGTCAAGCCGATGCTATGGAAGCGTTTCAATCACTCTGGCCACCGTATGCGATTGACACCATAACAAAACGAGGCTTATGAAGAGTAGTCCTTCAACGGTAGGCAGCGGCGGTGTCTACTTACCATCAGGTGGCCCGTCTGCTCGTCTGTCTATGCAGGCAGTAAAAAAAAATACTATGCGTTATGAATAAACATAAACCTGAAGATTGTACTGATCCTCTTTGGACGCCTTAATAAAGTTTTAAATTTAGTTCCCGGAGATACTTGCACTACGGCGTACAGACAGCAAAAAACTCCTTCCTAGAGATTGTTGTTAAAGTGCGAAACTTGTCCTGGCGATGTTATTTCTTTTCATTTCGAAAAGAACTCTTTCATTTGCATTGTTTGAACATTATGAATACAGTTTTAAAACACTGAATTAGTTATTTGTTCCACATTTCCTCCGGCATGATGTATACAAGTTTATGACATAATTTGCAAGCGTACAATTATTAACCTTGTTGCTTTGATAAAATCGGAAAATATTTTGAACTATCATTATATTTTACAGCGATGGCCGGCGATCTACATCACCCATAACACCCAGTATACCAATATAATCATATGATTGTTGTGGACCTTTAGGAAAGGGAATAACATTTAGACTACCTCGGTGGCGCAGTTGTAATTGCACCTGCGTTACGACTGCTGTGCTGAAGTCTTGGGTTCGATTACCCGGGTTTCTTTTTATAGCATAATCCGACAATCGAGCCAGTGGGTCACCTGATGTTAAGTGATCTCCACCGCCCATGAACATCCACAATACCGAAAGTATTATGTATGCGCTGTCAGCCTTAAAGGACAGGAATAGGAATAAGGGAAGGGAAGGGGGAATCTGGACCTCCGGATATCTGACTTACCATACGAAACGCGACAGTAAACTGTCACTTTACGTTGGTTTTCTGTGAGACAGTGGTACTACACCGGTCGAGCCGGCCCATCCATGCTGTGGCCAAATGTGTCTACAGCGTGGCTCTATCACTTCTAAACTACTTCGGGTCGGGTAAAGTGATATTTTTTTTTGTTTAGAAATACTTAATATCAGTTCGGAGTCTGGAATTGACTCGCTGTCTATCTCATTATGGGTCCGTTATAAATACGGCGAAAACGGTGTACTGGTTACACCTCTGCCTACCCATTCGGGGATCACAGGCATGAGCGTATATGTATGTATGTATTTAGGAAGAAAAGAGTGTCTCTGGAGATTTCACTCATGACTGATCGAAACGCAACTATATATTCGGTTTTCTTTGGGACAATGGTAGTAACCCAGTCAAGACGATTCATGCTGTACTCATAACTGTCCACATCGTAGCTTTATCAAAACCTGTATTGGAAACCAATATTCACATATCACGTGAGGAAACCTGCATATCTGAGAATTCTTATACGAATTTCGAAGGTATGTGAAGTCTGCCAATCCGCATTAGGCCAGCGTGGTAGACTAAGGCCTAACCCCTCTCATTCGTAGGGGAGGCCCGTGCCCAGCAGTGGAACAGTGTTTAATACATGGCTAGTATTATTTTATTCACATATCTAAGGCCATTATTACAATTCAGATTCCATTATAGTTTACCTTAAAAAAATAATGCAAAAGTGAAAAAAGACCGTCTCTACTTTATTAGCAAACAATAAAAATCTCTATCCATTACAATAGACGTGTAGATCAGTACACCAAACTGGTACATATTTCACGACCTGTATACATGTCTAGATACCGCGTCACTTTGTTGATATTGTTTAGGATTTTTTTTATTTTTATTCTATCTACCGGAAACAAACAGTATTAAAATATTTGAATTAATTATAGGTACTTACAAGTAAATCCTAAACGGGTGGTTAGGATGAATTAATTGTGAACACAAAGAACTTTACAATGTTTTTTTTATCCAGGTATGGCAAAGTGACCACTCTATACCTGATGGTAAGAGCTATTGAGAGATAATTATAATTAGTGTCCGACCGAAACATTAATTTCTATAGAAACCGAAACCGAAACTTTTCAGACTTGTTAAAATCTATTGTTTAGTGAAATTTGGCTTATTTCATAAAAATTATATATTTGTATGACATAGCCATTATTTTTACCCGACTACGGCGAAGCGAAAGTGAGGGTTACGTTTTTGACCGCCATGTGAGTCAAACTTGCCGAAACTGAAACCGAACCTTCGGTCGGACACTAATTATAATCTATCCGCCGCTACTCAACACAATCATGTCGGCCTGCTTCTTCACACTACGACATGGGCAAGAAGGTGAAGAAGCGGTCGAGGGTCTTGCGTCAGAGTACTCAGAAGGCCGTAACACGGTTAAAAAAGAAACTCTAGACCCCCGACAAAAACCGGATGTACACTGGCTGATCCCGGAACGCGACGCACTAGCGTGTGCTGCTATCACACAAAGCCGAGAAGGCTTTGTGTGATGTGATGGCTTATGCATGATTGATTTGTATGCTAGCTAGCATAGTACTCCTTATCACTTATTTAAATAAAATTAACGATATTTTCAATATAAATACTAATGAAAAAGACGTACTTAAATTCACTACACTAAGGCGTTATTTATAAGATGTCTATTAAAACACGATAATGATTCAAGCTGGAAAACACTATGATAGTATAGCAAAAGTTTAAATCTAACAAATAAATTGCCAAATTATGATATTCTCCAATGCTTAGCATATTAACATCATACATCAGCATCATTATTTAAATTTATTTTTATTATAATATTTTGTATCCTGTTAAGAGACAAACTAAATCTTACAGTTTACCTTATATACTTTTTTTAGTGCCTCTATAGGCAGACGAGCATACGGGCCACCTGATGGTAAGTAGTCACCGCCGCCCATAGATTCTGCAATGCCAGGGCACGCCGGGCCAGGTAAAGCCGCTGCCTACCGTTAAATTACTTATATTTCTTATCTTACTTTTATTCGTGAGTAATTGTCCATCTAAACGTGTGTATTTAGGCGAGCTGCTCCTGTGTGCTAGTCACGTGGTCACGATAGCGCCCGTTCGCTACTATTCTGTGCTCACGACGCAGCCGGACTCTACCCGCAGATACATTCACAATGCTGGTTTAAAAATGTATGGGTGGGTTTTATTTTGAAGCAGTTCTACATTGTGATGTATTGTGTGTGTAATTTTAAAATTGAGGTCTCTGGGTGGAAGTGTGTATGGTATTCATTTTATAAATAAATAAATACATTCAACGGTCACACACATAGTCCTAACCCCACCTGTGTCGTGGGTATCAATATAAATTATTATTATGTTTGTGACACCGTAATCTCGGGACTATAGAGTCCCGGACATTTGGAAGGCGTGCGTGGGGCCGAAGCCAACACGTAGAGGCCCGTTAGACAATTTTAATTTATTTTTGTGATGTGACACCACCCGACGGTTATCCCTGTATACACTATACAAGTGCACCCACGGACAACCCCCGGTTGGTGCAGGACTATTGTGTGAATGGATAAAAAGTTATGCTGGTTTATTGAGGCGAGGTGTTAGTGGATTGGGTAATTGGATCTATGGAAAAGACTGCCTGACCTATGTGGAGAGGTGTCACTGGACTTTATACAACGATCATTTGCTCCCTTAGGGTCCCATCACGTTGCCCATTCGCCACTTACGTTTCACATCCACCCTCCGAGCGTAAAGCTCTCGCGACTCCACTCTGACCGGCCGGTGAAGGCAAGCCAGAGGTGGTGGATCTGTTCCTCGTCATTGGTCACTCCAGCCAGCCGGTAAGGGCAAGCTAGAGCTCCTAGGTTGGAATTCAAGACCAGCATGTTGTTGACTAGGTTTTGATTGAAAAATATCACACACAAGTTTGATGGTATATACCTGATATTGGTTGCAATATAGCAACAGGTTCATCTATCACATCACGGGACTATTACCACTTCCACATATTACCACTTCTGCCTACCCATTTGGTGTGAATACAAAATTCTACTACACCTAGAGTCTGCATACAAAGGTTGAAAATCCTTCGAAAACTCAAGTTGAATGGCAGGCTTGCTCAGTTAATTGGTTTAGCAATATCGGCTGCCAAAAACAATACCAACTGTTTCACTTGCTTCATATCGATGGAAGGTAACAACTTTTCCGTTGCAATTCGAACGGTCAGTTGACGAGATATTCAAATTTCTAATCTCACAGGGATCTATGAAGCGAGTATATCTCGTGTGCTGAGCCGAAACGAAATCTTGTGCAAAATCATGATTACATGTACGTATCTAGCATCTACTTAGGCGTGGGCAACAGTAAGAAAACTACTGCTACTATTAATGCGAGGACATACTTGTACTCCTCGACTTTACTTACATCATCCATTACCCAATCATACTTCATAATATCAAAGTGATTAAGAGCCAATTTGTGCCCAAGCGTGAATCGATCGAACGTCAAATTTTCACAACCAATAATCCGCTGTGTACAATTAACCCTAATCTATTATAATACGGGCGTAATTATTGTTTTAATTAATATAGAGCGAGTAGATTACCCGGCAAAATTACGAAGCCGCGCCGATACTCGCTCGTTGTATAATTGTAAGTTCTACTCTGTTTTGTCGGGTTCAATATTTGGTTTTGATTTGAATGCTACTTTATGTATTTAAGTAATGTATATACATTATTTGTTTAAATGTGTTTGTTTTAATTAGATTAGTTTATTTGTAGATAATTAGAAGTGACGATAGTCTTCTTTACGATAGTCTATTGACTTTCATCGTGGGTTCGAATACAGCTCCCATGACACACACCTCTGACTTTTTGAAGTGTATATTATCGCATTTAACGGTGAATAACAACATCGTGAGCAATCCTGCATATCTGAGAGTTGTCCAAGAAATAATTTCGAAAATATGTGAAGTCTATCAAACCGCATTAAGTTCGGACCCTTTTTATTAGTAGAGGAGGTCTTACCAAACAATGGGACAGTTTATCATACAAGCGTTATGTTATCAATATTATTTCGATATTATAAACCCACGTTCGAAACTAAGATTTGTGGATAACATATATTTTACTTGTTTTGAGAAATGAACTCCCAGTTTTGGTTTTAGAAAGACTGACGATTTTATTATAAGCTGAATTACTCTAGTCTCTATCGTACTGCTGTATGCTTTGTCTGAAAACTAAGCTACAATTCCCAAGAATTGTGTAGTATCGGCTTACAAAGGAACCGTCGCGCCGTAGCGTTTTCTGGAATACCACACTCCGGGCTGATACTGAGTATTTCGTGATAGAAAATCCCACTATCACTTTTACCTGACCTGGGGATCGAACCTGAGACCTCAGCACAGCAGTCGTACCGCGTAGGCATTACAACTGCGCAACTGTCTGACTGAACTATTGTTCTTAAATACGTGTGTAAGAGTGTAATAAACTAGTGTGGGATCTCTTGTCTCGATCACGGTGCACCACGTTAAAAGCTTCGACTGCGCCACTTTAATCTCATTTATTTGCGTATCTGCGACCACGATCCGCTCGCTCCTTTGACCAAAATAAAATTGTATGACTCCATTCGGACGACAGGCGAGGGTTGATTCTGGTGCATTCTAGATATTAAACATTAGTCTATAATGTATGGTTCCTGCGGGATAGTTTTTTATTATTCAAAGAGCAATCGACACGATTTTTGTTTTATTTGTAGTTTAGGGTTCAGGGAATGACCTAGGCTGCTTTTTATCCCGAAAATATGTACGGTCCCAGCGGGTTAGCAAAAGATAGAAAGATGTGTTAGCTTAAGATGACTCCAGGGATTGTATATCTTTTCTTTCAAAAATAACTGCCACGCGGGTGACTAGGTGATAGCCAGGATATTCGTGGTTCGTTCACGGGGTAGTAAGTGTATCAGTGTGTAAACAGTTCAATGGCCGCGTAGTTCAGCTTAGAGGGTAATGCTGGTAGATTAATTATAAAGAGAAGCCTTATGTGAATCTTGACATGCGTTTACGTTAATATTAAGCACTGAGATGTGTAACAGTGTCGTGTAAATCAATAAATGATAAACATTGTATTTGTGCCTTTTAAATATACATCTTGCATAGTTTTGTTGATGTTCCTAACAAAATTATAGGCTGAAATACAACTAGTAAAGGTTGGCGGAGATTTGAATTTAATTATATAATTGGGAACTTGATTTATGCCAAATTATAGATGTTTATTGATTTCATGGTTATCCAACTTTGCATAGCCGAAAATAGATATAAAAGCCGAATTTTTGCCCCTACAAGTAAATTAGAAAAGAGCGAGTTTCATCGATTGATGCCCTTCAACGCAAGCAATTTCCACCTTAAAATCCAGCACATTTTTTAGAATTGTTAAAAATCTCATTTTAAGAGGGTAATTTAAAGGAATGAGTTTTGAAGATTAGATTTAGCACATACGAAAATACAAGAAAAATGTTCATTGGAACAGGTTTTTGGCACGTTCATTTAGTTAAGATTTGTTATTATTACCAGCCATTGCGGGCAATAAAGGCAAATAGAATGCCAATATTTGATTCGACAAACACATTCAGTCATTCATCGCTATAATGTTTGGGAAGGCCTGGGGTTTGTATGTTTGGAAATGAGAAAAACAAGTAAAAACGAATAGTATTATCTTTATTCAATAATTCAAATAGCCTATCGGATATCACGTATAGGCCAAATTGTATGATTAATATGTAAAGTAGACAAACAGAATATATTACCAAAACATAAATAGCCAACGAAATTGTATAAAGTTTCCTCAATATATTTTCGAGGCGCAGTAAAAAGTTATCTCATTACCATTTTTATAATGTCAAGATTAGCATCACAATACCGATCCCAGCAAATCCCAGTCCGAAACAGCATTCCCTTGCTATAATCTTCATTTGAATAAGACGTGGAACAGTCACGCGACATAATGTCGAACGCTCGCGAATAAGTCGCCGGGTGATATTTTACTCCGTGACCCATTTTCCACGGCAAATAAAGTTACTTTGTGTAAATGGAAGGTTAGTAAAGAGAAGTCAGTTTTGGTTTTATTTTTATTTCGTAATATTTATAATTACCGTTAATAAGGCTTGACTTTTGCACTGACAAAGTAATTTGGTTAGAATTATTATTATTATTATTAAGCCTCTTTATTTCACACATACATACACACTCATACATACACATATATACATACATACGAATATTTGCATAAATATAACATTTTCATTATTAAGGATGATTAAGGACCTCTCAACGAGTAAAGGCCTCCTCCATTTTATTCCAAATCACTCTATCTTTCGCTTTGTTGATCCAGTCTACTCCAGCCGTGTTTTTTATTTCGTCTTCCCATCTTTCTTTTGGTCTTCCTCTGTTTCTTTTATTTAATGGGCCTATCCAAGTTGTTACTTTTTTGGTCCATTTGTCATTGCTCATGCGAGCTACATGGCCTGCCCATTTCCATTTCAACTTTCTACAGTGTTTTAGTGCGTCAATGGCTTTTGTTGTTTTTCTTATCGCCGTTATTCTTACTTTATCTTTTCTTTTTAGATTTAAAATACTTCTTTCCATTGACCTTTGACAAGTTTGTACTTTGTTTTGTGTGTGAGTATTAAATATCCATGTTTGGCAGGCATAAGAAAGACATGGCAGTATACAGGAATCCAAGACTTTTTTCTTAAGTCTTACAGGAAGGTATGATTTCAGTACTTCTTTATTACTCCATAATTTATTCCAGGTAAGATTTATTCGCCTGTTTAGTTCATCATGGTGCCTAGACTTCTCGAATGATACATGTTTACCGAGATATACATATTCTTTTACATATTCCAATGAAATATTGTTTACTTGGATGGGTGTGTGTATACTGTTGGTCATGATTTTTGTTTTTGTAGTATTAAGATCCAGACCAATTTCATTACTTACAGTATATATTTCGTTGACCATTCTTTCAAGTTGGGATGCTGTCTCTGAGAACAATATTATATCGTCAGCGAACCGGAGGTTACTTAGGAATTCCCCTTTGATGTAAATCCCCTTATTATTCCAATTTAAATTTTTCATAATACTCTGAAGGACAGTTATGAAGATTCTTGGTGAGAGGGGGTCACCTTGTCTAACACCTCTACAGATTTTTATTATTGAGCTTTTTTTCTCCATTTTTATGCGACTTACGCTTTTACTATATATGTCTTTTATTAGTTCAATAGCTTCCAGTGGTACACTGCACTCATATAAGGCTTTCCACATACTGTTGTGTGATATTGAATCGAAGGCTTTGGCATAATCAATAAAAGCCAGGTACAGTGGCCTGTTTCGTTCTTCATATTTCTCTATGATTAAGTTCAGTGTGTGGATGTGGTCCATAGTTGAGTATTTTTTTCTAAAACCTGCCTGTTCTAGTGGCTTGTGCTTCTCGGTATATGGTGCCAGACGTTCTTCAAGACATGATGCAAATAGTTTATAGATATTTGGTTGCAGGCTAATGGGTCGGTAATTGCTAATATCGGCAGGATCTCCTTTTTTGTACAATAAAATTATATCTGATTCTGCCCATTCTTTGGGTATTTTTCTTTCATGTAGAATCTTATTGAATAGTGTTGTTATAAGTGGCGCTAGTAGAAACCTGCCTGTTTTTATTGTTTCGTTTGGAATAGCATCTGGTCCATTACTTTTATCACATTTAACACGCTCCATTTTTTTTATTATTTCTTGAGGTGTAAATCTTTGTAGGGTGCTAGAGTCTGGATCAAAAGATAAACTCACTTGGTCTGTTTCCTTGGCTGAATAAAGATTTTTATAAAATGTTGTAGCTATATCTATGATTTTTGATCGAGAAAAAGTTTTATTTTCAGTTAAATTTTCTTTTAAACAAGGAATCCATTTATTTGTAGTGTGAAGGGCTTTAAACCCCTTTTTCAAACTGCCAGATGCCTTGAGATGATTTTCTATGACTTTTATCCTATGAGCTTCATATTCTTTTTTGATGAGTTTATGAATTTCTTTAAATAAATAAGTACGCTCTTGTCGTTCAGTTTTTGTAGTATTTTTCTTGTTAATTAATTCATTTCTTCTTGTTATAAGAGATTTTATGTGTTGTGTGATACAATTTTGTTTGGGTAGTGTTTCTTTTTTAATAGAGTTAAGACTCTCACATATAGCATCTTTGATGTCTTTATACAGTGTCTCTATATCTTCATTTTCTTTTATATTTACAGAATTCATTCTATTTTTAAGAATTTTGAGGAACTGTTCTTTTTCTTCTGTGGAGTTTAATTTAGTATTGTTATTTCCATAATTAGCTCTGCACTTCTTTGTTTTTAAAAGTGAGACTGTGCTTCTTATTAACCGGTGATCACTAGCAAATGATAGTCTGTTTAATACTTCAATATTGGTAACTTTTCTTTTATTGTTTGTTAATATATAGTCGATTTGGCTCTTTGCCTTTTTTGGCGAAAGCCACGTCCACATATTTCTTATATTCTTTTTAAACAAACTATTTGTAATGCATTAATTATTCTCCCAGCAGAATTGTAGTAGATTTTCACCTCTATTATCTCTTTTGCCGTAGCAGTAGTTACCTAGTATTCTCTCTTCACCAGCCAGACGTTGACCAACACGAGCGTTGAAATCTCCTAATATGATGAGGTGTTTATTACATTGTTTTAGAGTTTGCTGGAGTTTATTGTAGAAATTTTTGATTTCATGGTCACTTGCGTCAATCGTAGGTGCATGAACTTGAATAATAGAAATTGTTGTGTTATCAAATGTAAGGTTTAAAATGCATATTCGTTCTGAAATTCCAATAAAGCTTTCTATGTTTAGCTTATATTTTTTCTTAATAAGGAAACCGACCCCGTATTGACCTTTAATTGTGCCATAGTGGCAAAATATATGTTCATTGTCTTCAGTGATGTTATATCCCATTCTTCTTATTTCTGCAAGTCCAATAATGTCATATTTTATATTAGTTATCTATGCATGTTTGAACTCTAATAATCTTTCATTTGACAAAAGAGATCTTGCATTGTATGTACAAATATAGAGTGATTTCAGTGGAAGGTTTTGGTCTTTGACCCCCGCGGTGACCAGCCGTAGTGGGGGTATATGTGGAGAGGTTGCTTTTTGTCAGTATTTACTTGCATTTGTGTTTTGTTGAGGTGTTGTACTGGTTTTTGCAATGAATGATGTATGTGCTTGGTTTGACAGTGGATCTTTGTTTGGGTTTCTTATTATATATTGGTGGATATTAGAATTTTGTTTCTTAAATGGCTTCTTTCTATGATTGCTTGAATTGGGATTTTCATTTCTATTTTCTGGAGATTCTGACAAGTTCCTTTTATTGTATTTTCGGTTTGGTACTTGCTGAAGTTGATGCTCTTGTTTATCTTCTGTTATGACTATTAGTTTATTATACTTAATAAATGCTTTTTGGCCATTATTTCTTGCTTCTAATAATTTTTCACTTAGTTTTCTGCGTTCTTCTAGTACATCAGGTGGAAAGTCTTCTTTTATATAGAATGGTGAATCATTTAATTTTTTCTTATTTTTTAAAAGTTCAATTTTTATACCCATCGTGGTCAGAGTCACAGTAGTTGGTCTTGTTTTATTATCTTCTCTCTTTTTTCCCAAGCGTCTTACTTCTTCTATATTTTCTTTATTGCAGTTTATGTTCATAATTTTATTTATTATTTCCAGTATATTATTTTGCAAATCACAGTAGTTTCTTTCGTTTTCTTCTACTCCGAAAAATATTAAATTCTTTTTCCTAGAAGACCTCTCTAGTTGTTTAATGCGGTGTCGCTGCTCTTCTATGGTCTTTTCAAGTGTATTATATTTCAACTCCAAATTTATGAATTTAGAATCTATGTTATTGTTAATAATTTGTGGTATACTATGTTTCATTTCGCGTATTTTTTGTGTCTGTTCGTCGAATTTACTTTGCAGATTTCTTATCAGTGCCGTAAGTTCTTCCATTTTATTATTATTATTTTTTTTTTTTTTAATTCGTCGTAAAGTACAGACTATAGTCAATCGACCATACTGCCTAGTTAATAGCTCTTTTTAAGTTAGCCACTGCCCTCTTGTGGTTATTAATAGAAATACTTCACTAACTGTCAGATATATTTGTGGTATAGATCTTGCGATCGGTACTTGTTCAACAAGTACTGTTACTCGTCGTTAGATGGCTCTGTTATTTATTATTAGTGTCTAATATGACTTTTTGAATTTTCGGTTATATTTTTGAGGTTATATTAACACATTATTTGTAAGAATTTTTGTTCATAGGTCTCATTTAGTGTAAAGTAAGTTCTTCAAACTTGTTTCAATGATTGCACTCCACTTCTTATGTTCTGGATGTACGAACACAGTTCTAAAAAAAATGGTAAATGCACTGAATGTCCACTAGGTATTTCGTTCGTATTGAGTGTTGTTTTAGACACTATTGGCACTGAGTCTTATATTTTTATGACGGCTTTAGCCACTTTACAGACGCTTATACATATATTATCACTAAAAACACTGAGTAATAATTTTTATTTTATTAATAAGTACGGACTCGACGTATACCGTGGCACAGCGGCGCCCTCTCCTCTTTGGTTTGGTTAGAATATGCGTCTATTACTTATTTCCGTAATGGATGTTAGTTTTAGTGAAATTTCACACTAGCCGTTATCTGACACGAAAACGGGCCTTTTTAAATTTCGAACTTCATTTTTGCTTTCGTACTGTTCCTAATTTTATGGATTTTATTTAAAAACAAATTAGAAATTTCATTCTATATATTCCTAACAACATACTAGATATATCGTGAATATCAGGAAGATATTCATTGTGCCACAGACCCAAAACAAATATTTGTAGGCCACATACTCGTACATATTAATTATTATCTTGGTGTGGGGATAAAAACCTATTTTTACAGCTAGCTACACTCCCACTGTATCACCGACGCTTTTAAATGACTATAAGTATAATTAGTACTATTACATATGTAATACATAGCAATAGGGAGATATGTGCATAGTTTCACATATAAATTAATCGAGAGTACAAGCTTTGTAAAACAAAACAAAGATGCACAAAATATATCATAAATACCTTTTACCGTGTATAGGCCGATATTGATCTCTCATATGATTCGGCTGTTACATACTTGGCTACCGGAATATCCGGCGCCGGTTGCCTGGTCACCGGGACGTGTGAAAAGGCACTTAGGCTCAGACGACTGTACGACGAAGTTTCTATAAAAAAGGGTGTATTTAAAAGTGTGAAGGAAACGCTGGTGTTAACCTCATGAATACTTTTAAAGAGTTTATCTAAATTACACCTAATTACATCGTCTTTGGGGAGGATTTTCTTTATTTATTTTTAGATTTTTTTATATTCATAAACTGGTTCTGCTTAAGGATATATTGAATCTAAAAGTTTTATAGTGTTGTTTCGAAACGACGATGACAAAAAAAGGTAGAAACTTTATGCCAGTTTCTCATTATGGATTAATTAACCGACTTCAAAAAAGGAGGAGGTTAACAATTTGTCAGAATCTTTTTTTTATGTGTGTTCCCCGATTACTCGAAGACGCCTGGACTGATTAGAGAAATTCTTCTTTTGTTTAAATAGCTATACTTTCCAGGTGGTCCCATTGGCATCAAGTCAGGATCCGATGATGGGATCTCCGAAAAATCGAGGGCAACACTCAAATTTTATAGTGACGCATAATTTGTTTTTTTGAAGTCGGTGTACTTTTTATGAATTATTTGTTGTTGAGATTTGCGAATTCCTTATCCAAGATGGTAGATATTCAATTCCATAGACTCTGTTCCATATAACCAATGTGTAATTTATTACAAAATACAAACTTATATTATCCACATAATACCTTCTAAACGTCGAAACAAACTTCAATATGTGTGATAAAAGAGTTTCCAAAAACTAAAATTTTTATAACAATATAATAAGAATTTCGAACATATTAAAGATCCATGTTTATACGTTATTCTAGTCTGAATTACCTTATTTTGACCCCTCAGATCTCCTAGACTCTCGTCACGCGACAATCACCGATATATCTCATGTTTTGTGCTCTATTTTTTAACCTTCTAATGTCGTTGTAGAAAAAATACATACCCTTGATGTTTATTACATTTTACGTTTGCGAATCACGTAAACTTAAGAAGTAAAGGCCTTATTATTTTCTTTATTTATACTAGCTGTTGTCCGCAGCGGCGCTTGTGTGATTAGGATTTTTATAGTAAAAAGACTGTGCCTAACACAATAAATAACTACATTCAACATTTTCCTTCATAAAATTATTTACCCTAGTAGTAATTTACTTATCAATCAATATCTGTATTACAAAACATAGATTTAATGCTATTTACAGTTCTTAATCAAATGTTAGAATTGAAAAACATAGCGTATTTTACGAATAACTTCATTTACACATAATATACCTATATTCAAACATCTGGTGAATGCGGGCTGATAAAGCAGTCAATCAGCGTTTTTTCGGCTTGATGTACAAACATTTAAATTTTGAACTAGAAATTGGTAAAAAAAAGTCTATGTTATTCAGGTAAAATATAAGTTCCAAACACTATCGCCTATGTACGAACAACATTTTTCTCTTTTTATATCAGTATAGATTCTGTTAAAAAGATTAGGGCGGAGTCTAAGCTCTCAAAAGATAACGTGACTTTTGACTCTGAATAAAAGCTTAGAATAATGAATATGGCAGTTAAAATAAACAAATGTTTAATATGAGTACATTTATTACACAGCTTATGATGCTGCATAATTTTAATATAATAACAGAAAGTTTTATGATTAGTACACAGTAAGTAAAAGAAACATAATAGCTAAATTAAAATGTAAAGGATATTTATTTACTCATTATATTTTAAAAGAAAATAATATACCAACTACGTAATATACAACATGTAACATGATTAACACACACTCTGAAAGTAGTTTGTTCAGAATAAGCGACAAAATCGATATCAACAATTTTTTATAGACGATTTTTTTTCCAAAAATCATTAACACTCAGGTAAATAATAGTCATCCTTTAATTTAACGTTCAAGACAAACGAAACTGAGACATAACGATAAAGTCTTATCTAAATGCAATAATAAACACTTTAAAAAATCAAATAATTAAATTACGAACTTTATGTCGAAAATTAGTACAACTATTTTCATAAAAAACAATATTTATATTCATCGCAGTCTAATTTCAATACATGAATTATGATTGAAATAATATTTTTAAATCGGGGTGTCTGAGGATGTGCGTTATTCCCGTTACACGTAGTATAAAGCAGCGAGAATGTTGTGAGAGCGGCCTGCCGAGACTCAAGTCGTAGGTTTGAAACCGATGAACCGATGAAGCACACAACCTGATTATTATAAAGCTACGTGTTAAGGTGAGGTAGGCTCAGACAGTTCAGTTCAGACTACATTTTTAAACTAATTATTCGATGTTAAAAACTAAAAATATTAACAATATAAAAATTAGCCATGAAAGATGAACATATTTACAAAACGATTGTGCTTCTCGATACACGATTCATTAAAGTTGGCTCGATAGAAAATATTCGCAAAGATGCATCGAAATTTTAAAATTTCAATCCACACGACCCCAAATGAATCCGTAGTATACGGTTATAAAGAAAAATATTGAAACGAGATTTTTCTATAAAATTTTCAATTGCATTAAACGAGTGTGTGAATATTTTATCACATTTCATTTATAAATAAAAAGAAATAAATGTTTTAAAATTACGAAACATGAAATGGCAGTTGTCTCCATGTTGAACTGATTAATAACATGAGGCGCATGTGCGAGACTTGTCAGACGGCAATTGGGCCGTGTTGAGAGCAGACGTATACGCGATTTTTCGCTCGCGCTGTCAAAAATATTTTTTGTGAAAACATGATGAATATAACATAAAGTGTTCACAAATAACACTAACTCATGATAATATATTGAATATAATCAAATATATTTAACTTATCATAATAATTTCAAACGATATATATTTTATTTATCATAATGACTGACAATTCTTATCAAAAGTCGTGAATACAGGTTGAGTGATTTGAACAAACTATTTGAGAATAAATTATGGTATGATACTTGATATAACAAAAATATACTAATATTATAATTACTAAAGTGAGTCTTCCAGTTTGGAAGGTTGCATTGTTAAACCGTTGAACTGTTTTTGATAATAATCGATATAAATTAACACTAGTATTAACCCAAGTATCAATACCATTATTAAAATATTGGTGTTCGCGAGACGAGAGGAACCAACAGTTTATGTCCTAAATAGAGGTAGAAATATAAAATAAATACAACCAACCGACACACACATAGTCCTGACCCCACACTAGGTCAAACTTGTGTCCTGGGTATCAAGAACTACGAGGGACAATGGTCACACAACACCCAGATCCTAAACAAATGTCAGTCTGTCACACAAACATTTGAGTCTGTGCGGGAATCCCACGGCCTCTCCTTTCACAACTTACTAATCGCCCGCTGCGCCAGGAGGCTGTCAAGAAATGACTAACTTATGTCCAAATTTGATTATTATTTTGTTAGAAATGAAAACCGTCATCAGCGGGCTCATACTATTTCCCACTACCATTGCGACTGATTACCAGATCCCTAGAGCTCGAAGACTATAATCGTAAATAACTGCTTTGGATACAGCCCTTTGAATTTCTTCCAATTATACCTAGTCAGGTCATAAATTCTGTCACATGTTTAATATAAAATAATTGAAACAAGTTTATTCATTATGTAACCATTTATATACCAAAATGAACTTAACAAAACATAGATTCTTATGACACGAAAGTTTATTCAAAATGATCTCCGTGATCTTGAATACAGGCCTTCAATCTGCGCGGTCAGTTGTCTATCGCAGCACGAACGAGGTCCATGTCAATATCGGCGGCTGCCTTAATCAAGGATGTCTTGAGTGACTCCAAATTGGGATGAGGCTTTGAGCACGCCTTTTCCTCCAAGTGTTGCCATATCTTGTAATCTAACGGATTCGAATCTGGACTGGAGGAGGGCCAGTCTTCGTGCCGGATGAAGTCGATTTCACGCGCCGCCAGCCAGTCTTGTGTGCTCTTCGCTCTATGAGCTGGCGCCTTTGTTGCCATTAAATCTTGTTGGAATACCCAGTGCCTGTTATTGAACATGGTATGAGAAACAGGGTCCACAAGGTTCGTCAGGACTGTATTATGATACACAACTGCATTCGTTTTTACACCTTTCTCACAAAAATGTACCTCTGTTAAGCCCTAATAAGAAACTCCCAACCATACCATGAGCGAGGATGGAAAATGACCTCATTGGACACGCGGAATACGGTTTCTCGCTTCTTCACTACTGATCATTTTGTTTGTTGTAGCTCTCTTCTACGGTAAAAATTTTTTCATCTGAAAAAAGAATTTCCCGATATTTTTTTCCCGCGTACCGCTTCAACAAAGCGCGGCATCTCTTCAGTCTCAGGTCCATTAGACGAGCATTCAAACGATGTCCTGTTTTTCTTCAATATGCTCGAAGTCCTAAGTCTTCATTTAACACCCTTTTCACCGTGGTTCTGCTTAACCCCATCTGAAGGGCCAACAGTTTCTGCTTACGTTTGGGATTTCTTTGAATTCGCGCCTTTATCACTGCTGGAGTCCTAACAGACCGAGGGCGACCACTTCTTGACCTGTCATCTACACTAGAGTCTTCATTGTATCGTTTGATGGTACGATAAACGAATCTTTTGGTTATATTAAAATTTTTCAGTATGTCAAAAATTTGAATTGGCGCGTAACCGCATCGATGCAACGCAATTACTGCAACACGGTCTTCTTTAAGCGTCCACTCCATATTTAAAAATGAGTAAAATTCTAAAAAGTATACATTTTTATTTTTATGAACAATTTGAAATTCGAATTCAATAAACTTTTTTGTGGCCAGCATTCTAAAATAAAAGTTTTTACTGTGTGACAATACTTATGACCTGACTGTGTATATCATAAGTTCTGCTATATTTATTTTATACTGATTGCGTAAGACTAAAATACGATAATAACAATTCAAGTCAGTCTAAGGCGGGCGACTACAAAGTTCATTATTATATTAATTTAGCAGTTTGACAGACAATACGTTTTAAAGTACTCGTTTGTTTTCGGCGGACGATCGATTATACGTTATTGTGTTCGTGTCGTTAAAAGAGAAATAATATATAACTATTCTTGTCATTTCGTGCATGACGTCAGATATGGATGACAATATTAATTGTCAGAAGAACAGATCTTGCAAAATTTATGATTTCTGAAAATGCAGCAACTGAAGATATATACTTTTTACCCGGCTCCACCCCTATCAAATATTATCCATACATTTTCTCACTTGTTTACGGCAATGGGTTACTATTATAATTTCCATAGCCAATTTTTATCCTATGATATCGCTGTTACTTTTTCGTATAAAAATTACCCTATTCAGTTTCACTTATCTCGATACCTTTTTTTTTTTTTTTTTTTTTTTTGTTGTCGCGGGGAAAGCGTTTTATTACTGCCGCCCGCTCCGGAGGGAAGCGGATTAAGAATAAAACGGGTATGCTGGACTAGCCGGTCTTACGACCCAGCATCCCCCTCGCACGGATGATGGCTATCCGTGCTGCCGCTGGGCCGAGTCCCTAACCCCTATATACAACCCACCCGACACTACCAGCTAAAACCCCGCGGTGGCCTTCTTCGGCGCTTACGGAGCGATCCCGGGGTATTCTAAGGAGTGCTAGAATTGCGGCCGGAATCGCCCCTGCGCGGTGCTGCGTAGCAGCCCATCTCCATGGAGGGCTAAGGAGCCCCCGCGCACCGAACAACGACAGCGAACGAGGCCTTACCACACGCGCTGCCGTCCATCTCGGGGTCGCACGATGCTCCGAATTTGGGAGTGCATCGATACGGGCTGACAGCCCTCCGCTGCGCGCCCGCGACCCCCGATGGCCCCTATTAGTCGCCTCGTACGACAGGCAGGGGTTACCGTGGTGGAATTCAAACGCCCCCATTCCACAGGGCGGGAGACGCCGGTCAGTCGTCCACCTGGCGCCTCCTACGTCTTCTCTGGCGGCGGGAGGGATCATATCGTTCCCGATCCCTCTCAGCACTCTCCTTCTGCGAGATGACGTTCTCGCAGAAGTGGGCCACCGCACGCCAGGACCTCCGGCTGGCGACCATGGACGACACCACGGCCGGCAGCGAGAGGTCTCCTCCGACGACTGCTCTGAGAGCGCTGCGCTCTTCGTCCCAGGCTGGGCACTCCTCCAACGTATGTTGGGCCGTGTCTTCGCGGCAGTTGCCACAGTGGTGGCACACGGCGGACACCTCCTTTCCGATCCGACACAGGAACGAACCGAAACACCCATGGTCCGTTAATACCTGTGTCAGTCGGAACGTAGGCGCCCCGTGGCGCCTGTCTAGCCATCTCTTTAGGACAGGACGCACTGCCGCGACAGTCCTCAAGCCCGCAGTCGGGCTCTCCAGCCTGGTATGCCACTCCTCCACGGCGGTTCTGCGAAACCGGGCCGCAATCTCCCTCGGGGCCAGTCTCTCCTGACGGCGGCTGGACGCCTCCTCCCGCCAGAGGAACACTGACGAGAGGAGTTTGGCGTCCAACTCCCAAGGGAGTGTGCCGGCCAATACGCAGGCCGCCTCGTGGGAGACCGTGCGGTAGCCCCTTACTATTCGCTGCGCCACCAAACGCTGCGGCTTGCGCAGCAGGGCGACGCAGCGGGCGTTCAGGGACTCGGCCCATACGGGACATCCGTACAGGGCCATTGACCGCACGACTCCAGCGTATAAACTTCGGCAAGGGCTATTAGGTCCCTCCAGGTTCGGCAGCAGGCGTCCGAGCGCGCCCGCCGCCCGCACCAATTTCGGCGACAACTCCTTGAAATGGGCACGGAAATCCCACCGGCTGTCCAGAATCAATCCCAAGTACTTCATTTTACAGCCGATGGGAATCCGCACCCCCTCCACACTTATGTGGGGCTCAAAAGGTGGCCGAATCCGAGGCCTGTGAAAACAAAGGGCCTCGGTTTTGTTGAGGGCCACCTTAAGGCCCAGTCGCCGAATCCTGCCCACCACCTGTTCGGTTGCGAACGAGGCGAGCAGGGTGGCCTCCTGGAAAGACCTGGCCGACGCTGTCACTAGTGTGTCGTCCGCGTAACAGACGACAGCGACACCTCGGGGGTAGGTACCACGGAGCACCCAATCGTAGCCGATGTTCCACAAGAGAGGGCCCAAGACTGAGCCCTGTGGAACACCGCAGGCCATCGCTCTTCGGTGCCACCTGTCGGCGCCTGGATACACTATGTACCTATCTGAGAGATACGAGCGCACCAGACGCCTCTCGATACCTGCTGGTGGTAGGATATTCATATCCGCCAGGATAGCGACCACCGTACACAGAGTATAAAACCCGCTATAGTGGCACACGCAAGTGTGTCGCGTTCCGGGGTCAGCCAGTGTACCTCTGGTTTTTTCGGGGTCTAGAGTTGGGGTATGATGTTTGGCCGTGTTTTTCTGAGTACTCTGACACTAGACCCTCAACCGCTTCTTCACCTCCTTGCCCCTTGGTTCACCTCCTTGCCCCTTGGCGTAGTATGACAAACTGAACATCAGGCCGACATTGATTGTGTTGAGTAGCGAGGCATAGATTGTCTCTCGCTAGTTGGTACTTTAACTGGACGACACTGCACTTACCATCTAGTGCAGTGTCGTCACTTTGCCAGGATAAAAAAAATATCAGATTCCATCATCATCGGAGCCACCCTGACAAAATAGTAAATAGACAAACAGATTTTTTTTTTTAATTCTTGATATCGATTTTATATTACTATGACAATTGATATTACTTTTTGTTTTGACAGAATATTTTATTCTAATAATATTCATTCATACCAACGAAAAAGTTTTTATTCCACAACGAAATATTATATTAACATTTTTAATTCAATTTACAATATATTGAGTTCTATTATTTTGATAATAGAACTCAAAATTCAACGGATTTATGACAATTCATACTTGACGGTCTGCATTGTGCAGTGGACGTTTAGTCGGTTGTGAAACAAGAAGTCCAAGTTGGATCCCGAAATCAAATATCGAAAGGATACACTTCCTTTACCGAAGATCAAGAGAAGTGACGGGAGATGATGATCGCGAGAAGGGTAAAGAATGGGAGGGTAAAATCAAAAGGAAACTGGACGGATTTGGCAGAGATGGGTGTAATCCCTAGTCTAGCTTAGCTTAGCTAGCTTAAGCTATTACATCTATATGAATATGTCTAGTAACCTTCGCCGAGCGGATACCGTGAGATTACGCGAGGATCTTATCATTCAGCTCAACCAGACCCTAGATCTCATGTTTATTTTTCTCAGGAATCGGGTTGAGATCTATAGCAAGAAAACCTAGGTGATCGTGTTCTCGTGCAAGAAATCCCTGTTTCCTCACGTCCCCGTTCTTACAGGTGTTCCACTCCCAACGCACAGGATAAAAAAAAATATTTTCATAAAAATCGGTTCAGTGTTTTCAGTTCAGTCGTGAAATGTAACAAAAGAAAACTTTCAACCACTACTAATTGACCATTTTAGAGGCTACATTTAAAAAAATACGTGTACGTTTATTTGTTTGTTTGAACGCGCTAATCTCAAGAAGTACTGTTTCTAATTGAAAAATTCTTTTAGTTTTGGATAACCCATTTATCTGGGAACGCTATAGGCTATATAACATCACGCTATGACTAATAGGAGCCGAGCAGCAATGAAAAATGTTGCAAAAACGGGAAAATATATTCCTTTTGAGAGCTTGTTTTTCATTATTTGCGAAGGGGTTTTTATAAACTTGGTATTTATTGTATACTTTTGCTCCCGAAAATGACCTCCACGCGGGCGAAGCCTCGAGCAGCAGCGAGTAGTATATAAAAGACGTGATTACTTTCATTCATATTGCAACTTATTTCACTGAACGTTAAAAATGAGTAATAATTGACATTGTTATCATTATAATTTGTAATAATAAAGGTACATATAAATAATACACCAAAAAGTCACACACATATTTCTGACCCCACACTACGTCAAACCTATATCGTGGGTATCGAGAACTACGAGGGAATATGGTCCCACAACATCCAGACCCGAAACAAACATTAGTCTGGAACGATAACATTCGGTAACTTTGTTACGAGAATCGAGCCCACTGCCTCCCGTTTGAGGCTGAGGCTGTCATGTAGGTTTTAATTTTAATAAAATAACATAATAGTTGAGGGTTTATAAAAAATAAAAAATAATGGTATTTTACGTTCTATTTAATCTGATTTAACCTTAAAAACCTTAAGGCTTTGTCAGCTCTGGGCTGTGGTATGATTGAGGGGGTGAGATGCGACGGGTCGTGGCGGCGTACGCGGGGGCTCCCCCCCCCCAACGAGTAGCGATAGGCGCTCATATAAAGGATGTTCATTATTTGAAACAGTGAAATGAGCAAATGTCAAATAAATCAGATTAAATAGAACGTAAAATACCATAAATTTTTATTTTTTAAAAACCCTCAACTATTATGTTATTTTATTAAAATTAAAACCTATATGACAGCCTCAGCCTCAAACGGGAGGCAGTGGGCTCGATTCTCGGAACAAAGTTACCGAATGTTATCGTTACAGACTAATGTTTGTTTCGGGTCTGGATGTTGTGGGACCATATTCCCTCGTAGTTCTCGATACCCACGATATAGGTTTGACGTAGTGTGGGGTCAGAAATATGTGTGTGACTTTTGGTGTATTATTTATATGTACCTATATTATTACAAATTATAATGATAACAATGTCAATTATTACTCATTTTTAACGTTCAGTAAAATAAGTTGCAATATGAATGAAAGTAATCACGTCTTTTATGTACTACTCGCTGCTGCTCGAGGCTTCGCCCGCGTGGAGGTCATTTTCGGGAGAAAAAGTATACAATAAATACCAAGTTTATAAAAACCCCTTCGCATATAATGTATTGTTTTAGGACAAATTTCATTACCATTAAAAAGGCAGAGGCAGGTTAAGGTGAGCTAACCGAAAAAGATAGATATATGCTATCGCGGACTTGTTTTATAAATTTTTAAGAGGAACAAATCCGTCATACATGATTGTTGCGTAACTTTAACAGTATACGCAGCGCACGCAAAACAAGCTCTCAAAAGGAATATATTTTCCCGTTTTTGCAACATTTTTCATTGCTGCTCGGCTCCTATTAGTCACAGCGTGATGTTATATAGCCTATAGCGTTCCCAGATAAATGGGTTATCCAAAACTAAAATAATTTTTCAATTAGAAACAGCACTTCTTGAGATAAGCGCGTTCAAACAAACAAATAAACGTACACGTATTTTTTAAAATGTAGCCTCTAAAATTGTGAATTAGTAGTGGTTGAAAGTTTTCTGTCTGTTACATTTTCACGACTGAACTGAAAACACTGAACCGATTTTTATGAAAATATTTTTTTTATCCTGTGCGTTTGGAGTGGAACACCTGTAAGAACGGGGACGTGAGGAAACAGGGATTTCTTGCACGAGAACACGATCACCTAGGTTTTCTTGCTATAGATCTCAAGCCGATTCCTAAGAAAAATAAACATGAGATCTAGGGTCTGATTGAGCTGAATGATAAGATCCTCGCGTTTTCTCACGGTATCCGCTCGGCAAAGGTTACTAAACATATTCATATAGATGGAATATCTTAAGCTAGCTAAGCTAAGCTAGACTAGGGATTACACCCATCTCTGCCAAATCCGTCCAGTTTCCTTTTCATTTTACCCTCCCATTCTTTACCCTTCTCCCGATCATCATCTCCCGTCACTTCTCTTGATCTTCGGTAAAGGAATTGTATCCTTTCGATATTCGATTTCGGGATCCAACTTGGACTTCTTATTTCACAACCGACTAAACGTCCACTGCACAATGCAGACCGTCAAGTATGAATTGTCATAAATCCGTTGAATTTTGAGTTCTATTATCAAAATAATAGAACTCAATATATTGTTAATTGAATTAATAATGTTAATATAATATTTCGTTGTGGAATAAAAACTTTTTCGTTGGTATGAATGAATATTATTAGAAACAAATATTCTGTCAAAACAAAAAGTAATATCAAATGTCATAGTAATAGAAAATCGATATTAGAATTTACAAAAAAAATATCTGTTTGTCTATTTACTATTTTGTCAGGGTAGCTCCGATGATGATGGAATCTGATATTTTTTTTATCCTGGCAAAGTGACGACACTGAATCTTATGGTAAGCGCAGTGTCGTCCAGTTAAAGTACCAACTAGCGAGAGACAATATATGCCTCGCTACTAAACACAATCATGTCGGCCTGATGTTCAGTTTTTCATAATACGCCATGGGGCAAGGAGGTGAAGAAGCGGTTGAGGGTCTAGGTGTCAGAGTACTCAGAACAACACGGCCAAACATCATACCCCAACTCTAGACCCCGACAAAAACCAGAGGTACACTGGCTGACCCCGGAAGGCGACACACTTGCGTGTGCCACTATAGCGGGTTTTATACTCTGTGTACGATGGTCGCTATCCTGCCGGATATGAAGATCCTACCACCAGCAGGTATCGAGATAAGTGAAACTGAATAGGGTAATTTTTATACGAAAAAGTAACAGCGATATCATAGGATAAAAATTGGCTATGGAAATTATAATAGTAACTCATTGCCGTAAACAAGTGAGAAAATGTATAGATAATATTTAATAGGGGTGGAACCGGGTAAAAAGTATATATCTTCAGTTGATACATTTTCCGAAATCATAAATTTTGTAAGATCTATTCTTCTGACAATTAATATTGTCATCCATATCTGACGTCATGCACGAAATGACAAGAATAGTTATATATTATTTCTCTTTTATCGACACGAACACAATAACGTATAATCGATCGTCCGCCGAAAACAAACGAGTACTTTAAAACGTATTGTGTGTCAAACTGCTAAATTAATAAAATTATTATAATAATGAACTTTGTAGTCGCCCGCCTTAGGTTGACTTTGAATTGTTATTATCGTATTTTAGTCTTGCGCAATCAGTATAAAATAAATATAGCAGAACTTATGATATATAATTGAAAGAAATTCAAAGTGCTGTATCCAAAGCAGTTATTTACGATTATAGTCTTCGAGCTCTAGGGATCTGGTAATCAGTCGCAATCGTAGTGGGAAATAGTATGAGCCCGCTGATGACCGTTTTCATTTCCAACCAAATATTAATCAAATTTGGACATAAGTTAGTCATTTCTTGACAGCCTCCTGGCGCAGCGGGCGATTAGTAAGTTGTGAAAGGAGAGGCCGTGGGCCTGATTCCCGCATCGAGTTAAATGTTTGTGTGACAGACTGACATTTGTTTAGGATCTGGGTGTTGTGTGACCATTGTCCCTCGTAGTTCTTGATACCTAGGATACACGTTTGACGTGGTGTGGGGTCAGGACTATGTGTGTGTCGGTTGGATGTATTTATTTTATATTTCTACATCTATTTAGGACATAAACTGTTGGTTCCTCTCGTCTCGCGAACACCAACATTTTAATAATGGTATTAAATTAAATAATACTATTGTAAATTTTTATCGATTATTATCAAAAAGAGTTCAGCGGTTTAACCATGCAACCTTCCAAACTGGAAGACTCACTTTCGTAATTATAATATTAGTATATTTTTGTTATATCAAGTATCATACCATAATTTTATTCTCAAATAGTTTGTTCAAATCACTCAACCTGTATTCACGACTTTTGATAAGAATTGACAGTCATTATGATAAATAAAATATATATCGTTTGAAATTATTATGATAAGTTAAATATATTTGATTATATTCAATATATTGTCATGAGTTAGTGTTATTTGTGAACACTTTATGTTATATTCATCATGTTTTCACAGAAAATATTTTTGACAGCGCGAGCGAAAAATCGCGTATACGTCTGCTCTCAACACGGCCCAATTGCCGTCTGACAAGTCTCGCACATGCGCATCATGTTTAAAATACATTTCAACATAGAGACAACTGCCATTTTATGTTTCGTAATTTTAAAACATTTATTTCTTTGTATTTATAAATGAAATGTGATAAAATATTCACACACTCGTTTAATGCAGTTCATTGAAAATTTTATAGAAAAATTTCGTTTCAATATTTTTCTTTATAACCGTATACAACGGATTAATTTGGGGTCGTGTGGATTGAAATTTTAAAATTTCGATGCATCTTTGCGAATATTTTCTATCGAGCCAACTTTAATGAATCGTGTATCGAGAAGCACAATCGTTTTGTAAATATGTTCATCTTTCATGACTAATTTTTATATTGTTAATATTTTTAGTTTTTAACATCGAATAATTAGTTTAAAAATGTAGTCTGAACTGAACTGTCTGAGTCCACCTCACCTTAATTATCGTTTGTCTTAATGTTGTGAGGAAACCTAAATATCTGAAAAATCTAAACAAGAAATTCAAAGGTATGTGAAGTCTACCAGCGTCCCCCATTAGGCGGGCGTGGTGTGCTAATTAGGAGAGGAGGCCCGTGCCCAGCAGTGGGTCAGTGTTCATTACAGTGCTGGTTACATTTGATTGTACAATCTGGTGCCTGATATTTTCCTACGTAAGCTTTGCATTTCGGACACAACATTATTAACTCGTTACAAAGTAATAAAATTCATTTTTTATAGTAGTATCGCGTTAACCTTAATTTACGGACTAATATAAGTTAGAAAGGTCATATAACTATTCGTAGTTATAAGCCCGTTCTAGTGGGAAATCTTTACCCATTCCTATTTATATTTTCTGTGTGTGTGTTTGTCAGCTAATTTATTCTAAATGGCTGAACAGTTTTCGATGAACTTTTGTGTGTATTTCAATGGGTTCCTGGATGGTTTAAAAACACAATTGGACCAGGTAGGTGGCGCTGCTATCGATATGTCACAAAATTTGATTTACTGGGATTTGTGTGAGAAATGCCAAAGATTGAGTATTGAAAATGATTTAAAATATCATATTTAATGTGGTGTTGCTTTTCCGGACAGGACGACGTCTGTTGAGCCTAGTATGAGAAAGAGTCTATAAAAGAGATTAAATAATTAATTAATATACTGCGTCCTAGACGTCAATCTGGAGCTATTTCTTCAAAAAAATATTTTTCTTCTATCAAATATATCATCAATGATACTAGAACTATCTCATACACCGAAACGCCCCGACTTCCTGACTCTTTAGGACTCGACACTCGGCACTCACCTACCTGAGAAGTCGCACCAAGTTAATTTTAATTAAACTCGACGTGCGATGCTATCAGCATCGACGGCGCCCTCCCAGCTCCCACGGGACGTGTCACGTATTCCCGGTTAAGATACGAGAATAAATGGCTCCTGATTCAATTGTCCGGAGTGTGTTTGAATTTAAGGAATGCTTAAAGCTATGTGCTGAATATAATTTTTGTACAATAGACATACACTCACGCCTGTAATACCCGAAGGGGTAGGCAGAGGTGTAACCAGTACACCCACTTTTTTCCGAATTTCGGTCCCATAATGTGATAGGTGGCGAGATTATCGCCATACCGGGCACACATTCCAGATTCTGGCCTAATACTGAGAATTTCTAGATAGTAAAACCCAATATCACTTTACCCGACTCGGGGTTCGAACCCGAGACCTCAGCACAGTAGTCGTAACGCATGTGCAATTACAACTGCGCTACCGAGACACTCAATTTTTGAGATAATTTTGATAATATTCTGCTGTGAAACGAGAGGTCGTGTGTTCGATTCGCACGCCGAGACTAACTAAGATAGTGAGGTCCACAATTTCTAACAAGAAAATAAATATTTGTTTTATTATCCTGGCACGACTAAGTGACCACTCTGCACCTGATGGTAAGCGGAGTGCCGTCTAGTTAGAGTATAAAGTAGCGTGGGCAATTATACCTCGCTACTCGAATAATGCCGGCCTTACGATAAAAATAAAAATGTTATGATAAAATAAATATTGATTTATCAACTTATTTTCTTTCAGATTTTCTAAAATCTTTTTTCTAGTTTGTAACATTGAGTACACAGTTTAGAAATGTCGCTCTATAAAACGCAGCTGTTTGAGGTCACAAGACGCATTATCACAATGCCGTCTGCGATAATACGTACTTTTAACGCGACTGTCTGGAGGAGCCTTAAAAATACACCATACTTGTTTATTATTAAAGTTTGTAAAGAATAGTAATAAGGACGTTACGTTAACTTAAAAAAAAATGTTTATTTTAAAAGTTTCATCCGCTGCAGACAATTTTTTTGTTAAACTATGAGTAGGTAGTATCTTATATAATTATGATCCTGCGTTTGTATATCATATAGGGGTAGTGTGAAGTTACTCAACAGTTAAGACAATCAATATTAGTTATTTGATTCAAAAAAATCATGTGTTGTCTGTGATTCTGTGTCTGATGTCGCGCGAGGCGTATAAGTTATAATCAATAACGCTCAATAGTAACACGCATAGCTTTCATAGAAAGATATAATTATTGTATCGTAGATATTGGCAACTACCAGTGACTTTCAGTCTCAAAACGACATAAATTGAAACAATTATGTCACACAAGCATTTGCCTCGGTGCGTGAAACGAATCCACTGACTCTTATTTCACGTCCTCGCTTGCACTTTCTGCGCAATGAATGCTGACAAATTGCCGGAGTCTATATTTCCCGAAAATTAAAATTATAATCTGGGTATCTTTAAGTCAAGAGTGAATAGGTATCTTCTAGACAAGCGTGCTCTACAGTAGACCACATCATCACTTACCATCAGGCGAGATAGTGGTCAAACGCAAGCCTATTTAGGTAAAAAAAAATATGTTTCTGCCTATCTCCTCGGCGATGTACAGTTATTTTACCTTTATATCTTTAACAAAATATAATATTTGTATTACAACTTCGATATAACCATGTTACAAAAGCGTATTCGTGTGTAGTAAAATGTTTTATGGAAGTAATCTTGGCAATAAATCATAAGGTCTGGCTGTTTGTCACGCCGCGTATTGGTACAGGCGACTGATTGAGACGGATAGGCTCGCACCATATCTTTGGGCAATGTTTATATTTTGATAGGTTTCTTATTATAGCAGGGGCTGGTAAACAACTGGGTTATGGCGAAATATTTCCATAGGTGAACACCTACAATGAGAGAACCATGGGAGCGTTGCCACCCTGAAAAACGAACATAGATAGGAGAAGAGTTTCGTATGGTAAGTGAGATATCCGGAGGCCCAGATCCCCCCTTCCCTTCCCTAATCCCTATTCCTGTCCTTTAAGGCTGACAGCGCATACATGACACTTTCAGTATTGTGAACATCAGGTGACCCACTGGCTCGTTTGTCAGACTAAACTATAAAAAAAAGAGTGGATGTCTGATTAAGAGTGTATTAGCTAATCCTAAATCCTCCTTTTAGACTAGTATAGGTACACTATAGTTATTAGTTAATATTATTTGTACATTCAGTGATAAGGTACGATAGGGTTGGCATATCCTTGTGGATAAAATTAATGGAGATTTAAAAGAAAAGATTGAGAAGAAGAAGGGGTTTTAGACCTCCGGATACGTACCGTAAGCTAGCTAGCGTACCGTAGCAAGCTACTACTTAACTTTAGTCTTCTATATGACTAAGCCTCTCGAGGTGAACCATTTAAGCTAAAACCGACTATCTACAGCGTAGCTCTCTCACTTTCAAACTCTATAACCTATACATTTCTTTTTATATGAGACATTTACAACTTACAAGCAATATATTTAGAAATTGAAAAAAATACACCCAAGAGTCACACACATAGTTTTGACCCCACACTAGGGTAAACCTGTATCGTGGATGTCAAGAACTACGAGGGACTACGGTCTCACAACAGCCAGACCCGAAACAAATATCTGTCTGTCACACATACATTTAACTGAAACTTAATAAGTTCTAGTTTAGTTACAATGAGTTCTGATATTAATTTGTGTGAGTTTTTTAATATATTCCCAATCTAAGTCATCATCTATAATATGACACGTTAAAAGCTCATCTTGGGTTAGTGCACTACGATCTCCCCTGGCTATCGGTTTAGGATTTTAGTGATTAAATATTTACAAATATACCTAAACCCAACTGTGACACTCGATTTTTTTATTCTGGTATTTCACACATTGCACCTGATGGCAAGCGCAGTGCCGCAGTAATCGTAGTCTTGAACCCACACTAGGTTAAATCAGAATTGTAGGTATCGACGAGGGACTACGGTATTACAACCGCAACCAAATAAATATGTATGTCAAACCCACAGGTTCTCGTTTCTCATTCGGCCATTAACTACAGCGCCACAGAGTAACAATACTCCATTACTTATTCATAGATCCGTCTAGGAATCGTAATGTCTACAAAAATTCATGCTAATCCAGAATATTGACAGAGATAAATCCTAGACGAATTTGTTTATATTATCTGTAATCCATTGAAAAATACCCTCATCGTTTAGTCCGTATGCCAACCTAGATTTATCAAGCTTTCAATCTCCTTGACAGACGCTTTAACATCTTAAACCTCCATCTATATTCATATACCAGAATATATACTTTCACTACAGTAAATAAAATGTAGAATTTATGTTAAAGAAAGGGTTTATTTATAACAAAGACATGAAATATATGAAATGACGCAAAACTCTACATCGTATGTGATCGTACATCACGCACGCAAATCACGTGATTTATCACTGACAAAAATACATTTTTATTAGCAAGAAGACACAATAGTCTAACGAGGACTAAAACCGTCAGACGATATGGATGTTGCAGGATCAAATCCCACCACAGGTGTAACTGGTGCACCCATGGTTCACCGACTTTATTTTAATTTCAATATTCGTGAGGTAGCGAGCCTACTCCTATAATGGATCTGTTTCCAATTCTGGGAAACTCATGTGGGATTACGATCATAAATTAAAATACTAATTGGGATTTGGAAGACCTCAGTTTCTCAGCCCAAGTTTTTTTTATCCTGGCACAGCAAAGTGATCACACTGCACCTGATGGTAAATGCAGAGCCGTCCAGTTAGAGACAATCTATTCCTCGCTACTCAACACGGTCATGCCGGCCTGCTGTGTAGCTTCTTCACACTACTAAAGGACCCAAGATCACTCTGCAATTAGAGTAATGCAGCTCTATTGTACTATTATAATAAAAAAATATAATCTTATTATACGAAATACTTATAATACGAAAGCAATATGGTTCTAACGTACAACGTTGCTCTAATCATATAAAAGCACTGAAATAATATTAAATGTATTTTGCATAAAATGTGCCTCGACCCGTTTCTATCCGGTCGGGTGCTAGCGTCTCCCAAGTTCTTAATCTACTTTTGAATTCGCTTGATCTTTAGCTCATCTTTCTTATGATGATGAACCTTAAGATTGTATTTGCCTTATCTTTAAGTTGCTTTAAAATATTAAACAATATTCCAGATTGTTTTATTAAATTCGATAGCCGCCGTGGCGCAGTGGGTGAATTGCAAGCTACGATATGGCCGAGGGTTCGATCATGGAACTGAGATCACAGTTATTTTCTACGGTTTTTAACCGACTTTAAAAAAGGAGGCGGTTCCAATTCGTCGGAGATTATATATTATGGGTATACTTCCTAGGTGGTCCCATTGGCACCAAGTCAGGATCTGATGATGGGATCTCAGAAAAATCGAGAGCAACCCTCAAATTTTATAGGAACGCATAATTTATTTGTATTGATGTCGGTCTAATTTTTATGAATAAAAAACTTTTGGGTATTATGAGTCCGTAGTCCATCATAGTTCTCAATATCCACAGTAATGGTTTGATCTAGTGTGGGGTCAGAATGTGCCTGTTGGGTGTATTATAAATGTTAATATTTTTAGTGCCTCGATAAGCAGACGGGCCACCTGATGGTTAGTAGTCACCGCCGCCCATAGACTTCTGCAATGCCAGGGCACAGCAAAGCCGCTGCCTATCGTTGATTAAAATACTGACTTTTCATTAGTGTGCTGACAGGTCAAGTTCCAAGTCCTTTACCTTGAACACCTTAGTTAAAATCAGGCTGCTGATATGGCGCCAGGTTCATCATCACCTTTGATTTATGGAATGGAAATAAGCTATACGAACAGATGTTCTTCGATTGCTCCTCTGCCTACCCTTGGAGAATACACGCATGTCGCGTATGTTCATGGTACTAGTGATTCGCTTTAATAGAGTTTTAAAGATAATAGCTTACTCCTACAGCTAATCCGACGTAGAAATCCTAATGATCCTATCTCAGGAGTATTGCCCGTTAAACGAAATATATTTTTCTATTATACGCTAAATTGTTCCGTTAATTATCATTCTGTTTGTATTCACGTTCTTTATCAGTTTTAGACTTTTAGCACCAACAAAGGACTTCTAAATAAGGCCTTAAGTTTCCTTGAAATATTATTTGCCTATAACTTTATTTGTACAAAAAGATCTTATCTTCTGTTTATAATTGAATAGTTTAATTTGGATTTGGAATACTTTTATTTTGAATTATTATCAATTAACCAACTTTGCAGCTTATCAGTTGGTGAAAGTAAAATTCAAATTAAGATGGAAGGCGGCCTAGTGGCAATTTTTGGTAAGTGGGAGAGAAGCTCCATAATTACTGAATGGGTTTTTTGTAAAGAGTTATATTGTACTCACGTTTCTTCTGTTTGTAAGAATATAACAGTAGATTGTTGTATGTTCATTTGTTTTTTTTTATACCACAATGGTGGCAAAGAAGCTTACAGCACGCCTGATGGTTAGCAGTTAACCTATGGACGCTTGCAACACCAGGAGCATAACATGCGCGTTGCCGACCCTTCATAAACAAATACGACCCTTATTTCTGCTGTAACAAATTAATACCTTTTGTATCCTTAATACATTCTTCCATAACTCATATTCCAGCTGGTAAGTAATGCACGCCCATTTATTATATTATTGTGACAGAAACCAGCACAAGACCGCAAAACGAACAAATGTGCAATCCCCGTTCGAGCAAACGTGAAAATGCGGCGGCGTGGCACACGGCAGCCTACAATACAATAGTACTCATACAATACAATAGTACTTATACAATACAATAGTATTTATTCTCATTGCATACTTCGCTACACCTTTGGAATGTTACTAGTGGTATAGGCAATCATGGGCAGTGTTCTATGTGAAGCTGCATCGCTGGAACGTTGAATCTCTTATCCCAACCAGTTTATTCCCGCTCGCAATTGACATAAATCTCCAAGTTCGCGCGGCGCTATCTAGAAGTTTTAGTATTCCACGATATTTGTCTTCAGCTAGCACGGTTTAAAGGCAATAAGACAAAAGAGTGTTATTTCTTCAAAACAATACCGATAGTTTGCAAGATCTGTTTATTTACGTCTGGATGCCATTTGTCCTGTTGATTCATTGCCGCGCTTGCCTTCGACTGCAGAAAGTGGAATAACGAATGCTCTTATTATTGTTAAAATATATTAACGTTTTTAAACTTTCAGTTGATTTAATTTGTGAGGAGGATTGGACTAAGTAGTTACTATTCGTGCAGTCAGTAGGTTGAAACCCAACAAACCTACCAAATCCAATTTTTCTATAAAAGTCTGCAGGTTTCCACGAAGCCTTCAACACTATGAGTGTTCTTAAGACGCAGTAATCACTTATCATCACCCACTAGCCTTTTTATTACCTCCATTCATGCTAGTCCATTTCATGGCTTTTTTTTTGAGACTATAGTATCATCTGATCTATTGATTAGAAATACTAGGTAAAGCTTACAACAGGTATATACTGTTGACTGTTTGTTGTTGTTACTTATGGGACCGAAATTCGGCGAAAAGTGGGTGTACCTACTATTTACACCTCTGCCTACCCTTCGGGGATTATAGGCGCGAGAGTATATGTATGTGTATGCATGTAAATTTTAAAGTATTAAAACAGTTTTTGATATTACAAAGAGCCGCTTTTCCACTAAGCGAAAACCAGTCGAGATTTATTTAAATCTTTTGCAATCGCTTTCGCTCCCTATTTTATTTCTTATAATATATAGAGGTGACATTGTAAATATCCCGCGGCTGCCTGCGACATTGAAAATGTTTTAGAGACACTTGTCAAAAAGGCTTGGTGAGAACCGTTTGTAAATCTTGTAAGCATGGGTTCTGTATAAATCATATCACATTCAGTCTCTTGTGGTTATTGAGGTCTACAATAATGACTTAGTGTCGGGTCAGGACTATAATAGGTGTCAGCCAATAATAAATCGTTTATTAGGAATGTTAATAAAACTTATGGGTACATTCTTCGAGTCTTGAACTAAGCAAATGCTTGTATCTTAGGACTCTGAACTATTTGCTTTTTTATTTACTGCGCAGTTCTGATCCTCATTTGCTAACCATACTAGGAAACCGGGGCAGATAGCAAATAAAGAAATAAGGCGAAAGAAAAACATTACTTAAAGAACGTGGCTATAAAGGAAAATTCGTAGAATCACCATCCGCGCGTAGCTACGAAAATATAATAACTTATTAAAATTTCTTATTAGAGCATGTTTAAGACGTAGTCGTAAGTTTGTTCGGTCCCTTTGGAGATATATAAATACAATATATAATTATTTATTTGATGAGATAACGTTTTACGACCCTACGTAATACACCTTACCTAATATTAAGCTGCTGGTAGGATATTCATATCCGCCCGGATAGCGACCACAGTACACAGGGTGTAAAACTCGCCATAGTGGCACACGCAAGTGTGTCGCGAACCGGGATCAGCCAGTGTACATCCAGTTTTTCTCAAGGGTCTAGAGCTGGGGTACAATGTTTGGCCATTTTGCGGCCTTCTGAGTACACTTACAATAGACCCGCGACCGCTTCTTCACCTTCTTGCCCATGGTGTAGAGTGAAGAAGTAGGCCGGCATGATTGTGTTGAGTAGCGGGGGATAGATTGTCTCTCACTACTCGATACTCTAATTGGACCGCACTGCGCTTACCATCAGGTGCAGTGCGGTCACTTTGTCGTGCCAGGATAAAAAAAAAATTCAACAGCTTCATGAAACAGGTTATATATTCTGTGTTTATTTTGGTTGTTGACGTAGGCTTTTAACAGTCGAGATTTCAATCTTTAAGAGATCAACGCTAGGCGTTCTAAAAATAAAGTCGATTTTTTTATGCAGCCATGGTGTATCAATATTTTTTCGCCAAGCGACTTTCTCATAAGACCCAGGCCTAAACCAAATATTTGAACAAAGACTGTTCTCGTGTGGGAATCAAACCCGTTGCCTCTTATTTCACCGCTACTTGTCTGTTACACCATGAAAGCTGTCAATTTACATAATTGTAAGGATACATAAAAACTACGTCTCCAAAGCTAATATAACTTGCAATCAGACACAAAGTCACCCATCGAGATGATCGCGGCACAACAGCGACTGCCCTGAATAATCTTGTAATAACCTCCCCCCCTCCCTCACCCCTCGCTCCTCACCCCGCCCGCATGGATCGTCTTATCACTGGCTAGATATTATTTATGGAGCGTGTTTTGTTTATTTGCAGCTTTATTATCGTTTGTTATTTCTTTTGTGGTAAACAGACATGTATTTATTATCCATGTAAGAATCTGAGTAAGCAACAAATTGGTACACCAGTCCTGTATTGCCCCACTGCTGGGCATGGGCGTCGTTTACTAATGAGAGGAGTAACATAGTCCACCACGCTGGCCTAATGCGGGTTGGTTTCGAACTAGCGACTGTCAAGCCAAGCCGTCCCAATCAAGTGGTAGTCTTTGACCCAATTGACCACACTGCATCTGATAATAATGGCAGTGTCCAGGAACATCAAGCAGCGAGAGACGAACATCCTTTGCTACTCGACACAATCATACCATACATATTGACAGCCTCCGTGGTGCAGTTGGCGAGTAGCCGGCTGTGAAACGAGAGGTCGTGGGTTCGATTCCCACACTGGGACAAATGTTTGTGTGACAGACAGATACTTGTGTACGGGGTCTGGGTGTTGTGAGACCTAAAGTATCTCGTAGTCGCTAATACCTACAACACAAGACTCGTATCTTGGTGTGAGGTCGGGGCTATGTGTGTGACTGTGTGGCGTTATTTATATATTTATTATTTTATACCGGCTTGCTGAGTGGCTTCTTCATACTACTCAAAGTATCCAGGATAATGAAGAAGGTAGAGCCACGCTGTAGACATATTTGTCTACAGCATGAATGGGCCGGCTCGACCGGGGTGGTACAACTGTCTCACAGAAAACCAACGTAAAGTGACAGTTTACTGTCGCGTTTCGTATGGTAAGTGAGATATCCGCAGGCCCAGATTCCCCCTTCCCTTCCCTAATCCCTATTCCTGTCCTTTAAGGCCGACAGCGCATACATGATACATTCGGTATTGTGGATGTTCATGGGCGGTGTAGATCACTTAACATCAGGTGACCCACTGGCTCGTTTGTCGGACTATGTTATAAAAAAAAGAAGAAGGGAAACGGTGACCGGCAAACTGTTCCACAGTTGGTACGGCAAAGATAGAAAGTTGTTCTATAACTGTGTATGGAACTTAAGTGTAGTAGTGTTGTTATTAATTGTGAATTAATATTACATGTTACGACGAAAATACCTATGGCTGAGTTTCTTGGTATTTATTCTCAGACCAGTGGGCATTTCCAAAGCACCGGTAGATAAACATAATCCTGACCTGTAAAAAGTGCCCCCAGTGGCCTAATTTACAAAATAAATGATTTGATCGAATGACTGCCTCGGTGGCGCAGTGGTAATTGCGCATGCGTTACGACTGCTGTGCTGAGGTCTCGGGTTCGATCCCCGGGTCGGGTAAAGTGATATTAGGTTTTTCTATCTAGAAATTCCTCAGTATTAGCCCGGAGTCTGGAATTTGTGCCCGGTATGGCGATAGGCTCGCCCCCTATCACATTATGGGACCGAAATTCGGCGAAAAGTGGGTGTACTGGTTACACCTCTGCCTACCCCTTCGGGGATTACAGGCGTGAGCGTATATGTATATGTATGTGTAAATGATTTGATTTGATTTGATAATTAGCGAACCTCTTGTTGCGGGACGTAGTAGTAGACATCACGAAGCTTTGGCTCCGAAGCCAGTCTGCCAGTAGTTTACAGCGTTATGCTATCACTTTTAAAGGTTTATGTCAGATTACGTCAAGAGATTTGGGTCGTAATTTACCACACTGATTTTTTTTGGCGTAAAGCCAACGCATTATTTACAGCCAGCGATAAATTTCCTAACTTAAGTTTACTATATATTATTTTAGACAGTAAATTTGATTGAGTTTTTTTACACATCCGGCACGTCTGAAGTTAAAATTTGCTGCTTAGAATGGCACCGTTTCGGATTAAAAACATCGCAAACACACAGTTATTGTCTGAAGTTTACCAATAAAAGAGTTTTCACGAATGAATTGCACGAACTGTGGCTGAAACTTTTAGAAAATACTCTACGTTTTCCTGTATCATATAACAATATAATTACAAACCTCATAATATCTATACTATTGCGTGGCTGCCTCGGTGGCGCAGTTGTAATTGCGCATGCGTTACGACTGCTGTGCTGAGGTCTCGGGTTCGATCCCGGGTCGGGTAAAGTGATGTTGGTTTTCTATTTAGAAATGTTAGTATCAGCCTGGAGTCTGGAATTGAGCCCGGTATGGGGATAGCCTAGCTCCCTGTCACATTATGGGCCCGTAATAAATTCGGCGAAAAGTGAGTGCACTGGTACTGCCTCTGCCTACCCCTTTGGGGATTACAGGCGTGAGTGTGTATGTATATGTGTATGTGAAATCTATACTACTATGCACGAGCTTTGTAAAAACAAGAAAGGCTAGACCCTAGTCCACCATTCTGTGCTAATGCTAGTTAGTAGAATCCTTGTGTATAATTGTAAATTATACAGGCTCTCTCACTAGGTTTACCCTCACCGTTAAAACGAATTATAATTAATAATTAAACTCAACATAATTTGAGAAGTTTAAAGGTTGAGGAGTTTTACTGAGATTTGAAATCGATGGGAGAATTACTTTATTTAGAGTATATGTAATACTCTACACGAGGGGACCAGTAGGCACTAAAAATATTACAGGGTACGAATTTCAGGGGTCCAGTGGGTGCGTCGCTATGTTGGAGTCGAAACCACGACATCTGTTTGGACATTCGTTCTCTTCGTAAGGCTATTGCCACTTGTTGAATTCCATCTAATTGAGTAATTAAATCAGCAACATAATTGTATTGTTTTATTTGATACAGGTGTTCAAGCGAGGTCCCACGCTATCCCCCGCGGTCCTTTCACAATCCGCTCAAATTCTCCACACGGTTACAGAACAAATAGTACTCTAATTACTTCAAAAAGGTCTGGTAATTAGAGGACTTGCTGTTGTTAAACATTAATATTAATCTCGCTCTTAAGTCTAGTGGCTACGTATTGCCGAGAAATGGTTAAATATGGTTAAGAAAACCAGATTAAGAACGAATTTATAGCGAAGATTGGTTGTCTGTTTAATTTAAGCGACATTATTGAAAAGTTACAGGAGACTGGTTTAAAGTTCTTTTGTTTTTCGGAAAAAAATCACTGTAAAAACCTATTGCGTGGATTTTAGTTGAATTAATATATTACTTGTGTTAGTACGTACTGTATGTTTACGACTTGTTTTCATGCATTTATGAGCATTAGCTACTAAAACAAATGTGTCCTGAAGTAAAAAGAGCCCTTTACCATTTCATTTGAGCGCCAAAAAATGCACAAAATATTGAAACTAAACTCAAAAGATGCAGAAAATTTTATGATTACGAATATGTATATAACGGCGCGTGACATTATTGAATAATGAAAATCAGTCAATTTTGAGAATTATCCATTAACTTTATTATTTCTAAGGAATTATGGTTTTGTATTCGATTAAATACTATTTGTAATTAAGAGCGGGTAACCCCGAATGGAGTTGCGTCTGTCATTACGTGCAAATGGCTGGTCAGTTGGTTCTCTGGTTGACAGCGGTAGTGCGTTGTGTGATTCGTAAACCCATTTGCTCTAAATCGCTAATTATTATTGTAATCCCTAATTGTCTAAGTTATTTAAATGTCTGTATTATTAAAATATTGTAAAGTCGAGGCCATAGTCCACTTATTTAAACGATTCCTGAAGTTTAATGCCTACAATGGAATTTCGTGATACAAATTCACGAATAAGCAAGATGGAGCAGATCGGCTATCCCGACGTCCCGACATCAGAAGTGGGATAAAGGATAACGCTCACTATCGTAAATCAGGTGATGTAATACAGTAAATGGTTACTATGTTATAATAAATAATAATAATACTAGCCCTGTATTAAACATTGTCCCACTGCTGGGAACGGGCCTTTAGTAATGAGATGGGTACTATGTTATTTTTGTTAATTGAGAGATTAGAGAACATTGGTAGTTCGCACATAAAGTCCGAACTTACTTGGGTTGTACAAGAGGCTATCTTTGATTGGTATTCTATCATCAAAACAATAGTGATGGTATTGTGTGGTATTCTACGGCGTTATATGTGGTAAAAAGGGCTTAATGCACTGTAGTCTATTACATGGGAAAGGGTTACGAGTATTAAGATAATTTTAACGTGCCATGTTCACAAATTGTAAAAAGACTAACGTTATAGTCTTGTTAATACACGTGTGGTTCTATTGTTTATTTAAGAGAGATGAACTATATCATAACTAATACATTCCTTTAGAGCAATACATAAGAAGTAAAATACAATTTTCTATTTCTTGACAATGTAAGATTGACAGCAATCCAAATTTAAATCTCTTTAGGCACTGGGCAAATATAAACCTGCTTGGTTTATTATTTATAAAATCATTACATAATTCAACAAGTCTTTATACGAACATCATAAAATACATCTAGAAAATATGAAGCGTCAATGATGACTGTGTTAATGATTTTTTGTTCAAATTTCATATGCTGTGGATGGTTTCCCATGGAGCCGTAGAGGTGCTGTGAAGGTGACAGCAATGAACAAAACATCCTCGCGTACGTGTTATTGTTGCAACGAGCCAGGTACCATGCCGCTCGCTGCCCGAAAAGGAACATCAATATTAGCGTCGGTAACGTAGAACATAGAGTGAAAACCTGCACTATGAAATCAGCAAGCAACTTATGACCCTAACGATTGAACCCGGTGAGATGTTTTCATTTTGTTATGATTCCAATGCTTAGTGCTCTCTAGCTAAAGAAAGTTGGCAAATAAGCTCCGCGGTAAGTGTCTACGTAACGGCACAGATGATTTGTACGGCTAATTAACTTGTTAAAATAAATGAATAATGCGAAAGCTCTTGGTAAAATAACTATGGGTGACAAAAGACTGTGACAATAGACTATGACAGAAGACTGTGACAAGAGCCTGTGTGGCAAAGGGGTCAGAAATATCAGGGTTTATTGTCTATACCTTGCGTCCGTAGCCTGGTTATTGTCTACTCAGTATATATTGAGTGACCTCGGGTCCGCGGTCCGCGCTTAAGGTATCTGATAATATGAGGGGGATCTGTGTGGAGGGGGATCTGTGTGAGGAGCCTATGTGGCAAAAGGGTCTGTGTGATGGGAGACTGTGTAACGGAGACTGTGTGACGGAGACTGTGACGGGGTCTGTGAAGGGGCCTCAGTGGCAATAACTTATGTGGAATTAATCTGTGTGGTCATCATGTAATTGTTTCGTGTTATCCGATAAACTGTAATGACTGTGTTCCCTCTGTGTGATATTGTGGTCAGAATGACCGAGTGTTAAGTTGTCTATTTGCGCTGTTTTATGATTGTCCACAGATGATGAGATAAACTAAACACCCGAGGACGTGTGAAGATGCAGAATGGCCGTAACGGCGCGTGACATTATTGAATAATGAAAATCAGTCAATTTTGAGAATTATCCATTAACTTTATTATTTCTAAGGAATTATGGTTTTGTATTCGATTAAATACTATTTGTAATTAAGAGCGGGTAACCCCGAATGGAGTTGCGTCTGTCATTACGTGCAAATGGCTGGTCAGTTGGTTCTCTGGTTGACAAAAAAATGTATGTAATAATAGAACGCGCTATTGTATCAATTGATAAAAAATCATTAGGTATCCATGTCAATTCCTAATTAGTAATCAGTGTGTTAGTTCTTTGTAGCGAGTATATTTTAGCTCATTTTTACGCGACTGCGGCGAAGCAAAAGGGAGTGTTATGTATGCGAGTATGTATGGATGTATGGATGTGTGTATGTTCATCTGTTCCCTTATAACTTCTAAACTACTTATTACAATTTGACAAATGAGTTGTCGTTGGAAGCGTCTTGTTTGTCCGCTATGTGACGTCGCATTAAATTTAATATGTCACCCTCTAGGGGGCACGAAGTAAAAAAAAAAGATTTGGCATAAGCGTTAGTTAGTTTAAAATTGAATTTTTTGTTGAATTATTTGTCTTGACTGTGATGCGAAAAGCTATAAATTCAACCACTATATGGAGATAAATGTTTTGGTTATCCATATTATATCCAGACATAAAACATATATGTCTTATGTCTGGATTTTGTCCGTTCGAAAGTGTCTCGTAGGTCCTGATAGCCATCATACGGCCGTAGATACTAAAAATGTAAGTACAACAAAATATCATTAAAAAGTTTCGGAATAAAAAAGTATTCCCAAATTAAACCCTAATAAACCTGTTTAATATACACATTTTGCAACCCGAAAAAACTACGCTTCCGTAAAGTTCCGCAATGAGTTGTAACAAGGCGGCGGGAAGGGTTCCGACCCCCGACCCCCCAGAGACCACAATAACGGCGCGCAACACAAACAAAAATTCACCAACAGCCGGTACATTCCGGTTATTGCCGGTTTCGGCGGGTCGAGTGGCGTGAAAAATTTACAACCGCGCCTTTATGAAGTTTTATAAAAGTGTCCGCGGCAACAATCATCCGTGTTTATTTCCTCCATATACCACTCCCGCCCAACCTGCTACTGTAATTGTTTACATGAAATATGAGTTTAAATTGTTGCTATAATAGGGCAGTTTCCTGTGTTTAATTTGTATATTATTTGATATGCAACCGTGTATAATACGCAAAAGAAACTCTTTAGCGAAAACAGAATGAAAATTGCTTGGAAAATGAGGTCACAATATTTATTTTAAATATTGGTATGAGGAAAAATGGGTGCGTAGTGGGGACATATCACTATCTCTCTCGTACAACGGCGCAGTAATGGCCATACAATGGTGACGTCACGGCTCATATCATGCATCCTTTGACTTTCATTTGATACTTATTCCATTAGATTTGAATAGCGTCTAATTTACTTATTTTTGTTCGGATTCATATTTTTTTTTCGATAATAGGATTTAGGTACTGTAACTTGTAGATTAAAATACTAAAAAAAATCGGGTGAAGTACCCCATTATAATTGCAGTTATCTTATCCTGTGTACTTTAAATATATCTTTATATTTTCTTTGTTAGAGTCACGCTATGAAAAAACTTACTTTTGTTTTCCTTTATTCATATATTTATTTATTTTTATTTATTACACTTTATACAGATAATATATGTACAGGCGGACTTAATGCCTAAGGCATTCTCTACCAGTCAACCTTTGGGTGGTGCAGAAAACAATTAAGGCAGGTGTATATAACAAGAAAAGGAAGTAGAGAAAGTGTTCATCATATATGATATAAGAATACATATATAAGACTTACATGAATATATAGTAATACACATACAATATAGTACAAAAATAAAATATATAACATAATTCTATATACAACCATACATATATATATATATATATATATATATATATATATATATATATATATATATATATATGTATACATACACACATATAAATATGAATACCATACTATCGTGATGACTCTGCGACACCATCAAACAACAACTTCCGAACTCTGGTTTTAAAAGTTAGGCGTGTAGTGGCCGACCTAATTTCTAGAGGGAGCGAGTTCCAGAGGAGTGTTGATTGAACAACAAAAGAAGAGTGGATAAAGTCAGAACTATGTGGTGGACATTTGAGAAGAAGACTGCTTGAAGAGCGAAGATTTCTGTCGTGGTTACTACCAAGGTATTGAAAGTGGGACGTTAGATAGGCAGGTGGAGTGGGGGACGCACGGTGGTCCCGTTCGAGAAAAAATCGGACATAGGGAATTTAAAAAATTTAAGTCGTAATTTTATAAAACTGAATATGCCGATCGATTGGTATATGAAATAGTAATTAAAATGATTTTTGCGTTTTTTAAGATTGGACTTATAGTTTATGAGTAAATCGAATAAAACTGATTTTCTTGTATGGAAAGCCACATAAAAATATGAATAACTCGTCATTTTCGTCCATTTTCGTTCTGAAACTTTTACAGTAGTAACTTGTCATTATTTGCCACATTTTCTTCAAAGATACATGGTGCTACTTTTTTGCACTTTTTGAGATATGATGAAAAGTAGATAAATTTTAAAAAGTCGGGTCTAGATCAATATTAAGTGGATTTTATGGGACTTAAATGGGTTTTAAATTCACTAATAATAATTCAACTAAGAATACATACTATATTTTGGAATTTTCTCACTTTACATGTACGGAAATACCAAATAACTAAAAAATCAACAAAAATTAAATAATTCAAGTAATATTGATGACCACTGTAGTCGCAATCATAAAACTCGTATCCTCACCTATCTATTTAGTCATTAAAAGGTACTACCTGGTACGAATTATCCGTCTATTTTAGGAGTAAATCGAAAAAAACTATTTTTATTGTATAGAAAGCTACATAAAAATAGGAATAACTCGTCATTTTCGTCCATTTTCGTTCTGAAACTTTTACAGTAGTAACTTGTCATTATTTGCCACATTTTTTCAAAGATACATGGTGCTACTTTTTTGCACTTTTTGAGATATGATGAAAAGTAGATAAATTTTAAAAAGTCGGGTCTAGATCAATATTAAGTGGATTTTATGGGACTTAAATGGGTTTTAAATTCACCTATAATAATTCAACTAAGAATACATACTATATTTTGGAATTTTCTCACTTTACATGTACGGAAATACCAAATAACTAAAAAATCAACAAAAATTAAATAATTCAAGTAATATTGATGACCACTGTAGTCGCAATCATAAAACTCGTGTCCTCACCTACCTACTTAGTGATTAACAGGTACTACCTGGCAAAATTTATCCGTCTATTTTAGGAGTAAATCGAATAAAACTATTTTTATTGTATAGAAAGCTACATAAAAATAGGAATAACTCGTAATTTTCGTCCATTTTCGTTCTGAAACTTTTACAGTAGTAACTTGTCATTATTTGCCACATTTTCTTCAAAGATACATGGTGCTACTTTTTTGCACTTTTTGAGATATGATGAAAAGTAGATAAATTTTAAAAAGTCGGGTCTAGATCAATATTAAGTGGATTTTATGGGACTTAAATGGGTTTTAAATTCACCTATAATAATTCAACTAAGAATACATACTATATTTTGGAATTTTCTCACTTTACATGTACGGAAATACCAAATAACTAAAAAATCAACAAAAATTAAATAATTCAAGTAATATTGATGACCACTGTAGTCGCAATCATAAAACTCGTGTCCTCACCTACCTACTTAGTGATTAACAGGTACTACCTGGCAAAATTTATCCGTCTATTTTAGGAGTAAATCGAATAAAACTATTTTTATTGTATAGAAAGCTACATAAAAATAGGAATAACTCGTAATTTTCGTCCATTTTCGTTCTGAAACTTTTACAGTAGTAACTTGTCATTATTTGCCACATTTTCTTCAAAGATACATGGTGCTACTTTTTTGCACTTTTTGAGATATGATGAAAAGTAGATAAATTTTAAAAAGTCGGGTCTAGATCAATATTAAGTGGATTTTATGGGACTTAAATGGGTTTTAAATTCACCTATAATAATTCAACTAAGAATACATACTATATTTTGGAATTTTCTCACTTTACATGTACGGAAATACCAAATAACTAAAAAATCAACAAAAATTAAATAATTCAAGTAATATTGATGACCACTGTAGTCGCAATCATAAAACTCGTGTCCTCACCTACCTACTTAGTGATTAACAGGTACTACCTGGCAAAATTTATCCGTCTATTTTAGGAGTAAATCGAATAAAACTATTTTTATTGTATAGAAAGCTACATAAAAATAGGAATAACTCGTAATTTTCGTCCATTTTCGTTCTGAAACTTTTACAGTAGTAACTTGTCATTATTTGCCACATTTTCTTCAAAGATACATGGTGCTACTTTTTTGCACTTTTTGAGATATGATGAAAAGTAGATAAATTTTAAAAAGTCGGGTCTAGATCAATATTAAGTGGATTTTATGGGACTTAAATGGGTTTTAAATTCACTAATAATAATTCAACTAAGAATACATACTATATTTTGGAATTTTCTCACTTTACATGTACGGAAATACCAAATAACTAAAAAATCAACAAAAATTAAATAATTCAAGTAATATTGATGACCACTGTAGTCGCAATCATAAAACTCGTATCCTCACCTATCTATTTAGTCATTAAAAGGTACTACCTGGTACGAATTATCCGTCTATTTTAGGAGTAAATCGAAAAAAACTATTTTTATTGTATAGAAAGCTACATAAAAATAGGAATAACTCGTCATTTTCGTCCATTTTCGTTCTGAAACTTTTACAGTAGTAACTTGTCATTATTTGCCACATTTTTTCAAAGATACATGGTGCTACTTTTTTGCACTTTTTGAGATATGATGAAAAGTAGATAAATTTTAAAAAGTCGGGTCTAGATCAATATTAAGTGGATTTTATGGGACTTAAATGGGTTTTAAATTCACTAATAATAATTCAACTAAGAATACATACTATATTTTGGAATTTTCTCACTTTACATGTACGGAAATACCAAATAACTAAAAAATCAACAAAAATTAAATAATTCAAGTAATATTGATGACCACTGTAGTCGCAATCATAAAACTCGTATCCTCACCTATCTATTTAGTCATTAAAAGGTACTACCTGGTACGAATTATCCGTCTATTTTAGGAGTAAATCGAATAAAACTATTTTTATTGTATAGAAAGCTACATAAAAATAGGAATAACTCGTAATTTTCGTCCATTTTCGTTCTGAAACTTTTAAAGTAGTAACTTGTCATTATTTGCCACATTTTCTTCAAAGATACATGGTGCTACTTTTTTGCACTTTTTGAGATATGATGAAAAGTAGATAAATTTTAAAAAGTCGGGTCTAGATCAATATTAAGTGGATTTTATGGGACTTATATGGGTTTTAAATTCACTAATAATAATTCAACTAAGAATATATACTCTATTTTGGAATTTTCTCACTTTACATGTACGGAAATACCAAATAACTCAAAAATCAACAAAAATTAAATATTCCAAGTAATATTGATGACCACTGTAGTCGCAATCATAAAACTCGTGTCCTCACCTACCTACTTAGTGATTAACAGGTACTACCTGGTAAAAATTATCCGTCTATTTTAGGAGTAAATCGAATAAAACTATTTTTATTGTATGGAAAGCTACATATTAATATGTATAAGTTGAATTATTATTAGTGAATTTGAAACCCATTTAAGTCCTACAAAATCTATTTAATATTGATCTAGACCCGACTTTTTAAAATTTATCTACTTTTCATCATATCTCAAAAAGTGCAAAAAAGTAGCACCATGTATCTTTGAAGAAAATGTGGCAAATAATGACAAGTTACTACTGTAAAAGTTTCAGAACGAAAATTACGAGTTATTCCTATTTTTATGTAGCTTTCTATACAATAAAAATAGTTTTATTCGATTTACTCCTAAAATAGACGGATAAATTTTGCCAGGTAGTACCTGTTAATCACTAAGTAGGTAGGTGAGGACACGAGTTTTATGATTGCGACTACAGTGGTCATCAATATTACTTGGAATATTTCATTTTTGTTGATTTTTGAGTTATTTGGTATTTCCGTACATGTAAAGTGAGGAAATTCCAAAATATAGTATGTATTCTTAGTAGAATTATTATTAGTGAATTTAAAACCCATTTAAGTCCCATAAAATCCACTTAATATTGATCTAGACCCGACTTTTTAAAATTTATCTACTTTTCATCATATCTCAAAAAGTGCAAAAAAGTAGCACCATGTATCTTTGAAAAAATGTGGCAAATAATGACAAGTTACTACTGTAAAAGTTTCAGAACGAAAATGGACGAAAATGACGAGTTATTCCTATTTTTATGTAGCTTTCTATACAATAAAAATAGTTTTTTTCGATTTACTCCTAAAATAGACGGATAATTCGTACCAGGTAGTACCTTTTAATGACTAAATAGATAGGTGAGGATACGAGTTTTATGATTGCGACTACAGTGGTCATCAATATTACTTGAATTATTTAATTTTTGTTGATTTTTTAGTTATTTGGTATTTCCGTACATGTAAAGTGAGAAAATTCCAAAATATAGTATGTATTCTTAGTTGAATTATTATTAGTGAATTTAAAACCCATTTAAGTCCCATAAAATCCACTTAATATTGATCTAGACCCGACTTTTTAAAATTTATCTACTTTTCATCATATCTCAAAAAGTGCAAAAAAGTAGCACCATGTATCTTTGAAGAAAATGTGGCAAATAATGACAAGTTACTACTGTAAAAGTTTCAGAACGAAAATGGACGAAAATGACGAGTTATTCATATTTTTATGTGGCTTTCCATACAAGAAAATCAGTTTTATTCGATTTACTCATAAACTATAAGTCCAATCTTAAAAAACGCAAAAATCATTTTAATTACTATTTCATATACCAATCGATCGGCATATTCAGTTTTATAAAATTACGACTTTAATTTTTTAAATTCCCTATGTCCGTTTTTTTTTCAAACGGGACCACCGTGGGACGTAAGAAAAGAGAAGAGGGTAGTGAGTGCACGCAAAGAGCGGCGCTGACGGATAGGTAACCATTTCAGTTGAGAACGATAGTATGATACATGGTCGTATTTGCGAAGGTTAAATATGAATCGAATGCAGTTATTGAGAAGTCGGTCAAGTTTATTGAGCTGATCTGCATTCAGGTCAAAACAGTACACATCGCCATAGTCGATCAGCGGGAAAATAAGGGTTTGCACAAGCATTGTCTTGGTCTTAGATGGCAAGAAATTCTTCAAACGATATAAAGCGCGAAGAGTACCAGTAACTCTTTGGCATACAGAAGTTACCTGGGCTCGCCAACTCAGGCTGGAGTCTATGTGTAACCCTAAGTCCTTGACACAGGGGCACCAAGGAATAGCCGTGCCATCAAACTCAAGACATGGAACAGTCGTGATGTCCAGTCTGCTCAATAATCTTGAGCTACCCACGATAATGGCCTGACATTTGGTTGGATTGACAGACAGACCAAAACTGTCAGACCAAGCCTTTAAGTATCCCAAGTCTTTATTCACACTGGCTACAGCTGCGGACACACAATCGACGCCAGCCTGAGAGTACAACTGCAAGTCATCGGCATACAGATGATATACACACTGAAGATTTACAGACAAGAGATTGATAAATATAGAAAATAACAATGGAGAGAGAATGCCGCCTTGAGGGACACCAGAGTCGATATTGCACCAATATTCCCTTACATAGCGATATAAGTTATTATAATGGACATCGTTATGGCATATCTTCCAATAACAAAAAGAGAAGCTCAATGGAGGATTATCAGGCTGCTTTGTTTGATTATTTCATCCACTAGATGTTGCCCGCGGCTCCACCCCGTAGAGGTTATTTTTGGAAGAAATGGTATAAAATCCATGGAGGCATCTTAAGCTATTACCTATTACCTTTCTATATTTTGCTATCCCATAGGAAGCTTGCATTTTTCCGGGATAAAAAGTAGCCTATGTCATTCTCAGACCCCTCAACTAACACTATGTTAAGTTACTACCACTATATTAAGTAATAAACTTCTTTAAACGAGGCTTAAGAAGAGTAGTCCTTAAACGGTAGGCAGCGGCTCTGCTGTGCTCTGGCATTGCAGAAGTCTATGGGCGGCGGTGACTTCTTACCATCAGGTGGCCCGTCTGCTCGTCTGCCTATCCAGGCACTAAAAAAAATAAAAAAAAAATACCAATATATTTTAATTCCTTGAAATTGCGAACTTGTATGCCTTACATGACATTACTTGTTTTTTTTATATCCGGTCAGCCGTTTAGTCGTGAAAAGGTAACAAACTAACAAAATACAAAAAAAAAAACAGAGTTACTTTCGCATTTATAGTATTAGTATGGATTTTTCATTGATAAAAGTTAGTGTTTAGTGAGAATTCAATCTACCGTGTGTGGGACCGCGAACACAAGCTGGCAATTTATGTTTTTTTTTATCCTGGCACGGTAAAGTGACCACACTGCACCTCATGGTAAACGCAATGCCGTCGAATCAGAGTATCGAGTAGCGAGAGACAATCTATCCCTCGCTACTCACGAAGGTAACACTATTGTCAGAGTACTCAAAAGGCCGTAAAACGGCCAAACATCATACCTCAACTCTAAAACCCAAACAGCAACCGGAGGTACACTGGCTGACCCCGGAACGCGACACACTTTCGTGTGCCACTATGGCGAGTTTTACACCCTGTGTACGGTGATCGCTATCCGGGCGGATATGAATATCCTACCACTTACCCATTATGAAACGACTTCTTCAATATTCGGCTTATTTCCCAACGCTCTGAAAGTAGTTTTTAAACCGGTACTGTATTCAGGTTGTAATTACTTAGTTTTTACAAGTTAAAGCCGTACTGTGTTAATGGACTTGTAGAACAGTGTAGTAATATACACGTCTAGATACCGCATCGCTCGATGACACATGATCTAGGATTAGTCCGGTGTGCCAGGTGTGTGTATACACACACTAGCAGTGTCTGTGTACCTTCAATTGAGTTACCTAGTAAAATTTTGTTATAATTAAATCTGGTGAACGAGCAAGTGCTGGTGGTAGGATATTCATATCCGCCCGGATAGCGACCACCGTACACAGGGTGTAAAACCCGTCATAGTAGCACATGCAAGTGTGTCGCGTTCCGGGATCAGCCAGTGTACATCCGGTTTTTGTCGGGGGTATTGAGTTGGGGTACGAAGTTTGGCCGTTCTGCGGCCTTCTGAATACTCTGACACTAGTCGCGCGACTCCTTCTGCACCTTCTTGCCCATGGTGTAGTGTGAGGAAGCAGGCCGACATGATAGAGTTGAGTAGCAGGGGATAAATTGTCTCTCGCTACTCAATACTCTAATTGGACGGCACTGCGCATAACTATCAGGTGCAGTGTGATCACTTTGCCGTTCCAAGATAAAAAAGTTGGTCACCTGATTATAAGTGATCTGCATATAAACACATGCACAAGAAGAATTTATATATGCATTACCGAATAGAAAAGAAAATAATGGAAACTGGAAAGATATTTCAGCAGCCAGAAATGTCACTCATTGTACGAAACGCAACAACTGTTTTTTCACGTCGATTGCGGTGATTATAAAGTGTTCATTGTAATAATAATACCAGACCTGTATTAAACAATGTCCCACTGCTGGGCACGGGCCTCCTCTACTAATGAGAGGGGTTAGGCCGTAGTCCGTTGTATTTGTTAGAAATTATGACGAAGGAGTTGCTCTATATTTTACTAAGTTTCAACCGTAGTGTCCATCTAAACGTGTTTATAATTAGTGTATGCTAGTTAGTAAAGTAATTATAGAACTGAGCTTAGTAAACGTACATCGTCATTATCTTGTGGAATGGGGGCGTTTGAGAATTTCACCACGGTAACCCCTGCCTGTCGTACGAGGCGACTAATTGGGGCCATCGGGGGTCGCGGGCGCGCAGCGGGGGGCTGTTAGCCCATATCGATGCATTCCAGTTTCGGTGCATCGTGCGACCCCGAGATGGACGGCAGCGCGGGTGGTAAGGCCTCGTTAGCTATCGTTGTTCGGTGCGCGGGGGCTCCTAAGCCCCACATGGAGATGGGCCCGTACAAGGCACCGCGCAGGGGCGGTTCCGGCAGCAATTCTAGCACTCCTTAGAATACCCCGGGATCGCTCCGTAAGCGCCGAAGAAGGCCACCGCGGGGTTTTAGCTGGTAGTGTCGGGTGGGGTGTACATAGGGGGTAGGGACTCGGCCCAGCGGCAGCACGGATAGCCATCATCCGTGCGAGGGGGATGCTGGGTCGTAAGACCGGCTAGTCCAGCATAACCGTTTTATTCTTATTCCGCTTCCCCCCGGAGCGGGCGGTAGTAATAAAACGCTTTCCCCGCGACAAAAAAAAAAAAAAAAAAAGGCATCATCGAGTAATCGGGTAACATACATAAAAATAAAAAGATTCCGACGAATTGTTAACCTCCTCCTTTTTTGAAGTAGGTTAATAAAGAATTTGGAAGTGTATTGATGATGCTATGTATGTTATGTATACATAAGCTGACATGCTTTCTGTTAAGTTTCTTTCTTTTTTATTGTACTGACTTGTCATAAGAGCTATGTAACTGCCTACATGATTTCGTTTCATTTCATATTATAGATACAATGTTTATTTGTGAAATTAAACTTTGTTACGTCCGTAAAAAACATTCCGAGAACACGCCAATAAAAAACAAAATAGAATCAATCAAAGTGTTCGATATTATAACGTTCTCTTTGACAGTTTTATGACAACTTGACGTGTGACAAATCGAATACAAATTGATACGTTTAACTTAAATACAACTCGACCAGGAAATTATGCTGAACACCACCGTATCGTCACAAAATTTATGAATAGATTTATTGGTGCATAGGTACCGAATATTTGTACTCGACTGAATAGTGATCATTGAATGTCGTGGTGAAAAACTTCCTAGTTTCTCATACATCAATTTATATAGAAATACTCATATAGAGTTCTCAGGTATACCTACTGTTTTTATCAGAATATTTATTTTATAGCTAACAATGAAAATATGTTAAACTAGAAAAATCAGAGGTATGGTGCACTGGACATCCGTAATAGTAGTCAATTCCGCTCCTCGCTAGATTATCGGTGAATAACATAATCTGTCATATATATATTTTATTATTTATTAATATTATAAAACTAGGGAACGACTTTTGATTGCGCAATATTTAAAGGCGATATAAATTGGTATTAAAACCATTAAATACCGTGACTGTCTTGGTGGCGCAGTTGTCATTGCGCATGCGTTACGACTGCTGTGCTGAGGTCTCGGTTTCGATCCCCGGGTCGGGTAAAGTGATATTGAGTTTTTCTATTTAAAAACACTTAGTATCAGCCTGGAGTCTGGAATTGAGTCCGGTATGGCGATAGGCTTTCTCCTATCACATTATGAGACCGCAATAAATGTGGCGAAAAGTAGGTGTACTGGTTACATCTACTACCTTCGGGGATTACAGTTGTGAGTGTATATGTATTTGGAAATAGTGTGATTAAAACTCGTTTTCTGATTTTATTATATGTATAGAAATCCCAAAAGTCTAAAAACATTTAATAATCATGCACTCATACTTTTTTTTTTTTTCCTGGCACGGCAAAGTGACCGCACTTCACCTGATGGTAAGCGCAGTACGGTCCAATTAGAGTATCGAGTAGCGAGAGACGATCTATCCCCCGCTACTCAACACAATCATGCCGGCCTGCTCCTTAACACTACGCCATGGGTAAGAAGGTGAAGAAGCGGTCGAGGGTCTATTGTCAGAGTACTCAGAAGGCCGCAAAATGGCCCAACATTGTACCCCAACTCTAGACCCCCAAAAAACCGGATGTACACTGGCTGATCCCGGAACGCGACACACTTGCGTGTGCCACTATGGCGGGTTTTTTCCCTGTGTACGGTGGTCGCTATCCGGGCGAATATGAATATCCTACCACCAGCAAAATATTATAATTTAATACTTATTAATGTTTCTACTTTGCTTTACGCCTTGCTATAAACGAGGCCTTAACATGGCGGTACGTCGATTTTAAAATAACGATGTAGCGTATAATGGGCTTTATGAGATTTTTTATGGCATAACGACTGCAATTTTGACAACATCTGGTTGAAATAGCTTGACATCTTAAAATACAGGTATTAAACACAAATAATGGAGTAAAACTGTATAATAAAGCAGACAAAAGAAGAAAGGCACCTCCGGTCAATTATTCTCACTGGTCACATGATACCGCTGATAATACTAGGGAAATTACGTGTGTTGCAAAGTTTTAAAGAACTGTATGGGATTTGGAAATGGGGGCTAAGAGGGGTGTACTTTTGGCTCACCACAGTGTCACTGACCGTTGACAGATGCCCTCCGGCCCCAGGCAGGGTCTACTTTTGGGGCTCTACAAATCTCACCGACCATCAGAATATTGTCAATTTACTACTTTCTGTGACCCATATATCACCTATTTATCCATAGGCAACCATTTTTTTAGACAACACCAGTATAAAAAACTAATTTTATATGATGAATGCATTTTCAATTTGGATGCGTGACCAATACCATCAATATCAGCCGTGACGTGTTGTATCCGTGACTAAGAGTTATGGCTTTACAGACAACTGTAGCTGACCTCCCTCCCCCCTCGCTACCACACGCTCACTGGATCCCAAAGGGGCTATCCATACCAAGTCACGGGGCCACTTTATCTGGCCACGTCGTGTATTTTGTGATCGTTTTTCATATTGCTCCAAAATGGGTTGTGTCGATGATCCGTTGATAAAATTTACGACAATTTATGTTTTAATAGAACATATTTATTGGATCGGATAATGTTATACACTCAAAAATAATGTTGCGAGAAAGAATGTTAATAGTAAATAGTAATTTATTTTCTCCTATTAAATGTAGGTCACACACAGTTCCTATTACTATTAATTGATAGAACAAGACTGCAAAAATGAAATGATAGTAAACCGAAAGGATGGGACTTGTGGTCATCGGTGAAGAATGAGAAGATGTAGATGATAGTCAAGACAAAGAGCAGACAACAGAGAAATAGAAAGTAAATTAGATGGTTTCGGAACAGAAGAGCCTAGCCTAGCTAGCCCTAAGAATCTAAGTAATCTAAAAAATTAATGTGAATAAGGAAGAGGAGGTAGATTAGCGCCCACAGAAATCTTAATCATCACAAAACGCAACAAGCTGTTACTTCACATCATGTTTCTATGAGACAGCCTACTACGGCAGTCAGACAGAAAACTAACTCTAGCGTGGCTCTGCTACTTTTCAGTCTTTAGTTGTAAAGCCACTAGCCAAAGGTATTTTAGTTGAAGCTCGAGATCCCTTAAAGAAGTGAATAAACATCGTGTTGCCGACGTGAACTAGTGGGATCATAAGGACAGAGGAACTATCCTGCTCTGACACCCGTGACTGAAATTTAGGAAGCATGCCAGGATCATCATGCGGCCTATCATAAGTGATCATTGCTGTCATTGACGTTCACTATAACAGAGAAGTCATGGGTCAAACATACATCGACGTTTAAGTCAAGGATAAGAAGGTCCTATCTCCACCTCTATCTCATACTAAATGCACCAAAGCTATTCCGATAAAAAACGTAAAATAAACCGCTATCAAATTTGTTTGAAATATCATGAATTTTTAATATATCAATGGTACCGCCACAATTGTGTCACTGAATCGCCAACACCATGTTTCTATGCAAAATATCTAAAATGTTAATATATTCCGTTCTTTTTAGAGTTTTAATACATAAGCAAATATTGAGAAACATGAAATCATAAAATTTTCCTTTACAAAGTTTATGAAGCGTTGAAATCGCAGCAAGTTTCAACGCTTCGTAACCTGAATGTCGTAAATAATGCTGCAGCGCTGTCGACAGTCGCTGCTAATTCTGAGTGTGGAAGTAATTCTATGCATTTACATAATAAGGTAATTCATTGTTTAGAAATATTATATTCTTTTACTATTAGGACCTAGAAGCGTGAAGGCACAGTTGATCAGGTTGGCATAATTGTGTCGAATGGCGGGAGATCGTGAATCGAGAATCGTGTCTGGGCATTCTTTAGTAACTCTGTTTGTTTGTTAACTTTTCACGACTATACGGTTGAACAGATCGTAATGAAATTTTGCAAGGTAATAGATTATATCCTGGGGAAGGACATATCTTTTGACTGAAAAAATTATCTTTGGGTGCAATAGGGATTGAAAGTTTCAGCAATCTATAATTCCTCAAGTTAGTAGTCATTATTCATATTTAGGCTTTTGGTAAGAATTACAGAAATACTGTGAAATACATGTTTCTATTTCTTTGAAAAATCATTCCTACAGTGGGCAAAGTAAGGGGCTAAAATTATGAGGTATTCTTTAGATGCACTCCCTTTGTATAGTAATATGGACCTTTACAAAAATAAATGAAATCGCTAAGGTAATTTGATGTGGGTAATATTTTTGTTTACATTATCTAATTATCATATATCATGTTAGGAAGTTTGTTTTTAACCGACTTCAATACAGGAGGAGGTTCTCAATTTGTCGGAATCTTTATTTATGTATGTTCCCCGATTACTCTAGAAATTCATTTTTTGTTTAAAAGGGTATACTACCTAGGTGGTCCCATTGGCACCAAGTCAGGATATGATAATGGGATCTCAGAAAAATCTAGGGCAACCCTCAAATTTTATAGCGACGCATAATTTGTTTTTTTATTGAAGTCGGTGTACTTTTTATGAATTAATTATTTTTTTATTTTTTACCACGATGGTGGCAAACAAGCTTACGGCCCACCTGATGGTATTCTAATTCAATATTTTAGGTAGGTTGTTTTATTCCCTGCGTGAGGTGACGGATATACGCTCTGGATGTGACTATTTGCTAGTGCAAATAGTCACATCCAGAGCTCACAGCGGATATCCATACCTTAGACAATAAAAATATTCCGTATAGAGTGTGGAACAGTCCGAGGAATGCATGAGCACGCGCAAACCTGAGATTTCTTAGCATTGAACTTCCTCATGCCCCATGATAAAATGAGATTAATGGCCTGTTTGAGCTCAAGGACAATGTTCTCGCCTCTTCGCACAGTGTTGTCTGTCATTTATCATTATCATATTTTATCAATGAGTCATCCTCCAGGTCAATCAATTGGCTATTTATTATTCGCTTCATGATTTTATACATCACTGAATTTAAGGCGATTGAGCAACATTAAACAAATACACCCAACGGTCAGACACAAAGTATTGACCCCAAACTAGGTAAAACCTGTATCGTGGGTACAGTATACTCAGGTCCGAAACAAATTACGGTCTGTCACACAAACATTTGTCTCGGTGCGGGAATCAAAGCCACGGCCTTTCGTTTGATAGCCGGCTACTCGCCGGCTGCGCCACGGTACTATCATATTGGGCAGTTTATTGTCTGACCGGTCACCCTTTTTAGGATCGGCTGCACGTTGGCCTCTCTGCAAGATCCAGGCTCAACACCTGCGAGGTAGGACAATCGGTACAGGTGCGTCAGTGCACGAGACAACTCTTTGCATAGTATTTTTTTTTCTATAGTATAGTCCGACAAACGAGCCAGTGGGTCACCTGATCATAAGTGATCTCCACCGCCCATGAACATCCACAATACCGAAAGTATCATGTATGCGTTGTCGGCCTTAAAGGACAGAAAAGGGATTAGGGAAGGGAAGGGGGAATCTGGGCCTCCGGTTATCTCACTTACCATACGAAACGCGACAGTAAACTGTCACTTTACGTTGGTTTTCTGTGAGACAGTGGTACTACCCCGGTCGAGCCGGCCCATTCATGTGTAGACAAATGTCTACAGCGTGGCTCTACCACTTCCAAAAATAACTGCGACGCGAGCGGAGCCATGGGCAACAGCTAGTATAGAAATAAGTAATGAGGAAACATTTCTTATTTCCGTATAATACAACATAACAAAAAACAACTAATGAAGGACATCATGTGGAGAGAACAATTAATTGACTGACGCAATACAAGACAATATGGAACAAAAACCATTTACTATGAGAATTTTAAAAGCATGGGAATTTTACCAACACGCATAAAGGCAGCTCGGTGGACTAAGGTTTTACCAATTTCCTAGAAGAGAAGGGGTGAGCATAGGGCTCAGCAATAGGGTAGTGTATAATATAAACTTGATATTGTATTATATGGAACAAACCAAAGTACGTAAAACCCTATTAACCACATAGGGAACGAAAATACTAGATAATATCCCGCCCACACACACGCCATTGTAACTCCTGTTTAGCCAGTATCGACAATGGCACGCATTATTCGACACCGAGTAAAGAAACTCGGCGAATCTCTGGGAACGCTTAACTGTCTTTTATCCCGCAACGAAATTTATCACATAGAAATATAGGGAGGAGTTAGATATATTAATTGTTTACTTCCCTCCATAGCAAAAGAGACAAATTATGAACTAAAGAGGTAGTAACCTCTAACATAGGACATTTAGGTTTGGAGAAGCCAGACTTAAAGCACCATTGAAGTTACTTAATGCCTAATGGATCCTATCATGTGAGCTTTAAATGTTACTTAATATAATAAATGCTAATGTTTGGAAGGATGGATGGGTGGATGTTTGTTACTCAATCACGCCAGAATGGCTGAACGGATCTGATTGAAATTTAACATAGAGATAGATTATAGTCTGGAATAGCACATAGGTTACTTTTGATCCTGGAAAATGAAAGGTTCCTATAAATATAGAAAGATGTAGTATTTAGGATGACTCCATGGATTTATACTTTTTCTTTCAAAAAAAACTACCACGCGAGCGGAGCCGTGGGCAATATCTAGTAGGTAACAATGTGTTGGAGAAAGTGTCATTTTTGAGATAATAGTCTATTTAGGGATTTCCGAAATCCTGTAGCCCCCTCTCCATTTCATCCCTAATTCTCGCACCCATGGTTCTAATATTTTGGATAGACTTATCAGTCGAACCATATAGCTCATTTTTAATATAAAAATAATTCACCATTTGCTTGTTGCAAAGATTTATATAAACTCACAGCGTTTAATATTTACCTCGCCTCAGTTTTCATACGCAATATCTATGTTGGTCGGTCGAATATTTTTCCTTTTATCACCGGAGTAACGTCAGCAGATAAACGTTAACTGACGATAAGACACTATTTGTGAGATAGCAGCGGTTTAGACGCCGTTTGTACCGTCAGCCAGCGAGTTACTCTTGTAAAAACTGTATTAACGCAGGATTAAAAATTGTTGGGAGTTTTTGTGCTGACTCCACAATCATATCAGTTTGTTTTGTTGTGTTTGGCTGAGGATTTATGTTCTGAGGCAGAGATTTGTACTGTTCTTGGTTTATTATAGTTACTTCGTTATCATCTAAAATATTGTTGCAAAGACAATGACACCGTGGCAAACAAAGACGCACAATTTGTTTCCACCAAAGATAACTTTGGATTTTTTTATTTTTTTGGTAATACTAAAAATATAGCAGCAATAGCCTTGGTTGGTGACGGACTACCGAGACGAAAGTTGTAGGTACAATCGTAGGTAAACCAAAAGTGGAATACACTTCTGACTTTTCCAAAGTTACGTGTATACCATTGTTGATTTTATCGCTTGCTTTAACTGTGAAGTAAAACATTGTGAGGAAATCTGAGAATTCTCTTAAGAATTTCAAAGGTATGTGGAGTCTACCAAGCAGCATAGCACAGTGGCCTAAGGTGGACTCGTACCCAGCAGTGAGTCATTTTTCAATACAGGCGTGGTATAATTATAAGAAATAAAAAATATGTAATTATTATTATATTAAAATGCTGAAAACATAAACTACCGTTGAAATGTGAAAGATAGACAGAGGTAACTGGTGCACCTATATTTCTCCAAGCTTATTTCTGCCCTATGATGCGCATTCAGCGAGCTTATTGCCATATCGAGCGTATTTAAACGTATTAAAATCCACCGAGTGGTTTAGAAGAATTAAGCACATACACAGGCCGCTTCTGACAGGTTGGTCTGGAAATCTTTAGGGGAGGCCTATGTTCAGCAGTGGACGTCCAAAGGCTGAAGAAGAAGAAGAAGAAGAAGCACATACACATACATACAAAAATGACAGCCTCCGTGGCTCAGTTGGCGAGTAGCCGGCTGGGAAACGAGTGGCCGTGGGTTCGATTCCCACACTGGGACAACTGTTTGTGTGAAAGACAGATATTTGTATCCGGTGTCTGGATGTTGTGAGACCAAAAGTCTCACGTAGTCCCTGATACCCACAACACAAGACTCGTATCTTAGTGTGGGGTTGGGGCTATGTGTGTGACTGTTGGGTGTTATTTATTATTATAAAATAGCAAATTTTTACTATATTTAGTCATTGATAGCAGTATCACAGATTCTCGTCCTTGAGTTATTGACGTTTATAAACGAATATTGGTTAATAATGAGAAGATATTTTTAAATAAAATGTTTTTGTTAGCGAGACCTTCGAAGTAATACAAAAGATTAGGCATTGTTTCTAGATAAAGGCATATACTTGAGAAGGATTTCTCGGGATCTATGGTACTTAAGTGTGTAATTATTTGTTAATGCCTTCACTTCATTTCCTAATCTCCAGGAAAACCCTAAGCCGACATCCTTATTTCCTGAAAACGCTAATAATAGGAGTAGTACTTAATGTTGATATTAATCTATATGATTGTATTTATACGAAATATATTTTTCCCTTAGCTGTGTCTGGGTTAATTAATCGGTTGGCTAGTGAGAATCTCTAATTGGATAAGCTAAGTAATTAAACAACGTGCGATAAACATATTTAAAAAACGAATGAAATGAAAATTAAAAAAATGGACAAAACAATCATAAAACTTACTACAGTTCATACTAAATTATACATTCAAGATCATAACTTATGAGATATGAGAGTATAGAAATGCCTTCATAACACCATGACTCCTTATTCAAATCGAATAACGTCATCAATCAACAAACATCCAAACACGGCCGTATGTATATCACTTGGATTAGTTCCCAGCAGTTTAATTATATTCCCATTTTAGTTTCAACCGTTGCTATTTCCGGCCTACCGACTGAACCAACAAACTTAGTCAATCCACTGGCCAAGGCATTTCAAACTTTATGCTATTGTGATAGAGTAGATGTAGAGCGAGTGTAGTGGTTGGAACAATATTGCGATGCATGGCTTAGCGTTGGATTATGAATGGAGTAGCCGCTGACAGCTAGCGCTCGTCCACGACGTAATCTGTGCAAATTACGATACACAGCATGCGTACGTTGGCTCGGATATGACTAACATACTCTAATTAGACGGCACTGCGCTTACCATCAGGTGCAGTATGGTCACTTTGCCGTACCAGGATAGAAAAAAAAACACTGAATTTGCCTGACACGTCGAACAAGATGCAACGATATCCATAGTCCATCCACACGTGCTCGAAGAGGCCCATGACGAGCACCTGTATGCAATAGAGCTGATACTATGACAAGATTTATTTGGCATGAGAGACCACTACCTTCTAAGTAATATTTATGTGAAACTATTGTCCTCCAAGTTCGTTTAAGGTATACTGAACTACAACAGTATGGACGGTGCGTGGTAGGTGTGTACAGGGTAGGCGCGGGTGGGAAGTGGTCCGTCTCTATGAGGAGTCCCATCGGCAAGTTCACCAAACCGCGCCACAGAACACACTTTTAACTATAATCTCTAAGTTTCCTAATAAGTCTTGTTATTATTGGCCTCCCTTTTAGTTAGTATGGTAAAACTTTAACTTTACTTACGATGTCTGTAGTCACTTTTGCCTACACCATGAATAGACTGACGGGCTTAGTCTTACTTATTTTAAACAAACATAAAATAACTTGCTATTACGTACTTACTATTTTCTTGTCGCCATTCCTTCCCTTTAAGGCCGGTAGAGTCATGAGTCATGAATTGTAAGTATTCATGAGCAGTAGATATCTCTACTAAGTTCTTTAAGTTATCACTTAGCATCAGATTGCTTGCTCACTTCCTGCCTAAGCTATAAAATTCTTCAACATCCAGAAAGGAAACAATACCTATCTATTTGTTTGACTTCTGCGCCAATAAGTAAAAGTTTTTTAATTCATAAAAAGTACACCGACTTCAATAAAAAACAAATTATGCGTCACTATAAAATTTGAGGGTTGCCCTTGATTTAGCTGAGATCCCATCATCAGATCCTGACTTGGTGCCAATGGGACCACCTGGGAGGTATACCCTTTTAAACAAAAAAAAATCTCGAGTTCGTTGGGGCGTCTTCGAGTAATCGGGTAACATACATAAAAAAAAGATTCCGACGAATTGTTAACCTCCTCCTTTTGAAGTCGGTTAATAAGCATTTTATTAACCGACTTCAAAAGGAGGAGGTTCTCTCCGATCTTTTCTCTGTTTTTTTTTTTTATTTATGTTACCCGATTACTCGAAGACGCCCGAATGGACTCGAGATTTTTTCACGTAGTGGCTTATATAAATTTTGTTAATTGTACATTTGTAATGTGATTACTGTAAACCTATGTGGTCTCCCGCGATACAGGTTCACCTAGTGCGGCAACCAATGTATTTATGTTACAATATGTAAAATGTGTTTTTGGACAATAAACAACACACTTACCTACTTTTATAATTGACTCGTAAAAGTAATGTAGCGGTCTAATTGATATTTTTTTTTAATAATTGTAATACGCACTCACCCACGCCTGTAATCTCCGAAAGAGTAGATGAAGGTATTACCAGTACATCCATATTTTGCCGAACTTATTACCATCCCATGATGTGAGGGCAAGCCTATCTTCATACGGGGCACAATTCTCAACTCCGGGCTATTATTGAGTGTTTATTGGTAGTAAAACCTAACATCACTTTCAACTGGCTGTAAAGTAAGTTTTCGAAAAACTTAGGAACCGCGGTAATATCCGTAAAATTTGTTTTATTTCAATATAATTCAATATAATCATTTTTTTATTGTAAGAAAATAAGGTCACAACACATCAAGAAGACAGCCTTATCGTCGCAATTAATGTTATTGTTATTATAATTACAAGAGCCTCATTCCATTCACATAACAATATACATTTGTTACGCAACTTGTTGACGTTTTGATGTTGAGCTCAGAGTTCTTGGTAATATAATTAGTTTATATTGGGTTATTTGCACTATTTTTTATTCAAATCAATAACAGACTTGTGTTAGAAAGCTGTTGGTGTGTAGACGTTCATCAAAAATAATTAGAAATATGTAACATATATACACTCGCGCCTGTAATCCCCGAAGGGGTAGGCATACGTAGTACGTACACCCAATTTTCGCCGAATTTATTACGATCCCATAATATGACAGGGAGCGAAGCTGTCGCCACACCAGAGTATTTTTAGAGAGCATTTCTAAATAGAAAAACCCAATATTACTTTACCCGACTCAAGACAGCAGACGTAACGCATGGTCATATTTCAATTCTGGCGGGAGGAGGCGTCCAGTCGCCGTCAGATGAGACTGGCCCCGAGGGAGATTGCGGCCCGATTTCGCAGAACCGCTGTGGAGGAGTGGCATACCAGGCTGGAAAGCCCAAGTGCGGGCTCGAGGACCGTCGCGGCAGTGCGTCCTGTCCTAAAGAGATGGCTAGACAGGCGCCACGGTGCGCCAACTTTCCGGCTGACGCAGGTACTGACGGACCACGGGTGTTTCGGTTCGTTCCTGTGTCGGATCGGAAAGGAGGTGTCTGCCGTGTGCCACCATTGTGGCAACTGCCACGAGGACACGGCCCAACACACGTTGGAGGAGTGCCCAGCCTGGGACGAAGAGCGCAGCGCTCTCAGAGCAGTCGTCGGAGGAGACCTCTCGCTGCCGGCCGTGGTGTCGTCCATGGTCGCCAGCCGGAGGTCCTGGCGTGCGGTGGCCCACTTCTGCGAGAGCGTCATCTCGCAGAAGGAAAGTGCCGAGAGGGATCGGGAACGAAATGATCCCTCCCGCCGCCAGAGAAGACGTAGGAGGCGCCGGGTGGACGACTGACCGGCGTCTCCCGCCCTGTGGAACGGGGGCGTTTGAATTCCACCACGGTAACCCCTGCCTGTCGTACGAGGCGACTAATTGGGGCCATCGGGGGTCGCGGGCTCGCAGCGGGGGGCTGTCAGCCCGAATCGATGCACTCCCAGTTTCGGAGCATCGTGCGACCCCGAGATGGACGGCAGCGCGTGTGGTAAGGCCTCGTTCGCTGTCGTTGTTCGGTGCGCGGGGGCTCCTAAGCCCTCCCATGGAGATGGGCTGCTACGCAGCACCGCGCAGGGGCGGTTCCGGCAGCAATTCTAGCACTCCTTAGAATACCCCGGGATCGCTCCGTAAGCGCCGAAGAAGGCCACCGCGGGGTTTTAGCTGGTAGTGTCGGGTGGGGTGTACATAGGGGGTAGGGACTCGGCCCAGCGGCTGCCCGGATAGCCATCATCCGGGCGAGGGGGATGCTGGGTCGTAAGACCGGCTAGTCCAGCATAACCGTTTTATTCTTATTCCGCTTCCCCCCGGAGCGGGCGGTAGTAATAAAACGCTTTCCCCGCGACAACAAAAAAAAAATGGTCATATTTCAATGATTAATTAATTAAGGTTAACAACTGCGCCACCTAGGCAATTTTAAAATTTGTAAATAATATATCTATCTACACTTAAAAATAGAGAGCAAATAGAATTATTAAGAACAAGTATTATAACGATATTTAAATATAAAGAAACATGTGTAATAATGCACCGAAATATGACCTTTCACACACCACGTCTATACTACACGTTCTCCTACGACGTATGATTCCGTCCACGTCTAGACAAGTACATGAGGACGTGGCGTGAATAGCTGGCGTCAAATTAGCCTGTTTGTTGAGCCGCACTAATGCGCAGCTCGGAAACAAACGCTGTGGCTACAAGCTATGAACCATGATTGCCTGCTGAAGATATTAGCTGCGTTTGTAGAATAGCCAAAGTAATATGGCTTTGTTTGGATTATAACTAGCAGTGGCGAAGGCTCCCTACGACACATCTTTCTGGCTATGAGACAACTAGATGTAGCTTGCTTTGAATTTTGCGTTTCGTCACAGCCTCTATATCTTTTATATTCATAGACGTTTGAAAGCTTAGAGTAGGCAACCAAAAGGAGACGGCATCACGCTCGAATCTTGAACAAAAAATTCAGCAATGTCGGTGGGGGGCTTCGTACAACTACAAATAAACATGTGCACACAAATGCAAAATGTAATCACGTCGCTACGCACGCACACTACACCATTTCATACAACACTGGCAAATTTATGCACACAGTTACAAATTTATCTTGTTGTGAAATATATTTACAGTGTCATATATTGACAACTGTGTAAAAACAGTAGAGCGTAGCAATGTCGACACGAGGTATAGATAGCGTTGTCCTTATCTATCGATAGATAAAATAAAACAATTATAATTTATTAAATGTTTTAAGATATTTTTTTATGTGTATCATCTTTTCTATCGCTTTCTTGCAATCTCTGGGTGTGATTTCGTGAAAAGGGACGGAAGTAGAGAGGTATAGTTAAAAATAGTGTAAATTAATATTTCTAATTTAATCGAAATACTGTAAAGATAATAAAGGTAATGAGTACTGAGAAAAATACAAGCCAAATAAGCAAAAATAAAATCTTTATTTTTTAGATTTTTTTTAAAATAATACGCCTTTAATTTATTTAATCTATACTATTATATAAAGCTGAAGAGTTTGTTTGTTTATTTGAACGGGCTAATCTCAGGAACTACTGGTTCGAATTGAAAAAATCTTTTAGTTTTGGATAGCCCATTTATCGAGGAGCGCTATAGGGTATATAACATCACGCTATCACCAATAGGCGCGGAGCAGCAATGAAAAATGTTGCAAAAACGGGGAAAATTGATTCCTTTTGAGAGCTTCCGTTGCGTACGCTGCGTTAACGGTTAAAGTTACATAACAATCATGTACGACGAAATTGTTCCTCTTAAAAAGTTCTAAAAAAAGTCCGCGATAGCATATGTCTATCTATTTCGGTTGGCTCACTATAACCTTTTTAATGGTTATCGAATTTGTTCTGAAACAATGTATTATTTGGAAAGGGGTTTTTATAAACATGGTATTAATCCTTATCCAAATAAATACTTTATTCATCACAAGTATTTAATTTTGAACAAAGTTGCCCTTTACGTCATTTGATTTCAATGAATATCTTAGGAGATATTACAGTTTTAAAATATCTCCGCAGCAAAATTAATATTGTTGTTTGTATGTCTGTTTCTTACCTTTTCATGACTAAACGGGTGAACAAATCCTAATGAAATTCAGTAGAGGGATAGATTATATCCTAGGGAAGGACATAGGGTATCTTTTGTCTCAAAAAAATATCTTGAAAGGAGTGAAATAGAGGTTAAAAGTTTGTATGGGCAATCCGTAATACTTCAACTTAGGGATCTGAAAATTCATATTTAGGCTTTAGGTAAAAAATAAAGAAATACGTGTTTCAACGTTTTTACCAAATCATCCCTTAAAGGGCGAAGTGAGGAGTTAACTTATGAGGTATTCTTTAAATGTAATCTCAAGCTTCAGGCACAACACTTTTTTTTTGTCGCGGGGAAAGCATTTTATTACTGCCGTCCGCTTCGGGGGGAAGCGGAATGAGAATAAAACGGTTATGCTGGACTAGCCGGTCTTACGACCCAGCACCCCCTCGCCCGGATGATGTCCGAGTCCCTACTACTTATGTACACCCAACCGGACACTACCAGCTAAAACCCCGCGGTGGCCTTCTTCGACACTTACGGAGTGATCCCGGGGTATTATAAGGAGTGCTAGAAGTTTAAGTTAGGAGTTGTGCCTGTCTAGCCATCTAGACAGTCACAACACCTGAGATTCAGGACGATCGCTATAGGTGTCTCAGTGCAGAAGACAACTCCTTGCATTGATACTACTGCTCCCGAAAATAAACTCCACGGGGGCGGAGCCGCGAGCAACAGCTAGTATGGATATGGCAGAGAACTGTTTTAGGTCGGTTCTGGTCTCTTGGTTTCTTATATAAGTAAACTCGTCTTCTTCAGTTTTCCTAATGAAAACACGACCTTGCTTAATCTACACGAATTTGTACTCTTTTTCTTTGAAGCTCTGGCGAGCCGCTGCGTGTAATTTGTTTTTAGGTGAAAGGTGCTCAACAATGTAAAGCGGCGATTTATTACCTCCAATGCCTATGTGAGCAGTACTGAGCTTGTCGTTTGGATTTGCCTTATTAAAATTTATTGTTTTCGCTAAAATGTATCCCGAAGCCTAGAGGTAGCCAATTTAACAATGATTGAGCGAGGTCTCTTGTCGTCTCTGTTACTTTTTACCACACGAGTGCAATGATGAATGTCGGATTCTTTCAAGTCGCAGGATACCTTAGACAAGACTTACTTGGCTGAGTAATCATAGATAGCAAGTTTTACTGTTTGTGCTTGGGGACACACTCTATCTCAAGATTGTTAGAACGGTTATGCTGCTCAGCAACCTGAAGCCTGATTTGCAGATCCTGTAACGTATATGTTAACTGAACGTTCTATTTCTTTAGCTCTCCCAGTGTGTCTTGGTATTTGGCGATGGCGGATTTGGTGGTTTCATAGTTTTCATTCAGAAACAAACATTATTATCCAAAGCAGTTATTTCCTGTTTTATGAATTGATTTTAGAGATTGAAATTCGGTTCTCACCATCTGCTTAAGTGTTTGGTTAAGCTCCTGTGCTAAAGCCAATTTCATGACATTGAATTCTTCTCTTATTATTTCCCCAGCGTCTTTCTTTGTAATAACTGACGCGGAAGAGTTTAAGCCGGAACTTCCACTAATTGCGCTAGTATCAACAGTGGCTTTTTTCGATGCGTAATATTGTCATTAAAAGGTAGCGAGTCATTATTGTTCCTCGACTTCCCGGGTGAGTTAATGGGACGTAAAGGTGTATTACTGTTATCAGTTTTTGGTTGCTTTGCACATCATCCGTGACACTTCCATTTTTTTTTTGGTCAACACTAATTGTAGAGTGGCGTTTTTCAGGTATGTCAGCACATGCAACACAACAATGACGGCCGTTGCAAATTATTTTAAAATGTTGATTACTCACTCGTTTTGAGGTATTCCGATTATACCTCAGCAAATATACCACCGGAAAGTACACAACACGACCTTTCCAATGGTATATAGTTTGTAAGAAAATGGAGTGTTCTGTTATTCCATAAAATTTCAAATTAAATAAGCGGAGCCAAGAAATACAGTGTTACTGGTAACGAATGCGATTAGCAAATGCTGTGAATGAAATTATTGTATGTCATTGAGAGCGATTATCGCCTGTTTTGGTGTGGTAGCCGGCTAACGGCTATCTATTATGAAGAGCATTTAAAAAGGGCTTGAGATCTCGACATGAATACAGGGTGTCCCAAAAGTCGACGTCAAGCCGGAACCGGGTGAAAAGGCAAGTCATACCGGTTAACAAAAAAATCTAAGTTGCTTGTTTTTAAAATTATAGGCATGGCCCGCCTTTTTTCAAAGTATAATCCTAACTTTGCTCATTTGTGTGATCTTACGTAAGAACTATTAAGACTCCCTCCCACCCCTTGTAAGAAAAAATAAGACATGATCGACTCCCCCCCTACATCATCTTACGTAATAAATGAATGGCGCCAAAATTCATACCTAAATATTTTTTAAATATACCGGATACATTTTTAGGATCACATTTTTTTGACAAATACTTTATTCTGGTTTTGTCATATTTTGTGACATTCCTAGTGTGTTAGAACTATTTACATTAAAAGTATGTGTTTAGAAGACAGTCCAAATGGATTAGTAATTTTATCGATAACCTTTATAAGTTTATCTACAACACTATTTGAGTCTTGCATAAACGACAGTGTTACCACATAAACCACCCAAAATGCTACACTGGCATAAAGTTTATGAAATTGTAAACTTAGTCGATATGTCAACTCTCCTAATATTTTTAAATTATAAATTAAGAAGCATAAATAAAGTAATCCTACTAATATTATAAATGCGTATGTTTGGATGGATGCATGGTTGTTTGATATCCAATCACGCTACAACGGCTGGACGGATCTACTGAAAATTTGGCACAGAGATAGATTATAGTCTGGAAAAGCACATAGGCTACTTTTTATCCCGGAGAAATGTACAGTTCCCATGGGATAGTTTAGTTTTTCACAGAGCAAAGGATCGACATGATTTTTTGCATAGTGGCAGTTTAGGGATCAGAAAATGACAAAGACCACTTTTAACTCGAAAAAATGCACGCTTCTTATGGGATAGCAAAATATAGAAGGTTAAAATGCTCCAAGACTTACACGCGGGCGGAGCCGCGGGCAACATTAGTTAAAAATGAATATTAAAAAAACAACTTGCGTTTAAGATATTGAATGCAAATAAATTTTGCACTACTGTGGCTAAAAGTTTAACATGGCAACATTTATTACCCGATGATAATTTTTAGAGATTATATGTTTTGTTGCTTTTAATGATAATATTACTTTAAAAAAATACGTCCAGGTGAAAAATAATTTTGTATTTTTGTAAGTTTGATGTGTCAGATCTATTTTTACATGTTAATACCGCTACAGGCTCGTGTTTTCAGGGAGCTCCATTCGCACGTGATGTCACTTTTTTAGTGGCGGATCACGAAGCGCAACTCGTTTTATAGAACGTGTATGAGCACCGTGCTCTTACATTTGTCATACGGGGTAAGCGCTCAATGGCGTCTCCAGTGTTAAATACTCTAAGTTTGAAAGGCAATATTCAACTTGATAACACTAAACTAAAATGGCTTCTTAAAATTTACGATAAATATGATTAACGTATTCATTTTAGAATATAAATAGCACACGTCATTTTTATTGAGAACTAATTTACATATACATATACACTCACGCCTGTAATCCCCGGAGGAGTGGGCACTGGTGTAACTTGTACACCCACATTTCGCCGAATTCATTATGATCCCACAATGTGATAGGGGTCGAGCCTATCGCCATACAAAGCATAATCCCAGACTCCGGGAGGATACTGAGTATTTCTAAATAAAAAAACCCAATATTACTTTACCTGACTCGGGAATCGAACCCGAAACCCCGAGCAGTCGTACCGTATGCGCAATCACAACTGCGCCAATGAGGCAGTCTTAGCTAATTTTCTTTAATTTATATCCTCGTATTCGACGGAATAGTCTCCAGCGGATCTAGATAAAATGAAATTGCAATTTAATACGATAACGATGTGACTCAATTACATTAATGCTCTAAGAATTTAATGATCAGGCGGTATTCATTGCAACTTAAAAACAAGCTTGACCTACTAAATATTGGTGAATATTACTTTTGAAAAGATGGAAAAGGAAAGAGAAGAGATTCGTCTGGAATTCCCACTTATTTTACAAAACGCACGAACGAATTATAAGCTGCTACCACTCTGGTGGCGAGGGTCCATTCATAGTGCAAACTTCAGTCTACAGCCACAGGTCTACTATTTTAAACTCGTATGTGCTTTGGTATTTAGAAGCACGAAAATTAAAAGTTTTTATGCCAAAGCTTAGATTTTTTATGACAGTAATAAGTTTAAAATTTTGAGCGAGTTAATTCTTTAGGAAAACTTTAAGAAAAGAGCCTGTAATTGGACGATTTGTACGCGTTAATGGCCCCAGATTATGGCTTTATGACTGACTTCAAAACTTATTTATGAATAACAAGAATTTAATTGAGTTCCCTTTTCCGCAAGTTTATTTACTTATAACCATTTACTATGTGGTAAAGACGTGATGAAGGCTTTTCAACCCATCTGATAACATCATCTCACAAAAGTATACACACAACTGTGTGGCAGTAGGCAGACAAGCAGACGGGCTACCTGATGGTAAGTAGTCACCGCCGCCCATAGACTTCTGCAATGCGAGGGCACAGCAAAGCCGCTACCTACCGTCAGTGATAAATGAAATACTATTACTGACCTTGAATACCTTGTGTCATTTTTGTAGTTTATTATTCTATTGACAGCCTCTGTGGCGCAGTAGGCGAGTAGTCAGCTGTGTAACGAGAGGGCGTGTGATCGATTCCCAGACATACAGATATTTGTTTCGGGTCTGGGTGTTGTGGGACCGTAGTCCTTCGTAGTTCTTGATACCCACGATACTGGTTTTACCTAGTGTGAGGTCAGAACTATACGTGTGACTGTTGAGTGTATTTATTCATTTATAAACTTGGAAGTACAACTAACAATACCAAGAAAAAACTTTTAGGCTATTGAGCCTCCTACACGTTAGATTAACCTAATTAAAACTACAACACGGTTCATAACTTAGTGCACGTGCAATGCAACCGAACAACAAAAATGGAAATGTACTTCTAGATCTGTGATAGCTTCCAAGAAGCCTGATAATGTTGACGACCATCTATGTACAACTGTTATTACCACGAACGCATTATCAAGAGGGCCTGACTAAGAAGATCAACACTAAAATCTAGTAATGAAATATACTTCGATTCCCAGCCACATGTCTTCACACAATATTTACCCAATCATTCTCTCCGATAAAAGTGCACGATAAGATTGCGAACAAAGCTGAGTCGGTGCCAATACACGGCGCCTTGCCAACACTACTCAGCGACTATGACAATATCTGTCATGAAACTTGACTATTATTACTTTATACCATTTTTTAAACATATTGCGCGCAAGAAGTGTGAGATGTGGCATAGTTAAAGTTATATATGAGGTAGGAGTGTAAAAAGCTTATATTTTTTATATGTGTCATAAATACAATAAATGAAATAAAACATTCATTACGTTCTTACTGACAATGTTAACATATAAAAAACGCTAATAATTCATTTGTAAATGCTGGCAGCTGAGCTATTAGAACAAAATAAAAAATATATAACCATTATGGAGATATTTTATTTGACTAAATAATCTCAAATTAATGAATTACGAATTTGAAATACTAGTACCTATAAAACACAAATAAGTTGTTAAGAAATACATAGCATTATATATATATGTCCAATACGGATATTCTAGATCAAGATCAAATTTCACGTTAACCCTAGAGCCCAGTCTCAGATAACACATATGTACGTCCGCGTCGACCAATCACTTCGGTTCACATGACTAGGTGCAGTAATGTATTGAACAAACATCGTCACTTTGGACGTTGGCATCCGGCTTTTGCCTTTACTATCAATTTGATTTCATTCGACTGTGAGGAAGCCGAAATAATTGTGGGTAGGATCATTCTACGGAATAATAAAGGAATAATAAAATAATGAATAATACACCCAGCAGTCACACACATACTTCTGAGCCCACATTAGGTCAAACCTGTATCGTAAGTATCAGGAACTACGAGAGACTTTCGGTCTCACAACACCCAGACCCGAAGAAAATATCTGTCTGTTACACAAACATTTGTCTCGGTGTAGAATTCGAACCCACAGCCTCTCGTTTCACAACTGGTTTCTCGCCTGCTGTGCCACAGAGGCTGTCTTAAATGAATATTTATTTCTTATGTTATTTCGTAGAATATCAAACAGTGAGCTAGGGTCGTCTTATGGTATTTTATTTCCAGTTCGAAGGGCAGTAAGAAAAGAATGAGCAAAAAAACTTTAATGGCGTCCGTTATTACCAAAAAGTACGTTCGGTGTCGTAAGGGTATTAAAGTGGTATTGAGCTCTAATTTAGTAGTAGGACAGTATAAAATTAAACATTTATCTTAATTGCCTTCGTCGGACCAGATTTCAAGAGATGGATACGCTACCTAGTTATAGAAGTGACCTAGTTAAATTCTTTATTTGGGAGATCTGCTCGGACTGTTTGCCAAAAATGAGGCCAATTTCAAAATTGGATCGGACCAAATTTCTCAGATCAAGGTGAGTTTGGAATTTTGCGTTAGATTTGTAATTAGTACATTGGTTAATGGCTAATTAATTTGATAAATTATATAATAGTGACTAAATACCATAGAAGATAACAGATCAGCACGTTTTTTATCCTGGTACGGTAAACTAAGCACCATGATAAGCGCAATGCCATCTAGTCAGAGTATCAAGTAGCGACAGAAAACCAACCTACTACTGCTACTAGATACAATTATGCCAGCCTTTTTTTTTTGTCGTGGGGAAAACATTTTATTACTGCATAAAACGGTTATGCTGGACTAGCCGGTCTTACGACCCAGAACCCCCTCGCCCGGATGATGGCTATCCGTGCTGCCGCTGGGCCGAGTCCCTACCCCCTATGTACACCCCACCCGCCACTACCAGTTACAACCGCGGTGGCCTTCTTCGGCGCTTACGGAGCGATTCCGGGGTATTCTAAGGAGTGCTATAATTGCTGATAATTATGATGGCCTGCTAAGTAGCTTATTCACAGCACGTTTTGAGGACCCAGGATTATAGGGAAGAGGGAACACGTGGGCCGACAAGCTGTTTCAGAGCTTGATGGTGCGGCAAATACGATTTAGCAAAAAGTTCCTCAAAATGCTACTCTATTAATATTATTTGAAAACATTTTATTTCTAACTAAGCTAAACCAGGACATCCAAGTCTTCCTACGTAACAACAGAGACTGTACCTATTCTTCAAATCTCTTTGATAATATCCGTCAGAGGCTTACAAAAGTAAAATGGAGCATTTCCCACCCCGCTCCCCCGCACCCCGCACCCCGCACCCCGCAGTGCATGCGAAAAGATTCCGCGGAGGCCGCGGCGTGTTACATTTCTTTCATTTTGTGTGTGTGCAGTTTCGGTGCGGTGCATGTCAGAATTTACACTTTAAAAGCTCTGAACTCAGGGACGTATCACGTGACATAAATAGGGGAAATAATTCGCTAGTTCACTTTTACAAGATTTATGTTATAAGTACCCTCGTATTAACAAACATTCGCGATGATCATCTTACTATCTTACTTTTATTATAAATACGAATGTTTGGATGGATGGATGTTATTGATGGATTGAATAACAAATTCAATCACGCCAGGACGGCTGGACGAATCTGGTTGAAATTTGGCACAGAGGTGGATTATAGTCTTTAATAGCACATAAACTACTTTTCATCCCGGAAAACCACATGGTACACGGGATAGCATAATATAGAAAGATGTAAAAGCTTAAGATATCTCCATGTATTTTATGTTTTTTTTGAAAAATAACTAACACGCGGGCGAAACCGCGAGCAAAAGTTAGTCCAACAGAAAACTTTAGCGTCTTAATCTGCTTATTTCAGAATTTATCAGCTTACCAATGGTGTTGTCATTCTTACATACCAAAATATATAGCTAATTAAATATTATTTATAATTATAGAACAGAATTAGAATTTTATTTAACAGAATGATCCAATAGCAACGTATTAACTCCGCGACTTCGACTATGCAACTTGTTTTGCTGGCTGGGATTGTTTTTGCCTGTTAATGACCTGTGCTCTATATTTCAGTGGTTAATGACGTTCAAATATCCTCAGCTTAGTGTAGAAGGTATATGAGGAAAGAAAACTTCTGTTACCTTATACACATTTGCTAGATTTATTTTTCAAAGTTCCAACTCTATTGTCCCCGTTTTCCAGCCGTGTCATTTTCGCTGAGACTGTCGTAACTACTACGTCTTTTTTGATCTTACATAATCTCTGTTGTTATTTATTTATTTATAATTAATTACACGAAAGCTTACAGTAGAAATATACCAAGACGCTTAAGCGCAAAAATTTATGTACTATGAAGTGCTAAAACTAACAACTTTTAGCAAAAAAAAATAATTATACAATAAAAACAATTTCTTACTTATACAATGTTATATGGTTGTCATAACTGTATGTGTGACGTCATGATCAATATGTTGAAATAAGACTAATTTACGGATTTTATCGCGGTTTATTTTTACTTTTTAGTCCCAACGTTCCAAAAACTTTACAATCTTATATACATAGTCACGGGATGGACCGAGTTGTAATTTTTAATATTATTTAAATGTGTAATATTAGAAATATTAAAAAACCATTATGATCAATATGTCGATTTCATCTTATTTATATAAAACAAACAACATTTAATAATATAGGCCACTAAATAAACAACAGGAATATTTATTTAAAATACAATTAGATTTCGCAACCTTCAACATTGGATATACGACCCCCATTACTTCGTTCTAAATACGTCCCATTTAGTGAGTAAAGCCGCTCTAAACTCACAGCATTACGCGAGCGCATCGCGGAAACTCCCGCTTTTTATACGCTGTAGCATTATTATTGTTCGAAAGTAGCGCTTCAGAAGGAATATTGTTTATTTTTTAATTCACCTCTGCACAACTATATTCACAGAAAAGACAGAGGAGAGAAGTATGTGCCTTGGCTATGGTGCGATGTATATTGTAATTGATGAGTAAACGGTAGGCAGCGGCTTTGCTGTGCCCTGGCATTGCAGAAGTCTATGGGCGGCGGTGTCTACTTACCATCAGGTGGCCCGTCTGCTCGCCTGCCTATGGAGGCACTAAGTCAAAGGCAAAAAGTTTGTAGACAAGAGAAAAGAACACTACAAATGAAGGAACTTGATTAAATATAGCTATCAATTGATTGAAAAACATTTGTATTCATAGTTATTTTGTATAAAACACGACTTGACTCTACATCTGGGTTGGTACCACTTTTTCATAGAAAAACATGGTAGTTACTTGCGATTGCTTCGTTTTGTACGGTCCTAAAATTAGCAAAATCTCTATGATTTTAATGTGTGTCTATGGGCTATGGTAATCTCGTAGAATCTGATGACCCATTTGAACGTTTGGTAAATTTATGGTTTAATAAATACATTTCCCCGCTTTTTATCCTGGCACCGCAAATTGACCATACTGCACTTGATGGTAAGCGCAGTATTGTTAAGTTAGAGTATAAAGTAGCGATAGAGAACTATATCTCAACACAATCATGCCGGCCTGATGAATAACTTCTTCACATTACGTCTAAAAGACCCAGGATCATAAGAAGGAGGGAACACGTTCCCGCAATGCTCGAAATAACATAAAGTAATGTATACAGTACCCTGGAGTAATGGAGCGTCTGGTAGTGCAAGGAGAGTAAGAGATCCCGTACTCTTACAAGATGGTCAGACCTCATTAAATCCATCACCGACTCTACAATGACCGAATGCTCTCGCAATGCTTGTAACAGAGATGAATGAAGGCGTATCGCGAGACCCGCTACTACTAATGATACTGGACCTGACGTAACCACGACTACTCTACAAAGGGTGCACGCCTAAGAAGAAGAAGGAGAAGTGTGAAGAAGCTACAGGCTGGCATGATTGTGTTAAGTAGCGAGGGAAAGAATGTCTCTCGCTACTTGATACTCTAATTGGACGGCACTGCGCTTACCATCAGGTGCAGTGTGGTCACTTTGCCGTGCCAGAATAAAAAAAAAAGAACAGCACCTGGTAAAAAAATATTGCGCATAAATGGCTCTACTATTTTTCGTAAACAATTTATTTCGAAATAAAATAGGTTTTCAAAATTCAGAAATGACAATATATTTTATACGTGTAAAATTTTGGCCAAACTAAGTTAAAAATCTGTCTCTGCCAGTTCAAATCGACGTGTCGCTCAAAGCATGCGTTTTGTTTTAAAAATGATGCAATCTGTAAAACTAACGAGCGATTGTCTACATTTTATGTCGAATTTTTAAACCAAAAATGATTTTGGTAGTAAACTTTTTATTAATAGCATTCGACAAGTATTTGAGCCACCACCACTTGATGTTAGTGGTCATCACCAACACCAAAATATAGGGATGATCGTAGGAGTATTGCCGATGTTTAAAGAAAGGTGGAAATGGGGATCTCCCCTTTCCATCTTATTTCTTTACTGGGGTTTTTCTAGAAATTCTATGTCAATGTTCGATGTAATTTATTTATTTATAGATAAAACTGCCTACAGCGCAGGTATATAATTTATTATGTAAACAGGAAGCTGATATCTTCCTGTTTACACGTTGGTTTTCTATGGTATAGTGGTATTAGTCGCGTCCTTAACATTTATGCCGTAGACAAAAAATTCCACAGCGTCGTTTTAGAGACTTTAAGGCCCGTATTACAGAACGATACTTAACAAACTGAGATCCAATTCTGTATTCAAGAGATCTAATAAAAGTTTTCTGTACTCTTTCAATTCTGTTCACATGACATGATTAGCTGGTGGTAGGATATTCATATCCGCCCGGATAGCGACCACCGTACACAGGGCGAAAAACCCGCCATAGTGGCACACGCAAGTGTGTCGCGTTCCGGGATCAGCCAGTGTACATCCGGTTTTTGTCGGGGGTCTGGAGATGGGGTACAATGGCCATTTTGCGGCCTTCTTAGTACTCTGACACTAGACCCTCGACCCCTTCTTCACCTTCTTGCCCATGGCGTAGTGTGAAGAAGCAGGCCGGCATGAGTGTGTTGAGTAGTGGGGATAGATTGTCTCTCGCTACTCAGTACTCTATTTGGACCGCACTGCGCTTACCATCAGGTACAGTGCGGTCACTTTGCCGTGCCAGGATAAAAAAAAAAAAAAAAATGAGTCATAAGGGCTCCATATCACTGAGCCAAAGTCCAATATGGACCTTATTAAACTGTAGTACAGAATTTTGTATGTGCTACTATTTTTGAAAAGGTAAACCTTTTAAAAATAGTAGCACATACAAAATTCTGTACACCCTTAGAAGAAAACCAAGTTGTCAATACGCTTTAATGATCATATGATCATAATGGTATTTGAAAGATAATTTATCATCCAAGATTATTCCAAGGTCGCGAATATGATTCACTCTGGCAAAGGTATAATTATTTAAACTATTTGCATAATCTACGCGATTACGTTAACGAGTATAGCTCATAACAAAACATTTATCTTGATTTAAAAATAGCTGATTTTGGGAGCAGTAGCTAACTTATTAGCTTAAGTTATTTATTGTAATAAAACGAAATTTACGGATTCTATCGCGGTTTATTTTACTTTTTTAACCCGACGTTTGAAGGCTTTACAGCCTTCATGGTCACGGGGGAGACTGAGTTGTATGTCGTCACGAAAGTATAGTGCAATGTTTCTACCCTCCATATAGTTGATATTTAATTTATATTTTGTTGTAGTCCGATCTACGCAGAAAGAGCTCACAATGTCTTGAAGTCTGGCAGTTGGTCTTTTGGGTTCCGATTTAATTAAATGTATAATTGGATCCCAGGCTGGTGCTAGCTTCCAACCATCTTCTCTATTGAAATTTGGATGTTTTTTAATTTCTATAGTACACAGGCTGATCCCGAAACGCGACACACTTGCGTGTGCCACTATAGCTTTGGTGTTTACATCTTGTGTACGGTAGTCGCTATCCGGGCGGATATAAATATCCTACCACCAGCTTAACATATGAATAAATAAACATATTTACATACTATTGTGAAAGTTTTATGATACGTTGTAAATATATAAATATGTATGCCTATAGGCTTACAGAGTATTGACCAAGTTATGTTAATTTTAACTTACTTATGTTATTTCGTATTCACTAACAGAGGCTTAAGTGAAGCTCTACCCAGGACACCCACTCGATGTCTACATTTCACTTAGACATAACGAGCGTGATTTATTTCAGTCAGAAAAAACAGTACGTGCCAGATTACTACATTTTTACCTAGCGTTTTTCCTAGAAACTAATATACTATTATTTTTTATAAAGAGCTCAGTCTTACTAAACCAGTAGTGGTTTTATTAAAATATTTTTTTTTTCATGCAAACACGTCTTTAATATTTTTTTTTATTTTTTATTTTTTTTTATCCTGGCACGGCAAAGTGACCGCACTGTACCTGATGCTAAGCGCAGTGCGGTCCAAATAGAGTACCTATAGAGTAGCGAGAGACGATCTGTCCCCGCTACTCAACACACTCATGCCAGCCTGCTTCTTCACACTACGCCATGGGCAAGAAGGTGAAGAAGGGGTCGAGGGTCTAGTGTCAGAGTACTAAGAAGGCCGCAAAATGGCCATTGTACCCCAACTCCAGACCCCCGACAAAAACCGGATGTACACTGGCTGATCCCGGAACGCGACACACTTGCGTGTGCCACTATGGCGGGTTTTTCGCCCTGTGTACGGTGGTCGCTATCCGGGCGGATATGAATATCCTACCACCAGCAAATATAAAAGTTAAAATATCACTCATAAATGTCAAAACCATGCCTAAAGCGGTTTAAGTTGAGTAAAGAAGCACGGTATCTTTTAATTTACGAAGTTTTACAACAGAAAATAAATTATTTATTGCCCTATTGTGTGTAACAGCAGCGATAGCCTAGTTGGTTGCGGTACGGAATGTCAAGAAGAAAGTCTTATGTTCGAAACTCAAATGGCATACACCTCTGACTTTTCTAAAGTTACGTGTGTATTAATTGTTAATTATGAAACCTGCATACTTGAGAATTCTCATAAGAATTTCGAAGGTATGTGAAGTCTATCAAACCACAGTAGGAGAGGAGCCCCGTGCCCAGCAGTGGGATAATAATTAATACAGGGCTAGTATTATTCATATACTATTGGGTGTATGAATATATGTTATTGTATATGGGATATTGTATACGAGCACGCGAGTCATCTCTTACTCAAATCAAATCACTTGCTGCTTTGTAAAAGCACAAAAGCCAATAATGTAAATGGCACCATAAGTATTTTATAGATCTTAGAGAAAATCAGGTTAGCGTGAGAAGGAGATTGGGGAAAGATTCTTATAATAGTAGTAATAATTAATAGTAGTAGTAATTTTTTGGAGGTCTAGAGTAGGGGTGCGATTTTTAGCCGTTTTGCGGCCTTCTGAGTACTCTGACACTACCGGACTAGGCCGACATGATTGTGTTGAGTAGCAGGAGATGGATCGGCTCTCGCGTCTCCATACTTTTATTGGACGGCACTGCGCTTACCATCAAGTGCAGTGTGGTCACTTTGCCATGTCAGAATAAAAAAAAATAATGCGATCTGACCCCAAGGTAAGGTAAAATTACTTTGTGTCGAAATCCGTTTCTACGAGAGACTTTTGATCTCACGAAACCTACGCCCGTAACATATATTTGGGATCGATTCAGCAGTCTCTCGTTTCAAAAACAATTGCTCTAATAAAATACTTTAACCACTTTAAAAGCTGTATTCTGTTTACAATACGGTGTGGTTGAACTCGCCTCGTCGCCTTTTGAGGTGCTAATTCACTCCCCGACACACTTTGTTAGTGTATTCAACAGGAAAACATAGCAGTAGCTCTACACCGGGAACGGAGAGAAAGGGACCGATATAAACGGTAACAAGTTTTAACGAAATAATTAAAAGGCCTCATTGATTTGGTGGTAGCTTGCTGTGGTTGTCAAACAAACAAGTTTTAAATGCAGTATTGGGTTTAATTCTATACTAATACAATTGGATTTGTGGGATTTGTCCAAAATGGGATATTATATCCAATATGGGACGAGATCGTCCTTTACACACAAGATGCAGGGAAACAAATACCCTGATCATTACTTATGAACATCAACAACACTTACAAAATAGAAGATGTGAGTGTATCTTATAGAAAAAGCCTTGAAATAAGGAAGGAAGGGTTTTTTTTTTTTTTTAATTCTGGCGCGGCAAAGTGACCACACTGCACCTGATGGTAAGCGCAGTGCCATCCAGATAGAGTATCAAGTAGCGAGAGACAGTCTATCCCCCGCTACTCAACATAATCATGCCGGCCTGCTGTTTAGCTTCTTCACATTACGCCTAAAGGACCCAGGATCATAGGAAGGAGGGAACACGGTAGCTGGCAAACTGTTCCACAGCTTGATGGTGCGGCAAAAATACGAGTTTGCGAACCTCTTGGTTCGGGCCGGGGTAGTAGACACCATGAAGCTGTGGCTCCGCAAGCCAGTACGCGTGGTTCTGGTATGGAAGGGAGAGGATGGGATAAGATCAAACAATTCATAACATCCACCAATATCGCCGACCAATACCGTGTTACGGTATTGGTCGGCGATGAACTCCGAAACCGCCTTACCGATTTCAATGAAATGTTGTAATTATAAATGGTTGGTTACAGCTTGAAAGCTACGATAGTTTTGGACCCGATAGGTGGCGCTATTGTCGAGATATATATTTCCGATTTATGGCAGGACAACGTCTGCCCGGGGCCATTCATGTTTTATGTATTCACATACTAGAATAAAATAAGCTTGGTAAACCATACCTGCAATAGTTGGTGATATATGGTTCTGCGTAGGGCATTATTAGGCAGTGACTCTAGCTATTAAGGTAGGCAGCAGCTTTGCTGTGCCCTGGCATTGCATAAGTCTATGGGCGTCGGTGTCTACTTTCCATCAGGTGGCCCGTCTGCTCGTCTGCCTATCCAGGCAGTAAAAAAAAGCTTTTGTTCTATATAATACATACATATACATATACACTCACGCCTGTAATCCCCGAAGGGGTAGGCAGAGGTGTAACCAGTACACCCACTTTTCGCCATATTTCGGTCCCATTATGTGATAGGGGGCGAGCCTATCGTCATACCAGGCACAGGTTCCAGACTCCGGGCTAATACTGAGATTTTCTAGATAGAAAAACCCAATATCACTTTACCCGACACGGGAATCGAACCCGAGACCTCAGCACAGCAGTCGTAACGCATGCGCAATTACAACTGCGCCACCGAGGTAGTTCTATATAAATCATTTAAATTTAAAAATATACGAGTATATGAGCTCTGCAAATACTACACACTTACACTGTTGCACTGCTGGACGCCGGCCTTCACTTATGCGAAGGTTTAGGGCTGAGAAGTTTAAGTCCCAGTCCACCACGCCAGCCTTAGGTTAGTAAACTTTATATACGTTTTCCTTTAGATTGGACAAATTACACTTACAGATAAGCAATTTTAATTTCAATGTGAAGAAAATTTGCTAATGATTTATTATCCATCATTTTTTACGAACAAACTCTTCTTCCGATAACACAATTGGGGCATAAAACTATAAAAGATAGCCTACGAAGCTACATAGAAAATTAATTTAAGTGTCAGGCTGAAATCCATTAGGAGCTAGGTGTCGTGACGTCAGCGAAATCAAGCAGCAATCAATGTCTCGGCTAGCTGATTGTTCACAGCCCCGGTAATATCTGCGGCTATGACTTTCAGATTCGCGAAACAATTTATAATTTATAGAGGAGTCTACCTGCCTAGTAAGTATAAGATAACCTCTGTGTGGTCGAATTCAGTAATTGGATTTTTTACTATCAAAATTATAGTTGCCATAGCAGATGACTGACAGTATTATGGTGAAGTAATTATTTCAATTTCGTACCATCAGGTGATCCACTTTCACGTTTGCGAACCTCCGCTTTACAACTGATTATTCATTTCTGTATCCCATTTTATTTTTGATATGGTGATGGGATCCTATCATTATCATGTAACTGAAATATAGTTGGCAAGCTGTACTCGTTGCATATCTACTGAGCCTTCAGTTGATGGAAGCGTGAAGGTATTTTTACAGCACATTCATCATCAAATTTGCTTCTATTTCGTTGATCTAAACACAAAATTTCCTGAATTTTTATTTATTATCAAGGAGAGGTATATAAATTTTCATAAAACCGAAAGAGCAGCGCAACAAATCTCCGTCTAACTTCTAAGTTATAAATAAATAATCCAGTTAATACATAGCTGTGGCGTGTCTATCGCTCTGGAACTTAATCTAACTTTACGAACCAATACGCAAGTTTTTAATACTTTTTAAATAAAATTTTCTTGTTGAAGGAAATTATATATGCCAATGTGCAGAGTTCTTTGTTCTAATTGGTATAATAAAATGTGTGTTACTTTTTACTGAAATGGAAACCATTTGTGAATTTATCCAACTTTAGTATGAAAATTATTTTTGTAGTAAACACTGTTAGCAATTTATAGAAATGGAAAAAAGTTAAATATTTCCATCGTGAGAAATTGGTATAATCGGCATAAATTATCACGTATTTCGGAGTTTAGTCAGTGTTTTTATACTTTTTTGTAATTGTTACTAATTGAATTCTAATGAAGATTAATACTAATGACCATTAAGATTAACAGGAACTACCATTGTTTATCTGTGTTTCATAACTACGCAGAAAATTGTCTTCATATTTAAATTTTCACTCATAAGCCCACCAATCATCATTTTTATTTTAAAGTACTATACAATAAGAATATTTTTTTTTTTTTTTTTTTTTTATTCTGGCGCGGCAAAGTGACCACACTGCACCTGATGGTAAGCACAGTGCCGTCCAGATAGAGTATCCAGTAGCAAGAGACAGTCTATCCCTCGCTACTCAACACAATCATGCCGGCCTGCTGTTTAGCTTCTTCACACTACGCCTAAAGGACCCAGGATCATAGGAAGGAGGGAACACGGTAGCTGGCAAACTGTTCCACAGCTTTATGGTGCGGCAAAAATACGAGTTTGCGAACCTCTTGGTTCGGGCCGGGGTAGTAGATACCACGAAGTTGTGGCTCCGCAAGCCAGTACGCGTGGTTCTGGTATGGAAGGGAGAGGATGGGATAAGATCAAACAATTCTTCAGAGCATTCGCCATGATACAGACGGTAGAACACGCTAAGCGAGGAAATATCCCTACGCAACTGTAGCGGCTCCAGGCTGTTACTCACGTCTGCATCATTCACAATGCGGATGGCCCGCCGCTGCAACCCATCCAAGGCATCGAGAAGGTATTTTGCGGAACCGTCCCAGAGGTGCGAGCAGTATTCCATTCCCGGCCGCACTTGCGCTTTATATAAGCGGTAGAGCTGACCGGGCGTGAAAAACCGCCGCACCCTGTTCAGGATTCCTACCCTGCGGGAAGTGGCGGATATTACGCCCTCGATGTGACTCCTTGGATTAAGATCGCAGCGGATATCCATACCTAGGACACTAAGGTCATTCCGCATTGCGAGTGGAACACCCTGAATAACTGGGATGGGAGAAAACGGGGATTTCTTGCACGAAAACGCGCACACCTGGGTTTTCTTGGCATTAAACTCAACCCGATTCCTGGTACCCCATGATGATATGAGATCCAAGGCCTGGTTGAGCTCAATGACAAGATCCTCGCGTCTCCTTTCAGTATCCGCCCGCCAACCAGGAGGCTTGCTGCAATAACGCCCATGAACCGTGCTGTCATCTGCATAGCAATGAATGTTGCCAAGCGACAACATATCATTAATATGCAGAATAAACAAGGTGGGCGAAAGTACAGAACCTTGTGGTACTCCGGCATTTACTGACATGAGCTGCGAAGCGTGTCCATCAACGAGGACACGTATTCTACGCTCATGCAGAAAGCCGGAGATCCACTTGCACAGGTTGTCGGGCAGACCGTATGTCGGGAGCTTGGAGAACAACACCTGAGAGGTAGGACGATCGGTATAGGCGCGTCAGTGCAGGAGACAACTCCGCTGCACACTTTTTGAGAACAAGCGCTGGGATCAAGCGCTTGGATCAAGCGCTGGGATACCATCAGGACCACTAGCCTTCCGGACGTCGAGAGACTGCAGCTCACGCCGCACATCACAATGCCTGATACGGATATCAGGCATTGTGTGACCACAACCGGGCAGCGTAGGTGGTAAATGAGCATTGCAGTCCTCGAGTCTCGAATTAGCCGCGAAGAGGTTTGCCAGTAAATCGGCCTTCTCTTGCGAGCTATGGGCTAGTGTTCCATTTCGATATCTCAGCGGTGGCAGCGAGGGGCGACAGAAATTAGATTGGACGGCCTTAGCCAAGCTCCAATAAGCACGACTGCTTGTTGGGTTATCGGCCAAAGCACATCCAATCTTGGAGACGCGCTGGGCATCCGCTTTAACATACGCCCTCTTGCAGACCTTGGCAGCACGGTTATAGGCTGCTTTGAGTGACTTGAGGTTGGGATCCTTCGTAGCGCGACCCCCGATCCAAGCGCGATACGCCGTCTGTTTTTTACCAACAGCATCGGCGCATGCACGATTGAACCAGGAGCGTCCTCGACCGTGGCCCGCGATCTCAGAGGAAGGAATGTAATATTCCATTCCTAGTCTGATCTCGCAGGCAACGGCGTCGGCACTCGCAGAAGGATCCTTTCCCTCAAAGCAGCGCTGCCGCCAAGGGATGGATGCGAAATAATCCCGCATACCATCCCAATCTGCCGACGAGTAGTGCCAGACCCTGCGCTTGACCTTCACGGGACGTGGAGGCAAAGCGCGAGGTACTGATGTCCCAACCAGGCAGTGATCGGAGGTCCCCAGAGGAGCACCGACCGACACCGTATACCCAGTCGGGTGACTCGTCAACAGAAGGTCCAGCAGAGAGGGCGCATGACTCGCCACATCTGGGATCCTGGTAGGCTGGTTCACCAGTTGTGTCAAGCCATGAGTCAAGGCGAATGCATGAGCAGTTCTGCCAGCATGGTCAGTTTTGGAGGATCCCAACCACAACTCATGGTGTGCGTTGAAGTCCCCCAGAACAACCAATTCCGCTGTTGGAAACTGCTCCTGCGCGTCGTCTGTCGCCTGTCTAATGTAATCAAATAGCCGAGTTGTCTCCACGTCCCCGTCGTGTGACCTGTAAAGGCACACGTAAACCCGAGTCTGGGAGCCGAGGTCGACGTGCACCCACAGGGTGGAGAAGGAGGGGTCCTCCATGCAGCGCAGACGGCGACAGCAGACGTCCGACCGAACATACAGACATACCCCGGCCCTCGGCCTGAAGCTTTCTTCAAGTGAGTAGCCGGGGTAAAGCAAGTATGTGGTATCGGTCGGACTACAAATCTGCGTCTCCGTCAGGAAGAGAAGAGCAGGCCGGGCCGTCTCAAGATGGTGGTGGACGGCATTAAGGTTCGAATGGAGTCCGCGGATGTTAGCGAACTCCATTGTGAAAGCAGTGGTGGGGTTACGCACCGCTGTAGGTCCTTTTCTCTTTTTAGGCACTGTCATGGAGTTGATGGGGGAGGAGGTGAAGAAGCGGTCGAGGGTCTAGTGTCAGAGTAATCAGAAGGCCGCCACAAGCGCCGGTCCACACACAAGAGCCGAGAGGAGGTAAGCTGATCCGCCGGACGGAAGGGCCCCCGTACCCTCCCGGGATAGGCCGCCGGGACCCCACATCCGGTCACCAACCGGCACGACGGACCCACCCAAGATTATGCGCGGCATGGTGGGGCAGCCTCTCGTGGTGGTTAGTCACGATTGGGCCCCTGTACTGTACCGCGGGCGGCCAGCGGTACAACCGTTTCTACAGGTCTCCCTGGCCGACGGATCAATACACCTCCAACCGACTGTGAACCGGCTAATACCTGCACGGCCAAACATCGTACCCCGACTCTAGCCCCCCGACGATAACCGGACATACACTGGCTGATCCCGGAACGCGACACACTTGCGTGTGCCACTATGGCGGGTTTTTCGCCCTGTGTACGGTGGTCGCTATCCGGGCGGATATAAATATCCTACCACCAGCAAGTGGTAGGATATTTATATCCGCCACCACGGTAGCACCAGCAATATATTTTAAATTTATCAGATTTACGTTAATATAGCAAGAACATTTTACTTTAAATACATTAAGTTTATCCTTGGAATGCTCCAAGAATTCTCAACTTATAAGATTAATGCTTATACTTTAAAATAAAATCTACGTACATCGTAGCACATGTCTACGCCGTAGCATTGACTACGTTGCTACGACGTAACAAAGTTGGAAGTGTACTAATGGCAACGGCTCGAGTTTGTACTAAGTTACGATGAGTGGGCCCACACGTGAACGTGTTAATAACGTATAATTCCTTTGCGGTGCAGGAGGTGGAAGGGTTGGGGGGTCTCGCTACGTTCACTTTGTCAAAGGATTTCTGTTTAAACAAACTTAAGATGCTTATAATGAACTATTAAACATGTTTAAAGGTTAAGTATAGTTTAAAATGGGGGGAAATGAGTCAGTATCACCAGGTAAAAATTGCAATACAACAGAATTAACATTTATGAAAAACTAGATGTTGCTCGCGGCTCCGCCCGCGTGGAGTTATTTTTGGAAGGAAAGGTATACAATCCATGGAGGCATCTTAACCTATTACAACTTTCTATATTTTGCTATCCCATAGGATGCGTGCATTTTTCCGGGATAAAAAGTGGCTTCTGTCATTTTCTGATCCCTAAACTACCACTATGCAAAAAATCATGTCGATCCCTTGCTCTGTGAAAAACTAAACTATCCCACGGGAATTATTAATTTTTCCGGGATAAAAAGTAGCTTATGTGCTATTCCAGACTATAATCTATCTCTGTGCCAAATTTCAACCAGATCCGTGCTATGTATCAGAGACGGCGCTGTATTTGAAAAAGATTTTCCCGCTTTCCTGTTGAAATTTTTCCTGAATTTTCTTTGCTATAAACCTCACGGAGCCCGAGACCTTTTCAACGAATGCAAAACCGTGGAAATCGGTTCGTGCGTTCTGGAGTTATAGCGTCAGGAAGGAAAACCCGACTTATTTTTATATAATAGATAATAGTGATTAATTACACCACAGCTCCACCTCAGAGGTGCGATCTGATTATAAATAAAGAAACAAAATTATCATATATTTTGTTTAGTAGAATGAAAAAGCTGGTGAAAATTCAATAGAGTTACTAGTGTTTATTGCTATATATTTTTAAATCCAAATAATATAAAAAAGAAACCGCTTTGCTACATCATACTAAAATGATTCGATGATGAGGTCGCAATTATGTTTTAAATATTTTTATTAGGAAAAGTATGATTTCACTTTTTGTTACCAGAACATCTCTCTATCTCCATGTGTCTCCAGGTGATGGTAAAAATCATATCCTGCATCTTTTTTCTGTCAAGTGACTTTTACACCTTCGGCCTGATTTGAAAAGCTTCTAAATTATTTATTTTTGAATAGATTTATAATTTTTTGATAATATTTAATTTCATGATTTTATTAATTCAACGTATTATTTTAATTAATTAGAAATATTGTGTGTACTGCCTTATTTTTTTTCTAGTATTTTAATTGTTGTATTCAGTCTGGGTATGTCATGCTCGCTAAAGTGTCTGTGCTCTCTGCGGCGCCATGTGCCAAGTCGGTCTCTTCCCTGTAACATGGTTGAGGAGGCCGATGGCTGTCACATGCGTCATTACTCGTGAACGGGTGTGGCTCGTGTGTACTGGTCTGCTCAGACCGTTTCAGTAAGGACCAACCGCTTTAAGAAATCGAGATTTTCATCACTCACGATGGTCATGTGCGGCACTAGGCCTTGTAATGATTTTTATTCACAACTAGCTGTTGCTCGCGGCTCCACCCGCGTGGAGGTTATTTTCGGGAGCAGAAGTATACAATCCAAGGAGTTATTTTTTCTTGCAATTAAAATAGCCTGGTGTTTCTGTACCTATTTCTATAATTCTTTTTTTATTAAATTAAATAGGTAATAATGTTAACATTTATTAATTAGGGATGATTGTGAGTGTTATAAACGTAAGAGTAGACAAATATAATCAGAAATCTCCGAACTGCTAAGCTATCGGGAGTTACACATGTTATTGTGAGTCACCCATAAAATATAGACATTTGCTGTCGTGGAATATTTTTTATATAATTTTAAGGAGAACATTTCCGTCATACATGATTTCTGTGTAGCTTTAACTATTAAGGCTGCACACGCGACGGAAGCTTAAAAAATGGAGTAAGTTCTCCTGTTTTCCTAACATTTCCCTTCACTGCTCTGCTCCTATTGATGGTAGCGTGATGAAAAGTATACTATAACCTGCCCAGGAGTATGAAGAACAATTGTACCAAGTTTTGTTGAAATCCGTCGAGTGGTTTTTGTTTCTATAACGAACATACAGACAGACAGACAGACAGACAAAAATTTTACTATCGATATCGATCACTAATCACCCGCTGATAGTTATTTTGGAAATATATTTCATGTACAGAATTGACCTCTCTACAGATTTATTATAAGTATAGATATAAAGCAACTTAACATATATTGAGCTGCTCTAATCTAATATGATTAAACTGAAATCGTTTACTAATTGTATGACCAAATATTGTTAAACGGAGTGAAAAGAGCAACGCTAGAGTTTCTTGCCCGTTCTTCTCTAGCGAAACTGCATTCCGAACTGGCGGTAGAGTAAAAAATTGACTGAATCTAAATGATGTATAACATTTCATGGATTCAATAAATATTTGATTTTGATTTGATTTTGATTGTGGCAGTCATAATGACCTTCATTAACCCAAACAAATTCTTGTTTTATTTCTGTGAGAGAGTGGTCCTACTGACGCTATTCTCCTCATGCAGTACTCCATGATTCACGTAGGTGTACAATGTAAATTATATAACATTTAATTAAATACCAGACCTATTTTACCTCAATGTAATTTTAATATTAATTGTCTAGTTCTTTTTTGTTGAGAAATCTAATTAAAATCTGTTAACGCCGTGGGCGGAACTCTAATATATTTTAAAATGTCTGAGTGAAAATAATATTATAGGATAAAATAGTAGCTTTTTATAAATCCACTGTGACGTAACCGTATGCTGGTGGTAGGATATTCGTATAGCGATATTCGCCCGGATAGCGACCACCGTACACAGGGTGTAAAATCCGCCATAGTGGCACACGCAAGTGTTTCGCGTTCCGGGATCAGCCAGTGTACATCCGGTTTCTGTCGAGGGTTTGGAGTTGGGGTACGATGTTTGGTCGTGTTGCGGCCTTCTGAGTACTCTGACGCTAGATCCTCGACCGCTTCTGCACTTTCTTGCTCCATGGCGTAGTGAAAAAAAGCTACAGGCCGACATAATTGTGTTGAGTTGCGAGTAAAAAATAAAAAATAAAGTATATCAGTAAAATTGATCCACAAATTGATTTATATTTAAAGTCTAGATTTAGTCCGTATACGTACAATTCAAACATCATTTAGATCTATATCATTTTGACTCTACATTAGTTTCAAAATTACTGTATTACGCATCTTACAAAGAGCTTATAATAAATTATTTATATTCGGTTAGTGTGTGTATGCTGTAGATCAATACAGCCAAAATTAACCGAATTTAACTTCGTATATTATAGTTGAAGCCGCAATTGCGGCTTTATTCAGTTCCCAAGTGTGTTTCGCTTTTTACGGTTGCTTCGCTCTTGTCGCTCATTTTGCTTGCGGTAAGAGAGCGCTCGCGTAATGACTCTCGTAAATGCCCAGTACAAATGAAACAGAAGTCATTTTATTTCAACATAGTTTATAAATGTAAGTTTTAACACTCATATTTCGTCGTTTTCGTCCGACTAAAGGCCAAACCTGGTATAATATTCACGCCACAGCGTTTTGGGAGGCGAAAAAACAACTCATTGCCAGCACAGTACAGTAAATAATACGGGCCTGAATTTATTATTTTAACAATTTAACTAGAAATATATATACACTCACGCCCGTATCCCATGAGGGTAGGCAGAGACTATTGAGTGCCACAAGCTACGATCCTGACACAGTTCTTGCGCCTCTTCCACATTCATACATTTACGACGGTTGGAGGTACTCCTGATTTGCCCTTTTACGAGAAGATCGTTCAGCTAGAAAGTTATTGCATATCTTATAAATATGTGTCGTAAATTAAAACAAATAATGTAATGTCCTAAATAAACCTAAGCTGAACCAACAAAGTGTTGGCACATTTATTTAACCGCCACGCCCAGTTGAATTAAATGCTAGCGCAGCTTTCTTACATTAATGCTGGTACGTTTTCCACGGTAACAGGATTACAAAGACGTTGCATTCAGTGTTGATTTACAGTTTTATCTTTTGAATATTTACTTAATTCTAACGATAACATCATTATCATTTCTTCATTTTCTTCTGCATAAAACGGAATGAACTTTGTTTTTATACTTCAAGTAAAGGTAATCGATGGGATAACCATTTCCAATTACCACTGCTCATCAACATCCACAGTACTAGAGCATTCGTGGACAAGTTGCAAATCTATTAACAGGATGTAGCTTAAAAAAATCATATAAAATCTCATGTGGCGAATGTAATAACATGCTGTAGGTAATATGGTCTATAGCATAGTTATTGAGGTTAAACCACAGAAACAATTGCTGATTTCATTAGGTGAATTAGATTTTCGACCACAAAATAGTATCGTTTATTTCATTTCTTTCAAGCCTGTAATGTAGAGATATATCCTAGTATTGTTAGTCTGAGTAAATTGCTCCATCGTCAATATTTGTACTAAAAAAATACTAAAAGGAAATAATATAACATGTTCGTTTTTTTAGTTTTACCAAAGTAGAAAAATTCAGTACAGTTTCGAAGTGACGTCAACAGTTATTGGCAAGTCTAGCGGTGCTGCGAGAAAATAAAAAGGCGTTGCTTACTCTGTCGCTTTAACAAGATTTAACTGACATGAAATAACAGCTTACTGTATAGGTTGATTAAGATTTGATGGTGATTAAGATTTCGTAGGCTCCCCTCTCAATTTACATTCTGTTCCTTTGATGCCGGTTATGCCTCCATGATTCTCCTGGTATTGTCGATGGGCGGTGGATCATTTACCATCAGGTGACCCACTTACCCGGTTGCCAACCACTGTTGTAAAAAGTATAGCCGAGCTAAAAAGTATTACATATTAATGTATATTTTTACACGTCCGTACTCCCCGCCCACAACAAACTTAAACATTTTTACAAAGTAATGGATAACATATTAGCCTCTTTTGATATTCAAATAGCACTGAATTTGTGAAAGCTTATAAATATTTACCCTTAAGGAAAACAGCGGAATACAGCTCTAAAGAAAAATGGAAGAGATGAACAACAATTTAATATATGGAGCCAGTGATCGGATTATTGGCACGGTATCTGTTATTGGCATTGAACACTAAGGTCAAGATGAAAATAAACATATATACGTTTTATCGAAAAATACATTGACTGCCTCGGTGGCTCAGTTGTAATTGCGTACTCGGTATGCTGTGCTGTATCGTAGGAGCTAGTAGAACAAAATAATATAATAATAACATCCAACAGTCACACACATAGCCCCGACCCCACACTAAGATAAGAGTCTTGTGTTGTGGGTATCAGGGGCTACGAGAGACGCACGGTCTCACAACACCCAGACCCCGGACACAAATATCTGTCTGTCACACAAACATATATCCCGGTGTGGGAATCGAACCCACGGCCTCTCGTTTCACAGCCGGCTACTCGCTAACTGCGCCACGGAGTAAATAAACTGTGTAAAGCCGGGCTCGATATCAGAGCCAATGTGATTCCTGCAGGCGTATCCGATCGCAGAGATCTTCGAACTTTACAGTTTTCAAATGTTTTAGATGTACCTCCAAGTGTCTAAATAAGCTTAGATCTCGAGGGCGTCTTCCATGTTTAAATAGACATTTGTTAGGTTTAGTGGATTGCCTGCAATATGTTACTTTGAATTTTTAAATGTTGCAGAAATATTAGGATTAGTTTTCTCTCCCTCAGTGACGCAGTACAACTACTGTGCTGAGTGAGGTCTCGGGTTCGATCCCCGGGTAAATGTGATATTGGATTTTTCTACATGATATACTCAGTATCAGTCCGGAGTCTGGAATTGTGCTCGGTATGGTGATAGGCTCACCCCCTATCACATACTGTGACGGTAATAAGCTCGGCAAAATTGTACAAGTACAAATTACACCTCTGCCTACTGGCTACTCACAAAGAGTTGGTCAATACCAGAATCTATTCTAGGACTTGAGTAATTTCATCAGTAGCTGAAACTACTTCTAAGTAAGTACTATTAGACAACCGGGGCAAAATCATTTTTTTTCTTATTAAATAAATAATAATAAATTACATTAAATTATAAAACCCAAAACCTGTACCCTTCTATGAGTGATGTTTCAAATGAAAAATGACTTGGAAGTAAAATCTTTCTCTTTGTCAATATTACCATATTAAAAGGTGATTTATGTACGAAAGGGTTATTAGGGAATGTCGTGACTTGATTGATAAATGTGAAGACTAATAATGTACCGAAATGTCAACGCTCAAATTATTCACACAAATGTATCTTTAAAACAAAAGGAATGCTACGTTATGAAAACATCACAACTTTTATAATAATGATGACTATGTAGAAATAAAATGAAAAATTAACCATTAAATAAATCGCGAAATTAGAGCTTTTAAATAAATATAATCAAATAAATAACACCCAACAGTCACACACATAGCCGAGAGCCCACACTACGATACGATTCTTGTGTTGTGGGTATAAGGGACTACGAGAGGCTTGCGGTCTCACAACACAAACATTTGTCCCGGTGTGGAATCGAACCCACGGCCTCTCGTTTCACCGCCAGCTACTCGCCCGCTGCGCCGTGGAAGCTGTCAAATATCACAACAGATAGACAAGTGTTGTGTATATTTGTGTACATATATATGGTATACCATAGACAAGTTAATAATATCGTTATTTATAAATTTTAACACCAATATAAATTAACATTTTATAATCAAAACTCATATTTGACTATAACTAATGCTTAATCCAATAAGGTCCAAAATTCAAATCCAAAGTTATATCAGTCCCTAACCCCATCATTATTCCATCCTGGGACGCGCCATTCGCAATAACTTATTGCCTTTTATTCGCTTACCCCTCGTCCCATCCTTCTACCCGTGATCATATGGCATAATTTACCCTAATGTGGGTAAGTCGAAGGCTTTAATGTATATTCAATACGCGCTATGTTGACTCGTGGTTTCTATGTAGAGACGTTAATTTCTCGTGAGATGGGTTCGACGATGAAATTATATTGTTGTTAAGTGAGGTGTCACCGCAGGGTCATTTTGTTTTAGTTAATTCATGTGTTTTACATGTTAACTTTGTGGTTTGTAAATGGTGAAAATTATAACTTTGTATATTAAACACCTTGCTTGCGTTACGATTTTGATCATATTATTGCATACGTTGCTTTTTACTTTGAAATTTATTTACATACACTAAACATTCACACGTATCATACACCCAGCAGTCACACACATAATACACCCAACAGTCAATCACGTTATACATCCAACAGTCAATCACGTTATACATCCAACAGTCACACACATCATATTACATCTAATAGTCACACACATCATACACCGTCCAGTCACACACATAATACACCCAACAGTCACAAACATAATACACCCAACAGTTACACAAACAATACACCCAACAGTCACACACATGATCCACCGACCAGTCACACACATAATACACAACTCTATAAACGTTAGTCTTTTACTTGCTAAATTGTCCTTTTATGGTTTTGATCCCATAGCCTTAAAATGGTTTAAAAGTTATTTAAGTAATCGTCATCAGTATGTAAAGCTCAGTTGTAGTGATGGATCTTCGTTGACTTCTGATAAAATGGCTGTTACCAGGGGAGTACCACAGGGTTCTATCTTGGGGCCAATTCTGTTTATTTTATACTCAGCTGATATTACCATGCACATCAAATATTGCAAATTCCATATATATGCAGATGATCTACAAGTATATATTTCTTGCAAACCATTGGAGATTGATAGAGCAATAGCAAAGTTAAATGAGGACCTTTCAAGTATTGCAGCCTGGTCAACTGACAATTGTCTACTGCTAAATCCTGACAAGACAAAGTATTTGATGTTCGGTAGCCAGCATCAACTAGCAAATTCAAACCCATCATTGAGTGTCATGCTTCTGGGAAGTGCCATTGAACGTGTACACGAAGCTCGCAATTTGGGTTTGCATATGGACAGTAATCTGCGTTTTGAAAAGCATGTTGCAAACTCAGTAAAAACTTGTTTTTATAAACTAAAGGTATTGTATAGATTGAGGCCCTATATTCAGGAAAAACTACGTTTGCAATTGGTGGAGTCTCTTGTCCTGTCTAAATTAAATTATATGGACACAGTTTTTGGCCCACGTTTACTGATCAAAACGCAGAAACTTATACAGAGAGTGCAAAATGCGTGTGCCCGTTTTTGCTTTGACATTCCTTTAAGAGCCCATGTCACACCCTATCTAAATACTAACACAATTTTAAAAATGAAACACAGGCGTAAACTACACCTAGCTTGTCTTCTCTTTGGTGTCTTGAAGCACAAAGCACCTAGCTATCTGTTTAATAAGTTGTCATGGACATCAAGTCACAGGTCCTATGGGCCCAGGCGGTGTGCTGAACAGCTCTCTACTCGATGTCACAGTTCTGCTGCTTTTAGAGGTAGCTTCCGCTATTCTGCAACCAGGTGCTGGAATAATATCCCTCCTCCAGTCAGGAGCCTGCAAAATATACACAATTTTAGGGTCACATTAAAAAAATTTATTTATGAACATCAGAAAACTGAAGAGATTTTACTACACGACACTAGTGCCATATAAAATGCAATCAAGTCCAGTATAAGTTTATTTTACAGTAGGTATAAGTTTAACAGTAGTATTTTTATCAGCAATTCAGCAGAATCTATGCACTATTTATTATTATATTGTATATATGCTATTTTTCAACAACTCACCCCCAGTTTTACTCCACTACATTAACACATAAGCTGGTGTATTAACAGTTTATGTATGATATGACTTGGAAAATGTTGTTTTCTCACTCTTCCTTTTTTCCTACCCACTTGTCTGCACAATGCACAATGCTCATAACTATTCCACTACCGTTTGTGGTGACTTTTCTGATAAGGCGGATTTATTAATTGATTTTTGCACTCTATAAAATTTTAAATATCGATGCCACGTTTGAGCCACGTAATATGTATTGATGGTTTAAATGTCTGTGACACGTGTCACCAGGTGACAATTTTTTTAATTTATTCATGTCCATGGATACTAGTCCTTCAGACGTCCAGGTGACAAGTGTCATAAGTGCTGCCTGCTCAAAAAAACAAAAAAAAATTAAATATAAAAAATATATATCTATGTGTAATAATATTAATAATTTATGTTATAGTTGTTGTTAGTTGGTTTGTTCTTTATGTATAGTTTTAAATTAGAATCATGGCGCACACTGTTGTATGCAGGAAGCGGTTTTGTGCCCGTGAATTCACCATACGGCCCAACGGAAGACCAGCACTGGTAATTTATACCAGTACACGCTGAGTTGAGGCCGTATTTGTTGTAAGCATGTTGTTTGTTTTTTTTTTTACTAGTTTGTTGTTTAGTTTTAATTTAATTTTAATTTGCTTACAACGAATAAATATTTCTTTCTTATTTCTTTCTTTCTAATACACCCTACAGTCACAGACTTCATACAACCAACAGTCACAAACATCATAAACCCAACAGTCACATACATCATACACCCAACAGTCACACACATCATACATCCAATAGTCACACACATCATACATTTTTTTTTTATAGTGGCACGGCAAAGTGACCACACTGCACCTGATGGTGAGCGCAGTGCGTTCCAATTAGAGTATCGAGTAGCGAAGTAGCGAGAGATAATCTATCCTCCGCTACTCAACACAATCATGCTGGCCTGCTTCTTCACACTACTCCATGGGCAAGAAGGTGAAGAAGAGGTCGAGGGTCTAGTGTAGAGTACTCAGAAGGCCGCAAAACAGCCAAACAACGTACCCCAACTCTAGACCCCCGACAAAAACCGGATGTACACTGGCTGATCCCGGAACGTGACACACTTGCGTGTGCCACTATGGCGGGTTTAACACCCTGTGTACGGTGGTCGCTATCCGGGCGGATATGAATATCCTACCACCAGCTACATCCAATAGTCACACACATCATACATCCATTAGTCACACACATCATACATCCAACAGTCACACAAATCATTTATGATTTTGAGAAGGAAATAAATACGAGTTATCAATTGTTTCATTGTATTCATGATAATAAACGAAGTGTTAATAATCCCCTTTTCAATACAGTTTCCAGTGAGTAGATCTGGACGTTCATTAAAAATAATTCTCGATGAAATATTTAAATGAATGTGGTTAATTATTCGACGTTGACATGGACTATTACAAAATCATATTCTGGTTTTTTTACTGCCTTTTTAAATATTGCATAGAAAGGTTGCATGTCACATGTGTAATGTGATCTAATTTGCAATGAACCACGATAATTTCCTTGTTTTTTTAGGTCTTGTGTGAATATTTTCCACCTTAACCAAATGTATATAAAACTATCGAAGTAAACAAGATTACAGCATCAAAATATCTATAACCGGAGAAAGTATCCCTCAAGGTATAAAAGATTAATACAATCCAATGAAGCGAGAACGTTTTCGTATTTTTCACATATGAATTACCCAGTTGCAGTTGTAGCTGTCATGTACATAAAGTTCCCGTATCTAGAGAAAAATACTTCGCAGCTTTAACCAGATTACTATGTTTAGTGTTCACTGCGGCGCATATGATAACCGTGTTTTATAACACACTAGATGTGGCTCGGGGCTCCGCCGGCGTGTATACGCCGGAGTCGTGCGGTCAATGGCCCTGTACGGATGTCCCGTATGGGCCGAGTCTCTGAAAGCCCGCTGCGTCGCCTTGCTGCGCAAACCGCAGCGTTTGGTGGCGCCTACGTTCCGACTGACACAGGTATTAACGGACCATGGGTGTTTCGGTTCGTTCCTGTGTCGGATCGGAAAGGAGGTGTCCGCCGTGTGCCACCACTGTGGCAACTGCCGCGAGGACGCGGCCCAACATACGTTGGAGGAGTGCCCAGCCTGTTCGCTGGTGGTAGGATATTCATATCCGCCCGGATAGCGACCACCGTACACAGGGTGTAAAACCCGCCATAGTGGCACACGCAAGTGTGTCGCGTTCCGGGATCAGCCAGTGTACATCCGGTTTTTCGGGGTCTAGAGTTGGGGTACAATGTTTGGCCATTTTGCGGCCTTCTGAGTACTCTGACAATAGACCCTCGACAGCTTCTTCACCTTCTTGCCCATGGCGTAGTGTGAAGAAGCAGGCCGGCATGATTGTGTTGAGTAGCGGGGGATAGAATGTATCTCGCTACTCGATACTCTAATTGGACCGCACTGCGCTTACCATCAGGTGCAGTGCGGTCTCTTTTCCGTGCCAGGATAAAAAAAAAAAAAACCGGCTGCAAATCTAGCACTCCTTAGAATACCCCGGGATCGCTCCGTAAGCGCCGAAGAAGGCCACCGCGGGGTTTTAGCCGGTAGTGTCAGGTGGGTTGTATATAGGGGTTAGGGACTCGGCCCAACGGCAGCACGGATAGCCATCATCCGTGCGAGGCGGATGCTGGGTCGTAAGACCGGCTAGTCCAGCATACCCGTTTTATTCTTAATCCGCTTCCCTCCGGAGCGGGCGGCAGTAATAAAACGCTTTCCCCGCGACAAAAAAAAAAGGTAATTTTTGGAAGAAAAGGTATACAATCCATGGAGGCATCTTAAGCTATTACACCTATCAATGTTTATTTTTTCTTGCAATTAAAATATTGGCTTTATTAATCAGTGATAGTGTAGCATTCAAATGGTGAAAGAATTTATAAAATCGGTCCAGTACTTTTTGAGCAAATTCGTTACAAACATACATACATATCTTTCCTCTTTATAATATTATATATAGTATAGACTAGCTGTACCTGGCGTGCGTTGCAATGCCGCGTAAAGTTTTATTCATTGCGATCGTTTGAACTGTATAGAAGTTGATATTCTGCAGCACCATCTAGTGAGTTCTTGTTATTTTTTTTGGTCAAAAAACCAATGCAATATGAAGAGCAACTAGCGAAAGTTTCATCATAATCGGATTAATAGTTTAGGGGTCCGTAGAGGGCAAACACACTTACATTGATTTTTATTTATATAGACTAGGTGATTTCGCCGCAGTTAAAGTCTTAAATTTCAGCAATTCTCAATACTATTCTGAATGTAAATGAATATTGTAAGCCATCAGTTCATCAGATGAATAATACATAATAATAATAATACATTCCCACAAATAATCCTGACCTCACATTAGTTCAAACCTGTATCGCGGATTTTAAAACTATAAGGGACTACGGTCATACACACCCTAATCCGTAGCAAATACTCGGTCACACAAACATTTGTCACGGAGTGATAGTTGACCCACGGTCTATTGTATCACCCGCTGCGTGATGAAGAGTATCGATTATTACTCGTTTAACTACAAGGAACATAATACGTAATTGCGCATGCGTTACGACTCCTGTAATGAGGTCTCAGTATTGAGATTTCTATTTAGAAATACTCAGTATCAGCCTGGAGACTAGAATTATGCCCCGTATGGCGATAGGCTCGTCCTCTATCATATTATCGACCGTAATAAGTTCGGCGAAAAGGTTGTGTACTGGTTATGCCTCTGCCTACCCCTTTGGGGATTACAGGCGTGAGTGTATATGTGTATAAGTATATATGTACTAAACAATAAATAAGTAAAGATGAATAAAAATCTCATCACTCGCTCAAACGGAATACTTTATGAGTCTTCAGTCGGCACGTTTGTTCGTTGTTTTTCACAATATGCCTTGTATTTCAATTCAAGTATGCCGCCTTTTAACCGACATGAAACCCCATATCGTTTATGTTAAGGGTGTAAGTAAACCTAAATGGTAAAAATAACTTTTTATCCTGGCACGTTAAAGATACCACACTGCACGTGGTAGGCACAGTGCCATCGAGCGAGCTAGAAATAAAATACGGTGTTTAGTAAATGTTATAATTTCTCAGTGAGTGAATTATTGTAAAGTCGTAACATTTTGTCGGGTGTCTAGACTTGGGGTATGATTTTTGGCCGTTTTGCGGCCTTCTGAGTACTCTGATACTAGACTCTCGACCGCTTCTTCATCTTCTTGTCTATGGCGTAATGTGAGGAAGCAGGCCGGCATGATCGTGTTGCGTAGCGAGGGATAGACTCGATACTCTAATTGGACCGCACTGCGCTTACCATCAGGTGCAGTGTGGTAACTTTGCCGTGTTAGGATAAAAAAAACGACGTTCGCGACCGTGGTAATAGGGGCGGCTCAAATTGATTTGGCCGCGTAATGGAAACGCACGCTACATACCCATTTAACTTTATAGCTACAAAAAAATACGATGTATAGTAAATGTTATAATTACTCAGTTAGTGAATTATTGTACATTCTTTATGAGAAATAAAGTCTTAACCAATGATATTATACTATACAGTCTTGAGGTATGCAGAGCGGGGCTATTATGATTTCGGAATACGCATGGGAAGACTTTCCCTTAGGGCTTTCTCTGAGTGCTTAGATCTGGTATAAAAAGAATTTTCTATGATGCAAGAAATAAATATTTTATCATCTACCACTAATAAAATAGCTATTAAGCTTATGCTTACATTCGACAGGGGTAGGCAGAAAGATAACTAGTGCAGTTATAATAGCTTAGTTTATTGCGGTCCGATAATGTGACAAAAGCAAGTCTATCGTCTTGTATTTTTCAAATTGAATAACACACTTTTGTTGTTCAACCAGGGAATCGAACTCAGTACCAGAAGCATCACATGCGCATTGCCAACCCATAGATAGATAGACCTATGGATTTGCTAAAGGTAAAGATTGAACTCCCTTTTACAAAGGTGTTATCATAAATTTATCGTGTATAAGATACGCCAGATTTAGCAACCTCTCACTACCGCCGAGTTTCTCTGTTTGTGTTAAATTAAACGGATAAATTTGATTTAGAAATTATATTACCGTTGTAAATCTATATTTATTTTGTCCGTGTTGTAGATAAGTTTTTGGATCAGGTATTATGCAAATAATTTAATAATATACAGTATAAAAATCAAAGTATTTTAATTGCTAAGACTGATAATGAACAAGTCATCTAATAATAAATGATATGCATCACCCATGAACACCCAAAATACCTAATAAATTACAAGTGCCTTGATGATCTTAAAAATAAGGAAAAAGGATGCAGAAGGTATGAAGTGTCAAAAATACTGAGATATAGTAATTCACCACTTCTAGTTGGTTTCTTTGATATGATGATACTAAACTTGAGTGGGGCCATTCATGTTGTAGAAAGAACTTTCACAGTGTAGATCTGCCACTTCTGAAAAAAGTAATCCATCCATCGGCTGTTTTCGTCCACTGCTAGTCTTGCTCTTTTTAAGGCCGCGTCACCCTTAACAGTCCTCCGCCTTCCTTGTCTAAAGAACGATTTAGGCCATATTGTTTTAACCAAAGTCAATTTTAATTATAGTAAAATTTTTAATCAATAGTAAAATATTAGCCTGTTGCATTATGTCATCAATAGTCACACTTGGTTGTTTTATATTTTATAACCAATATTCACAATCGTCAAGTTTGTGACAATAGCTAGAACTATGCCTTTACGTATGCATTTATGAAAAACGACTTCATCAATAGTTATAATCAAATCAAATCATTTATTTATTATGTACATATCACTTTAACATATCAATTATTATTACACTAGATAGCGCCGTCATTTCCTACCTGACTAGCCATGGAAACCACTTGAATGGCTATTAGAAGAAATGCCGACAAACTCACTGTTTATTGTCTCTTTTAAAGTCTCGACATTTATATAGAATTATGTGAATGTAATGTTACGGTCCGCCTGACGGCGGGGCACAAAAAAAAAACAAGATACGAAGAATAAAAAAAATACTTTTATTTTTTCTTTTACAAAAAAAACCAAGTACTGAGGATAAGGAGAACCGCTCAGGGCGTGAGCTCTCGGCACAGAGAAAGTTCCGTTTGGTGATGGTCGACGGGCAATGTGCGCTGGGGACTTAACTACGCTCCAATGTCTGCCGGCGCGGTAGGGACCGGGGTCGCCGCGTGGCTCGCGATGCAGCGGCGTGCCGGGCGCAGAGGTCAGCAGAGGTCGGCGACTATGTTCTGCCGCGGTCGCACTCCTTCCCGGCTCGGAGCCGTAGTCGAGTCAGTGTTGGACGGTACGGGAGTTGGTACCTCCCAGCTGCAACCCGTATGGTGGTCCCCCAGATTCCAAGGGGGATGATGATTAGCACTGATTTTACTACTTTATTTTAACTGGTGGTATTTACTTGTGAGCCGACCTGTTTCCTGTGCGTATTGGAATCAACTGTCGTTTTGTGTCCCGCGCCTTGTATTTAAAGGAAGGGTTTTTTCCTTGTGTGCGTGATAATTGATATTTTTTAGTGGGGATTCGTGTTTCAGACAGAAGGATTACCCTGATTGGTTCTATCCGCTATTGCTAGATCATTTCGCGTGGTTTCGCTCCGTAGTAACAACTTAATTATTTTGTCTTTATGTTTGTAATTATTTTAACATTTTTTATTTTTATGTATTATCTTGTTACAACGTAACAATACCCCCTCTCCCAGAGAAAGGATTTTACGTAGTAAAATCCGCTGCGGTAAGCGCCTAAGTATCGCTAGAACCGCCCAGTACTGTCTCACATTCATACTTCCACTAACAAATACCTACCATGCGACCTAGCATCCGACCTTTCATAGTTGTCTGGTGAAATTTAAAATCAACAGACTTCCGTATAACTAGAGTACAATTCTATTAACGAATTGGACTCGAGAACAGTACTGCATGACAAGGAGCGTCTAAGAAGAAGAATACTGCAACGTGAACATTCTGACGAATCGGCACTGTGAAATACATTGGTCTTTGATGAATTTGTTACAGTCACGACCCGCTGTAACGAGAAACAGCAGACGAGCAGACCTATACTAAGAAACTGTCATGCTCCGCTAAAATTTTGCAAAACGCAAAAACAAAACGTGTGTAGACCTATACGGTGGTCAATACACACAAAAAAATCGTGTAGGCTTATTTTAATTCATCAAAGACAATGTGGACAGAGACCAAAACGTAACAATTTTTAATTTGTAATAATTGTAGACGAGAAAAGAAAAAAAAAATATTCCATTTTCTGAACACTATGAATCAAGGAAACCTGAATTGAACTGTTAACGGTAATGACTTCGATGAATAAACGATCATTTGATCAAGCTAAATAAAATAGCTAAACGACATTGCGAGTATGTCTATTCTTTAGCGAATTTGTTACAGTCACGACCCGCTGTAACGGAGAGAAGAAAAAACAGCAGACGAGTAGACCTATACCAAGAAACTGTCATACTCCGCTAAAATTTTGCAAAACGCAAAACAATAAAACGTGTGTAGACCTATATAGAAGTCAATACACACAAAAAATTCGTGTAGGCTTGTTTAACTCGCTAAAGAACGGATAATAAACGAATGTTAACATATTATAGAATTGTTTAACAATCCTAAAAAAAAATTCCTATGAAACAGGACAAAATTGATGAGGTTATCCATCGTGTATAATTCACGTGATAACTATAAAAGTGTGACAACACACCAAAAAAAAAAAATCTTTACGAAGGAGAGAATCCGAGAAATTCCGGAAAAATTCCGATAAAATCCCGGTAAAATTTCGATAAAATCCGTACATTCATCGCGCGGTGAGAGCACTCGGTCACTTGGGTCTACATCTATAATATGATGCGACCCGCATGGTATAAGTTTTCCCACCGTACGCTAGAAATGCCGGTGTGACTATCTATTGGTATCCTAAAATCGTCAACCCTATTCTCAGGTTCTAAACCGCGTATGGCTACTTCATACCTAAGCTCCGGTTTAGTTAGATGTAGTTGTTTAATGGTACGGTCCATTTTTAAATATATAAAAAAAAATTACTTCATATGAACCGAACCGAAAGAATCGAACCCACGAACCGAAAAGAACCGAAAGGAACCGAAAAGAAATGAAACGAAATGAACCGAAAAGAAACGAAACGAACCGAAAGAATCGAACCCACGAACCGAAAAGAACGAACCGAAATGATCAATCTAATTTTATTGGTCAGCTAACTCGAAGATAAAAAGAAATTTTAAGCGATGTTAAAAAAAAAAACCGAAAAAAAATTTTTATTCGAAGTTAAAAAAAAATTTAAGTCCGAAAAAAAAAATTATCGAAAAAAATATTCGAAGTTAAAAAAAATTTAACAATACGCGACGAAATGTGACACGAAAGTGGCAATGTTAATAAAATATTAAGTACGATGTAAAATAATGTACGTTACTATCATTATCTTTTCAGAGTATAAAATAAAATTTGCAAAACAATAATGATTGCAACAAAAAAATATGAATGCAGAAATGCACCAAACTAAAAAAATCTCTGAAAGGAAATGTTTAACTACGCACATACATAAATGCAAAAACGATTGCTAAACAAGAAACATGTCAATGCACAAAAATCAGAATGCAATGTTATAAGAAAAAATAAAATTATGATGTTATGCCACTTGCAGTTCACGCGTATGTGTGTGGGTAACCATAGATGGTATTTGATTACCCTGCGGAACCAGAAGACAAAATTTCGGCTACCCGTTCCTCTATAAAGAGAAAACGGGTCGGTGGTGCCTCCCCGTTCAGCCTCGTCCGCATAGGCTTACCACCTGGTTGAGAAAAAAAAAAATACCGACACCACAATAGTACCAAACGAAAACTTCTCTGTGCTTGCTTTTAATAGTTGAGCGCCATTTTGTTACGGTCCGCCTGACGGCGGGGCACAAAAAAAAAACAAGATACGAAGAATAAAAAAAATACTTTTATTTTTTCTTTTACAAAAAAAACCAAGTACTGAGGATAAGGAGAACCGCTCAGGGCGTGAGCTCTCGGCACAGAGAAAGTTCCGTTTGGTGATGGTCGACGGGCAATGTGCGCTGGGGACTTAACTACGCTCCAATGTCTGCCGGCGCGGTAGGGACCGGGGTCGCCGCGTGGCTCGCGATGCAGCGGCGTGCCGGGCGCAGAGGTCAGCAGAGGTCGGCGACTATGTTCTGCCGCGGTCGCACTCCTTCCCGGCTCGGAGCCGTAGTCGAGTCAGTGTTGGACGGTACGGGAGTTGGTACCTCCCAGCTGCAACCCGTATGGTGGTCCCCCAGATTCCAAGGGGGATGATGATTAGCACTGATTTTACTACTTTATTTTAACTGGTGGTATTTACTTGTGAGCCGACCTGTTTCCTGTGCGTATTGGAATCAACTGTCGTTTTGTGTCCCGCGCCTTGTATTTAAAGGAAGGGTTTTTTCCTTGTGTGCGTGATAATTGATATTTTTTAGTGGGGATTCGTGTTTCAGACAGAAGGATTACCCTGATTGGTTCTATCCGCTATTGCTAGATCATTTCGCGTGGTTTCGCTCCGTAGTAACAACTTAATTATTTTGTCTTTATGTTTGTAATTATTTTAACATTTTTTATTTTTATGTATTATCTTGTTACAACGTAACAGTAATTTAGGAAAATTTCTAGAACGTTCATATAGTGGAAGAGATCCCTTGCCTTCAGTAGGTCACAGCTATAGAAGGATATAATACCTATAATCAAGTATCCACCAGAACATTTCACGACCTTCGCAGTGCAGCAGGCTAGTAACCGGCTGTGAAACGATAGGTCGTGGGTTTGATTCCCGCATGGAGACCAATGTTTGTGTGACAGATAGTTGTTTCGGGCCTGGGTGCTGTGGGACCGTAGTCCCTGTTATTGATACCCACGATACAGATTTGAACTAGTGTGGTGCCAAAGTTATAGTGTTTAATGTTAGGTGTATTTATTTATCCATAATTCATAATTTTACAAATAGAAGATTTCACATAAAAAAACAAAAGAAGATTTTACAATAATAATCATAACTTAAGTACGGTTGAAACAACACGGTCTGAGCCACATTACAAAACGACGTATTCATCAGGCTACAGGCTACATGTCCAATATAATATTTACAATAAAGCCTGATGGAACACAGAGAGCATATTTAAGTACACTTCGGCAAGAATTATTTGTTTTATCATTGAAATTTGTGCGTCGAATTAATTCTGGTTCGGCGAGAAACATGATATTGCGGAAATTTAATATTAAAATACCAAGAACAGAAGAAGTAATGTATAAACTGTATTAATATAAAATACAAGACGATGCACATATAATATATGTGCGAAGGAATATAACATAGTATATAGTAGCAGAGCTTTAATCCACCACGCTTCATATATTTTCGAAACTTTTTTGACGAACAATCAGATATTTTCTTTTGTTTCAGAGCTGATTAATTTAATAAAATAATGAATTGCTATTTTAATTAAAAAAAACCTAAAATATACATGTAATAGAGCATATTAAGTAATAGAGCTAACTGCAAGTGTTGACTATTAGTACAGCTTGATTCATCCAACATACCATAATATGCTATTGGAGTAATCTTCACTCAATATTTATGATGACTAGAGAAAGAAAGAAAGAAAGAAAAACTATTTATTAGCACAGCTAACAACACGCACATAGCACAATACAATTAACAATTTTATTATAAATAAAACTAATGCTAATGGCACTTGCTTGTCGCAGCTGTGACAGGTAGGTGACCACTCAGCATATTGCTGTGCTGTGGCACGTACATAGTACATACCACAACACAGCGCTGGTTTTCAGTGGTCACCTTAAGTGACGTACGGACGTCAACCAGTTAAATTAACAGACCCATTCAAACCATAATACTATACTTACTAATACTATAATATAACCATACTATATCAAGAAATACAAACTATTAAAATATACACATACATACACCTTAATATATTATATTTACATAGTTAAATAAATGCGTACGGATTTTACCTATATTATTTATACGTACATACATATATTAATACTTCTATCTTTCTTCTATCTCGCTCCCACCCGTTGCCGCTGCGCGGCCGCGCTGGCTGACGGCTCAGGCGACAGGCGTCTGGTGCGCAGCCAGCGAACGGACGCGTGCTCAGAGCACATACATTTCGCTTGAAAAATGTTTAAAATATTCTTTACCCACACTCATGTGCCTCGGTGGAGTGGAAACACTGTATGAGTAACAAGATAACGAATCGTGCAGTCAGAGAGATTCCGTCTCAAGTACCTACTAGATACAACTATCACCATGGTAAATGGTAGCTGTAATTCCGTGCGCCGCCATAAGCTGTCGGAAAGTTGATTAATTTTGCTTTGCGTCATAAACAAGATGTGAGTAAGAATATTAACCATAATTTTTTTGTATGTCTAATAAATATATTTTCAGGTGTGATTTAAAATTATTTTTTGTTTTCAGGGGCCTAATGGGGGGTGGTAAATCATTCCAACAGCGAGTGGCGGCATATTTGAAGCAGCCCCTGAAGGCGGTGGTTTTATAAAGTTGCATCGAGAGCGGGTTGGATGTCGTACGTGTGGAGTAGCTGTAATGATCCCGTCTCCAGTTTACCTTACTAAACTATTGATGCTCTTTAAAATCCAGATTCAACTACTGTACAAATGACTGACTCCTTCTACTCAAGATACAGGCGTTTTTTATCCTGGCAAAATGACGACACTGCACCTGATAGTAAGCGCACTGTCATCCAGTTAGAGTATCATGTAGTGAGAGACAACTATATCTCGCTACTCGACACAATCTTTAGTATACTAAGAACTCAACCTGTAGAATTAATTGAATTAAAAAAAAAACAGAAACGTCAACACCCGCTCATTACCATACATCTCACCCCAAAACCAATCGGCTAAACCACCACATGTTGTTACATCCAACCTTCATGCTGTTCAGATACCCACGCCTATGGCCCCCGGAGAGTACTCGAGAGGCGCTAAGCTGGCGCTTTGGTAGAGTCATGTGTAGTTTTGTCGGTAGCACAAAATTAGCCAGTTCGACCGAGCCATTAAAAAGAAACAGTAATTTCTTGATTTTGATGGTCAGTAAAATGCAATTATAATATTTGTTTTACTTTAATATTTTTATTACACCACATATCAGTATTAGCCAATAAATTAAGTATCGCAGCTTATGCTGTGAGTAAAATACGTCAATTGACCGACGCTAACATGGCTAGCTTAGTCTATTTTGTGTATTTCCTCAGTCTCCAAAAGCTCAATTTTACAGATTAAATATTTGATTTTGATTTGATTCAAAATTAACCGAAACGATAATAATCCTAGCGGACGGTGAAATAGACTGCTTACAAATACCTCATTTTTTTTGGATTTATGATTATATTCGGCAATCGTCAATTATCACTCGCTTCAAGAAAAACGATGAAGAAATCTAAATGCCTAATTCCTCTAAAAAGTTTTGAAAATATGTGAAATCTACCTACCCGCTTTAAGCCTGCGTGATGGACTAAAGCCTAACCCCTCTCATCAGTAGAGGAGACCTATGTCCAGCAGTCCAGCAGCATATGTTTTACCAGTAGGCAGCGGCTTTGCTGTGCCCTGGCATTGCAGAAGTCTATAGGCGGAGGTGTCTACTTACCATCAGGTGGCCCGTCTGCTCGTCTGTCTATCCAGGCAGTAAAAAAAGTAGGATAATATAACAGGCCTAATATTATTATCAAATTAAGCGGCAACTTAGTACATGCAACTACAAACGAATCCAATCAACATTAGACGCAATTCCGGAACACCCGCTACCTTTTGAATAAGCAAGACAATATGTAAGCGATATCTGTTGCGATAAAGCCGGGAACTATAAGGGAAATTAGGATTCATATTGTGGAATGAGGAAATCGGTATCGAGGTCAATAGTTGCGGATGTAGTATCTTATGAATTGACTTAAATATGTGAAGGTTCTTAATTCTATTTTTGGGTATATTACGCCAAGTATCAAATAGTAAGAGTTTAATTATTCTTTTTGTGGGTTATCTCGAGATTAGGCTCGTATACAGTGAAACGAAAGGCCGTGGGTTGGATTTCCGTACCGAGGCAATGTCTGTGTGATAGACAAGACAGAAAGGATCTGGGTTTAACAGTACTAAAATTTTTAACCAGTCCTGTGCCACTAAACAAAGTAAAAAAAGTTTAAGAAAATTGCCTTCAAATAATAATCTTGTTCATAAAGGGAAATAAGATAATATTTTATCTTAGTCTTATCTTGTCATTTTAAATCTACAATCAAGTAATACCTCCTTCAACACTATGTTGTTAATGGGGCGTTGTATCAGCTGTACTCAATTTTCACTATTGTTAAAGTCTTTTCATAGACAAATATAAGACCCTCGCGCTGTTTCAGAGTCACACTTGATTATTCTTTATTTTATAAATAGGCATAGAAGTTATGTGTGACTACAGTTAGAATGGAATGAAGTTGTAATGGACTTTAAAAAGACTTTTACAAATGTCAATTTGACGACGGCTGCAATAATAAGTCAATCTATTAAACTGAAAACTTAAAATAAGTATATATCATAATGAACGTTTCACTTTATGTGACTTACCCTCTTACTCTACTTATACCCTCACTCTAATATCTATCATCCTGGTCGCCGCTATATAGGGCGCCGTTTATTATATATTTTTTGTAAAATTATGCTAAAGAAAACCACTTTTTATGATAAAGAGCACCGTATTATATAACATTCACTTGTTCGTTCGTTGACCTAATTATTATCAAAACACGTTTACAAAAAAATTGGAGTTATTGTTTTCTTAATTAGATCAATGATATAATAATCCTACGATATTCTTTAATCGGACATGTTGTGTAGAAGGTACTAGGAAATACTGTCTGAAAACATCCAAATCTGATTCTATATTTATCAGACCATTTGAGTCGGTACGGGAAAGTTAGTCGGCCGGGTATCATTCTCCGTGTATCCGGTTATTGTGAGTCGAGGGCCCGGCTCTACGCTCTATGTTAATTAAAATTTCGATCGCTACACCAGCCCCGCTGTACAATATTCGTTTGACACAGAGTTTATATACGTGTCTAGAAGGATACATACACATATATACACTCACACCTGTAATCCCCGAAGGGGTGGGCAGAGGTGTAACTAGTACACCCACTTTTCGCCAAATTTCGGTCCCATGATGTGATAGGGGGCGAGCGTATCGCCATACCGGGCACAGATTCCAGACTCCGGGCTAATACTGGGAATTTCTGGATAGAAAAACCCAACATCACTTTACCCGATCCGGGGATCAAACCCGAGACCTCAGCATAGCAGTCGTAAACGCATGCGCAATTACAACTGCGCCACCGAGGCAGTCAGTTTATATACGTGTCTAGAAGGATATTCATTCGTATTACACTCATACTGTGTTCAATAGAGCAACACGATATTTTTTACTGTTTTAATCAATAAGCTACGTTACCTAACACTTATTACTGAAAAAATATTCACACACGCGCTTAAAAATATATAAATTAGAAATTACTCAAGTTTGCAGAAGAATGATGCATGCATATGCGTAGTGACGTCACCACCGGAACGATACAGTAGAGCGAAGGAGATAGTCTTCACTACGCAACTACCTTTGCTCATATAATTTTTTAAAATTATAGTGTTGGCGTTACTTTCAGGTAATTTTTTATTTAAAACGTTTCATTTTCGTATATGGTCAAATATTGAACATCATGTGCATCAAATATTTTACGAACTTCACTATGTTATTGTAATTTAAATATATTAATATTACCCATTTCTTTAAAAAAATAAGGGACTGAGGATTATTTTATAATTATAGGTTTTTATAGGCAATGGAGATTATTTACTATCCAGCGACAAAGACCGATTTTAACAAGTAAAACAAAAACACTCCTTAAAATTGGTATCATTGCATTCATCCGTCTAGAGCAATTACAACTGCGCCACCGAGGGCAGTCTACCTGGAATTTAGCGAAAATTAGCACAATTGGTTTTATATAGATTGAATCAATTGTGGTGTCTATTTAACCAATAGTCCGTAGCACATGCGGTATCTAGACGTGTGAAGGAAAGACAGATATAACTTCTCGGTGATTGCTTTTTGCTGCAGAGGCATTCATTCCAGTGATCCGTGTTGAAGTACTGTTCTTGAATAGTCAGTGGATACTGTGGATAATTATTGTTTAGTTCAAGTTTTAAGTAAGGTTAATTATTAAAGTCATTATAGACATCACACGCCTGTAATCCCCGAAGGGGTAAGCAGAGGTGTAGCCAGTACACCCACTTTCGCTGATTTTTAATACTGGCCCTTAATGTGATAGAGGGCGAGCCTATCGCCATACTGGACTCAATTCCAGACTCCAGTATTTCTCCAAATAGACAAACCCAATAAAAAGTCTTTTTTTATCGTCTTGAAAAAAATAGGGCGTGATAGGTAAATGGAGTAGAAGCCTCAGGCATAGTTACTTTATTTTTTTACTGACACAGGCTGAAATTAATCCACTAATATACACTCCTCATTTATAATCAATTTTAAATATTAAAATATTTAAAAGAAGTAATTAAAAAAAAATAACAATCGAAAATATACTCACCCTAAACAAGACAAAATAGTAGGCATGATTATGTAACAAATAACGTAAAAACTCACACTCGCACTCGCCGGCCGTCGCAAGCGCTGGACCCCCGCTCCTTTCCACCCTTTCTCGGTCGCCCGCCACCCTTGCGAGTTGCGCTAATTATTTTAGTCGCATGCGAATAAGCACATTGTGACGATGCGTGATCTGTTCGCATTGTTTACGTACCATGCCTTCTCTCACTGTGATATCGTATTACGTATACCATATGAAATGAAATGAAATCGTTTATTGATCAAGTAGGCAATTACATAGCTCTTATGACAAGTCAGAACATTAAAAAAAGTAAAGAAATTTTAAGAAAAGCATATCAGCTTATGTATACATAACATACATAGCATCATCAATACACTAGCAATTAATTATTCATATGGTATTTAACATTATTATTATTTATTTATTATTAATTATTTTTTATTTTTATATTATGAATTAATATTATTCAAGGTTATACCGGTCAAATATATATATATATATATAAATGGGTTTGATATGGACCATGGGTATTTCCGAGACGTCGCTTGTTTTAAAAGCTACCACCGGATCCAAACGCGACCCCGCCTGAGAAGACCCGGCGAAACAAACTCAGCGGGCTTACATTACCGCTGGATACTACGCGGCGCGACCCAGTCCTGAGAGAATCCAGCAAATCAATCTCAGCGGGCTTGTTTTTGGTCCGGTTCATTATTTCTAGTAGATGACCTGTCACAAATTACATTGCCATTTTATTATTTTATTTTATACGCGATCGGTCGTCATAGTTTATTAAGTTATATTTAAGTGTATATAACAACATGTCATTTATTAATATTTTATGAATATAGTTTTTATTTTATTTTGTTATACTATTTGTATACACTAACATGGTGTAAGCTACAGGGCGCCAGGTCGCAGTGTGCAGGAAGGAACCGAATGCCAGACATTCCTATCCTCTAGATATTGTTGAACATTATAATAGCCCCTGTCCATAAGATGACGTTTAATATGAGTCTTAAACATTTTATTTGGCAAATCAATTACGTTATTGGGGATTTTGTTATAAAATTTAACACAGTTATTGTACGTTAACGTTAACGTTATTGTATTTATACATAAACATGTATAAATACAATAACGTTGAGTAGTCAGGCAGTTAAGTGGCAAGTGGATAGGTCGCGGAGGTCCTGTGTGCTGACCGGCCAGATCACCAGACTTAACTCCTTTCAACTTTTATTTGTGGGCCGAGCCACAACAGTTGGTGTACACTGTGGAAGCTTGCAGTGTAAGTGAATTAAAACAGTGCATAATAAACTCTTTTGATATTTTAAAACGTGATAGAGACACCCTTCATAGTTTAAAAAACAATTTACAAAGACGTGCTAGTTTGTGTTTAGAGAGAAACGGTGGACACTTCGAACGATTACTGGGATATCGCTAAAAGGTACCTTTTTATTAATTTGTAATTATGTAATCAGAGTCATTTGTAAATAAGTTGATTTCAATCTTTCAAATATGCCTAGTATATTGTTATACTCGTCCTGCATACCTCCAGTTTTTCATACTGATAAATCATAACTAATGATTAGTTCAACATGTAACAATAACTACAGCATGTAAGAAGGTCCTAAGCCCTTAAAAGTATGAAGGTAAGATCGAAATAATCTCTCGAAATAATACTATACACGCGCCGTGTAGGGTGTATTTCTTTTATGGATTTTATTAGACTTTCGGAACTTTCGTAATCGAAATGCTAGTACACAAATACTGCTGTCTATAGATTTTATTCCACTTACACATCACCCAGATCACCCAGTATATGCCATTTGTGTTACATTTGAAGTACACAAACAGCGCATTTTATTCTACCGTAGAGGAACGGGTGATCAGTGTTCCTCTAGCAAAGGGGAAGATATACAGTCAGGCGGCCTCTCTAACTGTTCATATTCTGAACTTCTTTATATGAAGCGTTGCGCAAACTTTACTACCGCGATTCAGGATTAACGTTGCGTTTGATAATAGTGCGGTGCGCGCTTTGTGCCACATCACTATTACATTGCTCATTTTTATAATAAAAGTTTCTTGCGTTTGTTGACCTTATTTGCCGATGACATTGTCTTTAATAATTTCCCTACGTCTACGAAATAGTTTCATTCATATGTGTCAGGATATAAATAGGTGTCGGGAGTGCGTAGTTCCCTGGAATTGAGGCGTCTCCCGAGGGATAACGGGGCGATTTTGTTTTTTTTTTGGTAGAAAAATGATTGTGCCGATGTTATGTATTCGTTTTACAGATCAAGTGATCTGTGATAGCTAAGTAAGGAGAGGTACGGACCACCGCGTCCGAAGTGACGGGTTCTGAACAATCCCTATGTATTTTAGTTTCGAACTTAACATACGTTTTTAATGTTATAACATAAATTTTTATCTGTAAGTAAGATCACTAAATAACTCATTAACATGTCAATTATTATTAAACTAGATGGCGCTGTCATTGACTTGACTACCAATTAGAAGAAATGCCGAAACAAATTCAAAGGTTATTGTGGCTTTTAAGTTCAAAGTCTTTTTATTTATGCATATTATGCAAATGTAATGTAGGGCAAGTTCTGGAATGTTCATACAGTAGAAGAGCCTTCAGTTGATCGAACCTATAAAAGGATATTGTACTATAGTATCTATAATATAATAATCAATGATCCTTGAGGAAACTGAGAATTCTATTCGTCCACTGCGCCACGGAGACAATGATTTTTTTTTATTCTGGCACGGCAAAGTAACCACACTGCACCTAATGGTAAGGGCAGTGCCGTCCAATTACGGCATCAAGTAGCGTGACACAATGTAGTCACGCCGGCCTGCTGTGTAGCTTCATCACACTATGCCGTCGCCAAGAAGGTGAAGAAGCGGTTGAGGGTGTCAGAGTACTCAGAAGGCCACAAAACGGCCAAACATCGTACCTCAACTCTAGACCCCGATAAAAATGGATGTACACTGGTTGATCCCGGAACCTGACACACTTGCGTGTGGCACTATGGCGGGCTTTACACCCTGCGTACGGTGGTCGCTATCCGGGCGGATATGAATATCCTACTACCAATAAATAAAATTTTAATTATGATAAATATATAAATGAATACACCTAACAGTCAAATACATAGTCCTGGCCACCCACTAGGTCCAACCTGTATCGTGGGTATAAAGAACTACGAAGGACTATGGTCACACAACACCCAGGCACCCAGAAACAAATATCTCTTTGTCATACAAATAGTTTTCTCAGTGCCTCTTGTTTCACAGTCAAATCTTTGATATATACAAGATTAGTTTTTGTATACCATAAAGCCGAAACACCCAAATTAGTTTTTGGTATAAACGATCAGATAAATATATGACATAATAATAATAAGGAAAACTCACGCGTTGACATGCAAAAATATTTTATCCCGTTTCTTGAACGACGCATGGACATACGCGTGCGGGCGTGCCGCGCTGTCGTGTTTCGCGCGAACATACAACACTGGTACTATTTACACTGTTTCGTTTATTAATCAACATTTTAAAAATAAGGCTGCGTTTCCACCAGAGATGTGCAGAGATTGACCGTCGTCCCGTAAGGATCTCCAGGCGCAGCCTTGGCTCACATTAAACAATGCTCCTGCTCCAGACGTGCTGCTCTCAGGTTTATATGACACATGTAGTCTAAAATAGCTTCTTGCACGGTGGTTGGGATACGCGCTACACCTCGGTCGACCGTATTTTTGTCGCACCATCAAGCTGTGGAACAGTTTGCCAGCTACCGTGTTCCCTCCTTCCTATGATCCTGGGTCCTTTAGGCGTAGTGTGAAGAAGCTAAACAGCAGGCCGGCATGATTGTGTTGAGTAGCGAGGGAAAGACTGTCTCTTGCTACTTGATACTCTATCTGGACGGCACTGCGTCTTACCATCAGGTGCAGTGTGGTCAATCTGCCGCGCCAGAATAAAAAAAAAACCAGATTGATGAAAATTTTTATATGTTTTTGGGATACAAATATAATATGTTAAAAATTAGTGTAATGGATTCTGCTAATGATTCAAAATAAACTACTTTCGGCTTTGTAGTATACTAAAAATAATGTTGTAGAGCTAATCTTCAACTAACAAGATATTTGGCAGAAACTGTTTACGACCTCAGCACTAAGTTAGGTGTTGCTCGATCATACAATTAAGTTAGCAATTAGTTGCTTAACAACAAACAAATGAACAACCAAACTTGGTTATTTAATTAATTAATCCTTTGAGTTTTGTATTCAGAGTGTAAATATTATGCAAATACAGTTTCTTGCTATGTTACACCTTTATTTAGGGAGCGACACCTAAGCTGAGCTATGTGACATATTCCGAAGACAATATTTCAGGTGAAACCGCGTTACAAAGTTATATACCATCGTGAACATTGTGAGTTGGTAAAATTCCCCGTTTTTGTGTCACCCCTTGTGATTTATAGTTCGGGACCGCCGGCGCGCCATTTGTCAACCTGCGCTCGCATAGTTTTTGATAAATGCATGTTTATACCAGCATTTACATTATAATACTTAGTGTCACACGTTTGTGGGTTATTTGTGGTTCGTATAAAAGTTTTGTGGGACAGGTGTAGTTTTCAGAGTAGCATTGTGAATAATAAAGTATTTTATGTAAAATATACTATTTATATCTGTTGCAACTACGCAAAAACTTGTAGTGAAGCTACAGGTAGTCAATTTTATCATTAGCAAGAATATCTTGACGCTTATTTAGTATCCGGAATTCTTACACAATATTTTAAAGCGACGATATACCCAGTTTTTTTAAATTTGTTTGTTACTTAGTTTAAATAGGGACCAATACTCAAATGATTAAGAAGGATCTTTTCGCCATTTTTACATACAATAATATTGGATAAAATTTGTTTATTTTTTTGACGTTATTTAGATTATTATATCATATACTTGTCACTCAAAATGGATATAATTTAATAGACATGGGACCTTGTCATTACACGAAGAAAAAAGGAAAATATAATATTCAAAGCACCTCGGCAATCTCTTGCGGAATAAATTTGGCCCGTCATAAATTTTTATGCGTTACACATTTCTTATCGTAGTAATAATTAATATTTACATTTGTAAACATAATTTTATTTGCATTGTTATGTTTGATGTATACGAAAAAATAAGATCTTAAAACTCTCTTTATTGTTCCATGATGTCTCCACACGGGACGATAATTTATTCGTGCATGATTGTGTAAAATAGAAGTGGTTTTATGGTGTGGCCTGCAAGTGAACAACTGGGTCATCTGATCATATTGGTCTTCACTGCCCAAACATCAGAAGATTTATGGGTGAATGACGACCTTAAACAAATTGGAACCGGGAAAGGAAGAGGGTTTTGTAGTCTCTTTTTCATGCAATTCATGCTTTGCACTACACTGTTTAAAACGTATTTAAATTTAAAATCAGCCCCGTATATTCTCTACTGCTGGATATAGGTTCCTACGCTGTAGTTGATGGTAGGTTTTATAATACATACCTTCTAAGTTACTTCACGACGAAAGTCGTAATATTACGTGTATATTCATTACTAGCTATTACTGCAGGTCATGTTTGAGACAAAAAGTATACACGACAAAATACCAATTTTCATGCATTGAACTTCAAAAATGAAGGATTTTCATACAAACTTTCTTACCCTATTTAACCCCCTTAGGGGTGGAATTTCCGAAAACCCTGAAATATGTGTTTTTAATTGTTAACTGTAAGGCCAAATACCAAATTTCATGCGTTTAACTGCAAAAATGACAGATTTTCATACAAACTTTCTTCCCCTATTTTACCCCCTTCGGGGTGGAATTTCCTAAAATCCTGAAATATATATTTTTATTTGACTAAAAGGCCAAATACTAATTTTCATAAACTTAACTTCAAAAATGACGGATTTTCATACAAACTATCATCCCCAGTTTGACCCCCTTAGGGGTGGTATTTCCAAAAACCCTTCCTTAGTGGATGCCTACGTCATAAAAGGTACCTACTGTAAAAATTTCAAGTCTCTAACCCCAGCCGTTTAGGCTGTGCGTTGATCGATCAGTCAGTCAGTCAGTTTCTTCTTTTATATATACCGACTAGTTATCGCTAACTTCAAAAGTTAAGGAAAATATCGTAATGTAATATTATACATTATTTAGATAAAAAAAAATGTACTGTACCATCAGTTGGGAATACTGTTTCGCTAGTAAAGAACGGGCAAGAAACTCTAGCGTTGCTCTTTTTGACACCGGTTACCAATAGTTGGTTATACAATTAATATACGATTACTTTGAAATTCGTGTAAGTATTCTCTGGTATGCAGGTTTCCTTGCGATGTTTGTCACTATTCAAGCAAGCGATAATTAGTAATAAAATACTATGAATTACTTTTAATTAGCTATGTATATACAGTGGAGTGAGATTTACAATTAGTAGTAAGTGCTGTCTCATGATGTTTTATTTCACAATTAAAAGTAAGCGATAATTAACAACGAATACACAAATCACTTCGAAAAGTCAGATGTTTGCCCTGAGGGTTTGATTAGAATATGCCACATACTCGAATGTCTTGGCAATTTATTCTCTTCTATACTAGGCTATAGAGGCTTATAAAACACCAATTTACCTTATAATTAATGGTATATAATTAAAATAATTGCAGTTAGGCAGGCGTTATTGTTGCGGTATGGTGTGCGGGGACAGGGCGGGGCGGGGGTGTACGCAATCATTGATACTTGTATTGTTAGACGAGTTTTAATTGAGTTCGACAAACATTCGCCCAGGGGAATTAACTTGCTTTATAAGTAGAGACAAGTGTGTTGTGTGATTGTTTTATAATGAAAAAGCTTTTGCCCGCGGCTTTGCCCACGTGGTAGTTATTTTAGAAACAGAGGTGTAAAATCCATGGAGACATCTTAAGTCATTACATCTTTCTATATTTTGCTATCCCGGAGTTTCTTTCTGCCTTTTTTTTTTTTATTATTTCATAGTCCAACAAATGAGCCAGTGGGTCACCTGATGTTAAATGATCTCCACCGCCCATGAACATTCACAATACCGAAAGTATCATGTGTGCGCTGTCGGCCTTAAAGGACCGGAATAGGGATTAGGGAAGGGAAGGGGGAATCTGGGCCTCCGGATATCTCACTTACCATACGAAACGCGACAGTAAACTGTCACTTTACGTTGGTTTTCTGTAAGACAGTGATACTACCCCGGTCGAGCAGGCCCATTCATGCTGTAGACAAATATGTCTACAGCGTGGCTCTACCACTTTCTTCTTCGGGTCGTCATCGCTTAGATAGTTAGTGAAAGGCTGGTAGGTTGGCTAGACTAGGGTTTACTTTCCTTCCAAATCCTGTTTCCTTTCAACTTCTCCTTTCCCATTCCTGTCCTGATCATCATCTCCCGTCACTTCCTTTACCGACGATCATGATTCCTTTCATTTTCCGGTCATCCTCTTTTCTCCTTTTCCAGTCCTATCCTCGACGTTGTATCCCTGCCTACCAGCCCTAGATGGTAGATTCCAAGTTCCTACGCCACTAACCATAATTACTCATTCCCGTATGGAGAATTTCCATTTGTATTTTGACCTGTCATAAGTGCCTTTTATATGCCTACATGATGAATAAAGATTTTTATTTTTTTATTTATTTTATTTTATCCCATAGGAACCGTGCATTTACCGGGGTACAAATAAGCCTATGTTATTCTCAGACCCCTCAACTAACACAAACAAAATACATACAAGCCGAGTTACTTTCGCATTTATAGTATGAGTATAGCTGGATTAGCACGTTTAGGGATGATTTTGCAACAAAAATGAAACTTGTATTTTTTTATTTCTGACCAAAATCCTTAATATATATTTTCAGGAGTCAGCATGACTGCCTAGTATGTACACTTTTTATAGGTTTTATGGTATCATAGTAGTACCATATTATTTTCTCTTTTAATCCATATTAAGTCAGCGGCATGAACTAAGGCCCAACTCGTCACAATAATAAAGTAGGACCGTGCCCAGCATTGGGAAAGTGTATAAGGCTGGTATTGTTATTATATTTAGCCTGTAAAGTATTAGGATTACGATAATTCAACGAATCTCCTTTAATTTAAAACTTTTTTAATCTCCAGTAATCAGTTCTTTGCCGGTTCACTTCTTATTCGTTTAATTTAAAGCAAACAGTAATAAATTACAGATTATATAAAACACTGATTTAAAAAGTTTATAAATGATAGCTGGGAATGAAATTAGACTGTCGCGGAAATTTTTATTGCAATATTTCTATGATTAATTCATAAAAAGTACACCGACTACAATAAAAAACAAATTATGCGTCCCTATAAAATTTGAGGGTTGCCCTCGATTTTTCTGATACCATCATCAAATCCTGACTTGGTGCCAATGGGACCACCTGGGAAGAATACCCTTTTAAACAAAAAAAGAATTTCTCTTGGTCTAGGCGTCTTCGAGTAACATACATAAAAAAAAAAGATTCCGACGAATATTTAACCTCCTCCTTTTTTGAACTCGGTAAAAATAGAAAGCATATAATATTATGGGTACTGAAATATTTAGACGCAAAATTGGGTAGTCTTAATTTTGTACGTTAATCGATATGGAACCGAATATTACACGCAAAAGCCACTCTTTTGAGAAATCAGAATCAAAATTGCTTGAAAAATGATGTCACAATATTTATTTGAAATATTGGTATGAGTAAATACTCAAAGGTATGAGCAAAAATGGTTGCAACATATCGCTATCTCCCTCGCACAACGGCACAGTCATGGCGATTCCGAGAATCGTGACGTCACGGTACATGTCATGCATCCTTTTATTGTCATTTGACAATTACCCCTTCCAGCAGATTTGAATGGCGTCTAATTTACTTATTTTTGGTCGGATTCATAAAATTCTTTCGATAATAGGTTGTAGGTAATGTAACTTGTTGATTAATTTAATAAAAAACTCTAGTCAACTACCCTATTACATCAAAGTAGAAAGAAAAAATGTAATAAACAAAAACAAATCTAAATAGGAATACGAAATACACAAAGACAGACCAATTATATTCGGAAACATAATCCAGAACCCATTAAACAGTAGTATAACGAGTTTAGCGTATTTAGTTTCAGTATATTTAGGGAGTTATGCCAAATGACGACTTTTCGTAGCAAGTCAGCATAAACGCACGATTATGTCGTTTCAAGTTGCTTGTCACAATTGTAAACTCTTGGCAACAAATAAATCTGATCTTACACTTAAGTATAAATCTGTGGATATCAGGAATTGTGAGAGATCCCAGCCCACAACACCTTACTTGCGTAAGGATAATTCGTAAAAAGTACACCGATTTCAATAAAAAACAAATTAATTATGTGTCACTATAAAATTTGAGGGTTGCCCTTGATTTTTCTGAGATCCCATCATCAGATCCTGACTTGATGCCAATGTCACCACCTGGGAATACCCTTTTAAACAAAAAAAGAATTTCTCTTGGTCTAGGCGTCTTCGAGTAACATACATAAAAAAAAAAAAAACCGACGAATTGTTAACCTCCTCCTTTTTTGAACTCGGTTAAAAATAGAAAGCATATAATATTATGGGTACTGAAATATTTAGACGCAAAATTGGGTAGTCTTAATTTTGTACGTTAATCGATATGGAACCGAATATTACACGCAAAAGACACTCTTTTGAGAAATCAGAATCAAAATTGCTTGAAAAATGATGTCACAATATTTATTTGAAATATTGGTATGAGTTAATACTCAAAGGTATGAGCAAAAATGGTTGCGGATTGGGAACATATCGCTATCTCCCTCGCACAACGGCACAGTCATGGCGATTCCGAGAATCGTTATTATGTGCAATTATGTGTCACTATAAAATTTGAGGGTTGCCCTTGATTTTTCTGAGATCCCATCATCAGATCCTGACTTGATGCCAATGTCACCACCTGGGAAGTATACCCTTTTAAATTAAAAAAATTTAAAAAGAATTTCTCGAATCGGTCCAGGCGTCTTCGAGTAATCGGGGAACATACATAAAAAAAAGATTCCGACGAATGGTTAACCTCCTCCTTTTTTTGAAGTCGGTTAAAAAGACCTATCGCTCTTTTTTCATGCATCTACGAGGTTGGTTGAGGTTTTTACGATTGTCAACACAATGAGGTGTCGTCATAATATCAAGGTGCTGGTGGTAGGATATTCATATTCGCCCGGAAAGCGACCACCGTACGCACGATGTAAAACCCGCCATAGTGGCACACGCAAGTGTGTCGCATTCCGGGGTCAGCCAGTGTACATCCGGTTTTTGTCGGGGGTTTAGAGGTGGGGTACGATGTTTGGCCGTTTTGCGGCCTTCTGAATACTCTGACGCTAGACTCTCGACCGCTTCTTCACCTTCTTGCCCATAGCGTAGTGTGAAGAAGCAGGCCAGCATGATTGTTTTGAGGAGCGGGGGATAGATTGTCTCTCGCTACTCGATACTCTAATTGGACTGCCCATTGCCCTTACCATCAGATGCAGTGTGGTTACTATGTTGTGCCCGGATAAAAAAAAGCACAGAGGTTACTTGATAGAATGACTTGAAATTTTATGCATTAATTTTTAGATAGCTCCTCTGTCCCGGCCTCTTTCCGTGAAAAATATCTCTCAAACAAATCTTTGCAAGTATTGCGACAAAAAGTCGCAGTATATACGCGTAGGGCTATACAGCCCCAATACAGCCCCAAACAAATTGTTCTATGTTGCGAACACCGTCCAGGGAACACTCTAACATTAAATCCGCTTTGTTTAAAGCTAAATAATGATTAGGTTGCCAATTCATAAACAAGAGTTAATAGGACACAGATTTTGTTCAGAAGTAAGTAAGCTCTCAGAGTTCTCGTAATGCTATTGTTAAATAGAAGCTGCTCAAATTAGAATTATTTATAGTAGGTCGACCTATAAGAGGGGCTTTGCATGTTCTTACTAATACTGTGCTTAAAATATATTGGTGCATCGGTAATTTGTATAAGTTTGAAATTAAATGCAGTAATAGTTATAAACAAATTTTAAAGATATGCGAAGACTACCAACTCTGATTAAGTCAGTGTGATGGACTTATGTATACCACATATTATGTAAATATATTATCATATTGGTAGAAACGATACCTACGTGCCCAAGAGTGGGATAGTATATACGGGACACACCATTGCATTCTATCATTATAAATTAATGTTCTCTAAATAGAATTCCACAACACAAAGAAAATATATAATTGACATATACTTCTAAAACTTTTATTCTATAGTATTATTTAATTAAATTCTGAAAACTACGCCACATAACTTTGACACATTTTGCTCGATATCCGCTGAGAGTTTAATCAGAGGAAACGAGTGAAAAGTTTCGAAGCACAGCAAATAAGAAATAAAGGCAATCGAGGCACGTGGCAGTCGCCAAAGGCAGGTATCTCGTAAAACGGATCAGTAGCGCCGATGAGCGTAGAGTTCCGACCGGCACGGGCGTTACACTGCACTGCAGCAAATTACAAATAATTCAATTGTAAAACGTGAATTGTGCAGCTATTTCCTCTCTATTCTATTTATATAAAATAACATACTTTAAAACTTTACATTTTGACAGCATGTTCTTATAATATGACACACACACACAATCACGCCTGTAACCCCAGAAGAGGTAGGTAGGTGTAACCAGTACACCCACTTTTCACCGAATTTCCGTCCCAAAATGAGATAGGGGGTGTGCCTATCGCCACACCTGGACCGGTTCAAATAGAAAAACTCGATATGACTACCCGATCCGGGGATCGAACCCGAGATCTCATCAAAGCAGTCGTAACGCATGTGCAATTACAACTGCGCCACCGAGGCAGTCAGTAGGTATATAATTTGACAATGGTACAATTTAAAAATAGGTGGAAAAATAAGGTAAATTATATATTTTTGATAAAATTCGCTGGAATTTTTTTATTCTCTATAGTACGATTAAAACTCAGCTTCTAAAGGGAAGAATGCAAGTTAAAAAGTTAATATAGAAAATGGAATATTAAATGAAAAACAGTAAGTTAATGGACGAGCGAAAAGCCGATAAAAACAGTTTATTGATTGTACAGTCGCCTCTAACGCCCGTAAGCTCGATAGCTATTGAAATTTAGTCAAGGTATACGTCTGAGCGAATGTTCTCAAACGTTTCTTTTAAAATCACGTGTATTATGGAGAAACCAAAATACCTTCCTACCAATAAATAACAGGTTCACATAATAATATTGGTTGGGTCGGGTCTGGGTGTTGTGGGACCGTAGTCTCTCGCAGTTGTATACCCACGATACAGGTTTTACATAGTGTGTGGTCAGAACTATGTGTGTGACTGTTGGGTGTATTTATTTATTTTAAATGCGTGAGAAGTATTAAAATATAGCAATGCAAATCCCAGAAGAAAAACGCCAAAAATGATTACCAAAAGTCATAGAGATGTCCACTTGAAATAGATGGAAGTAAAATGATTGATACAGGCTAAGGCTAAGCAACAGCTGTTATGGTGAAGCAGTCCAAAAAAGACTATAAAGTGTAAGGTTACTTTTTAAAACAACGATAATAATTTATTCTGTGACTTGCGCCTTAATCTACTCCACCTTAGATTTTATTGGAAATATCGAGGGTCACTTCAAAATATTTGCAGGTAGATTGACAAGTTATAGTTATACTCAGTAGAGAAACATTTGTTATAAAGTGGGAGGTGTCCGTGTGAATGGAGGAGCCAATCCTGATTTTTAAAGGAGCCTCGCACCTTTATGTATTAGCAAAGCTAATTTTGTAGACAAAATTCTGGAATTTGGAGTAAAATATATGAAAAGTTATATCAATGTAAAAGTGGATCCTCAGTCTATACGACACTAGCGCGAGTCTAGCTTAGTTTTAATCGTTGTGCGTACAGTCGTTCCCAGTTTAATGTGTGTCCAATCGATTGTTAGGGTATTTACAGGTTATATGTTCGGTATTTCGGAGGTATTTAGGAGACTAGTTGGGGGTACATTAATAATAACCTAGGTGGGAGTAGTAAATGTTTAATATGAAACAGAGTGCTCCGGTGTTCAGTTCAGTTCAGTGGAATTGTGAAGAAGACTAGGGGTGTAGTAGCGAGTTGGTAATGATTACATTCGTGGTATGTTCGCGGTGCAGTAAGTAAATGTAAACAGTGCAATGGCCGCGTAGTTCAACTTAGAGGGTAATGCTGGTAGATTAATTATAAAGAGAAGCCTTAAGTGAATCCTGACATGCATGTGTGTTAATATTAAGCACTGAGATGAGTAAAAGTGTTGTGTAAATCCATCAATAAAATCATAAACATTGTATTTGTGCCTTTTAAATATCCATCTTGCATAGTTTTGTTGATGAAGTGGTAGAGCCACGCTGTAGACATATTTGTCTACAGCATGAATGGGCCGGCTCGACCGGGGTGATACCACTGTCTCACAGAAAACCAACGTAAAGTGACAGTTTACTGTCGCGTGGATGTTCATGGGCGGTGGAGATCACTTAACATCAGGTGATCCACTGGCTCGTTTGTCGGACTATTTAATAAAAAAAAAATGTTCCTAACACGATGTTGCAAATAAAAGACAATACCTATAGGTGTCTAAATCCCTTAGTATTTGTGAAGTTTCTCTCAAATAACATGTTGAATAGAGAAAGTATTACATTTAATAGGGTAGTTAACACGATTTCTTCATTAATTGAATCAAAAAGTTACATTACCTAAAACCTATTACCGAGGGATTTTTATGAATCCAAACAAAAATATGTAAATTTGACGCCATTCATATCTGCTAGAAGGGGTAATTGTCAAATGTCAGTAAAATGATGCATGATATTATGTCCCGTGACGTCACGGTTCTCAGAATGGCCATTACTGTGCCGTTGTGCGAGGGAGATAGCGATATGTTCCCATACGCCACCATTTGTGCTCATACCAATATATAATATTTAAAATAAATGTTGTGACCTCAATTTTCAAGCATTTTTTTTTTATCCTAGCACGGCAAAGTGACCGCACTTCACCTGATGGTAAGCGCAGTACGGTTCAATTAGAGTATCGAGTAGCGAGAGACGATCTATCCCCCGCTACTCAACACAATCATGCCGGACTGCTCCTTCACACTACGCCATGGGCAAGAAGGTGAAGAAGCGTTCGAGGGTCTATTGTCAGAGTACTCAGAAGGCCGCATAATGGCCAAACATTGTACCCCAACTCTAGACCCCCAAAAAACCGGATGTACACTGGCTGATCCCGGAACGCGACACACTTGCGTGTGCCACTAGGGCGGGTTTTTCACCCTGTGTACGGTGGTTGCTATCCAGGCGGATATGAATATCCTACCACCAGCAGAGATTTAGAGAGATAATTTTAATTCCATGACCATGAAGGCTGTAAAACTTCGAAGGCCTTCGAAACGTCGGGTTAAAAAAGTAAAATAAACCGCGATATAATCCGTAAAATTCGTTTTATTTCAAAATTAAATTAATTTAGTTTCCTGTGTTTAATGTACAAAATTAAACACAGGAAACTATACTATTATATGTTACAAATTAAACACCTGACTTAGTCAAAAAAGATTTCTCATCAACTCTCAATATTTAACACCCGAGAAGCAAGATTGAGAAACGGTGCGCAAAACTTCGTAACATTCGAAACAAGTAAGCAACACAAGTTAAAAGATACTTAGCAAAGGATTTGAGAAGTCCGCCCGTATCGGAGCTCGTGTTTTTAACATTTCGAACCTTATGTAACTTTTGAGAACACTTTAGAAACTTCGTCAGTTTACGTATACACGTTAGGTCTGCGGCTGGGTGTACTGTACAAGATTCATCATTTAGAGTTTATTCAAAATTTGTGTTATTTGAAGATAAAATACATATACACTCACGCCTGTGATCCCCAAAGGGGTAGGCAGTGGTGGAACCAATACATCCACTTTTCGCCGAATTTATTACGGTCCCATATTGTGATAGGGGGCGAGGTTATCTCCATACCGGGTTCAGTTCCAAGACTCCGGGTTAATAATGAGTATTTCTAAATAGAAAAACCCCAATATCACGGTACCCGACCCGGAGATAGAACCCGAGACCTCAGCACAGCACTCGTAATGTATGCGAAATTACAACTGCGCCACCGATTATACAAGCCGTATAATAAACATTGTCTAAGTGCTGGGTATGGGCCTTTTCTAAAAATAAGACCCGACAATCCGACATTATACCAATAATTACTTGTTTTTATTGATGGAGCATGTTCCCCATTTCCTTTACATAACAATCAATGTCCTTTAGTTGCAGTTTTCTTCAAGTTAAAGCAAAAAGCAGCACTTCCCGCAAATGTTGTTTTGTTGCGACACAAGTTAAAATAGATATAGCACAAAGAATGCTTGTTGTTTATATTTCACTGAAACGATTCAGACTGATTCATAAGGGAAAATGGTCACGCTTTAATCCATACTGATACTATAAATGCGAAAGTAACTCTGTTTGTTTGTTTGTAACCTTTTCACGACTAAACGGCTGACCAGATTGTTATGAAATTTGGCGAGGAGATATATTATATCCTGGAGAAGGACATAGGCTATCGTTATTTCTCAAAAAACAACCTTGAAAGGGGTCAAAGAGGAGTTCAAAATTGGTATGGGAAATCCATAATTCCTCGACTTAAGGATCTGGATTTTAGTATTTAGGTTTTTGGTAGGAAATAAAGAAATAAGTGTTTCACATTTTTTTCAAAATCATCCCTAAGGGGGTAAACTAGGGAATGAAAGTTTGTAAGTATTGTAATCCTTCATTTAAACGCATGAAAATTTGTATTTTGTATTATATACTTTTTCTCCCAAACATGACCTCCACGCGGGCGGAGCCGCGAGCAACAGCTAGTACAAATATAGTTACAAGATAGTTCAATTCTATTTAATAGTAGTTATGCCATCTTTTGTAAAGCCCTCAAAACTTATTTGTACATCTTTTATAATATTAGTAGGGATGAGGAATTTCCATCTGTGTTTTGACCTTTTGTGTGCCTTCTATGCACAATTTTTACATGACAGATTTTTTATTTATTTGGTCCACCACGTTTACTAATACGACTTGGTAGACTTTAAATGCCTTTAAAATTCTTATGAGAATTCTCAGGTATGCCAGTTTCCTTGAGATGGCTAGACAGGCGCCACGGTGCGCCAACTTTCCGGCTGACGCAGGTACTGACGGACCACGGGTGTTTCGGTTCGTTCCTGTGTCGGATCGGAAAGGAGGTGTCTGCCGTGTGCCACTATTGTGGCAACTGCCACGAGGACACGGCCCAACACACGTTGGAGGAGTGCCCAGCCTGGGACGAAGAGCGCAGCGCTCTCAGAGCAGTCGTCGGAGGAGACCTCTCGCTGCCGGCCGTGGTGTCGTCCTTGGTCGCCAGCCGGAGGTCCTGGCGTGCGGTGGCCCACTTCTGCGAGAGCGTCATCTCGCAGAAGGAAAGTGCCGAGAGGGATCGGGAACGAAATGATCCCTCCCGCCGCCAGAGAAGACGTAGGAGGCGCCGGGTGGACGACTGACCGGCGTCTCCCGCCCTGTGGAACGGGGGCGTTTGAATTCCACCACGGTAACCCCTGCCTGTCGTACGAGGCGACTAATTGGGGCCATCGGTGGTCGCGGGCTCGCAGCGGGGGGCTGTCAGCCCGAATCGATGCACTCCCAGTTTCGGAGCATCGTGCGACCCCGAGATGGACGGCAGCGCGTGTGGTAAGGCCTCGTTCGCTGTCGTTGTTCGGTGCGCGGGGGCTCCTAAGCCCTCCCATGGAGATGGGCTGCTACGCAGCACCGCGCAGGGGCGGTTCCGGCAGCAATTCTAGCACTCCTTAGAATACCCCGGGATCGCTCCGTAAGCGCCGAAGAAGGCCACCGCGGGGTTTTAGCTGGTAGTGTCGGGTGGGGTGTACATAGGGGGTAGGGACTCGGCCCAGCGGCTGCCCGGATAGCCATCATCCGGGCGAGGGGGATGCTGGGTCGTAAGACCGGCTAGTCCAGCATAACCGTTTTATTCTTATTCCGCTTCCCCCCGGAGCGGGCGGTAGTAATAAAACGCTTTCCCCGCGACAACAAAAAAAAAAAAAAGGTATGCCAGTTTCCTTACAAGTTTTCGTTCACCGTAATAGCAAGGAATAGTTAACGATGAATACACACGTAATTTTACAAAAGTAATAGTTGTATGTTATTTGGGCTGGTTTAAAAACCGACGACTTTTGTTTTGGAAATCTGTACCAACTAGGCTATCGCTGTTTGTTGTACATGTATAATTCAACCGTTTTGTTTATTAGCAGTAGTGTAAAGACTGTTGTGTTTCCATTTGTAATCTCTAAGTTTCGTATTTTGAATGTAGTAACAGAAATACAAAAGGTTGAGTTTCTTGTTGCTTCTCAAAGCAATGAGGTTTTACGAAACACTGGTAGATTGTAAATTCATAGAATCCACGTGAAATACCGGCTCCAGTGGCTTGTTTACTAAATAAACGATTTGAATTTGAAGAATAGCGAAGTCGGTGAAATTATGGAGAATTATGTGACTTAACATCTTTCATTAATATTAATCATCAATCTACATTGATAGTTCAAGTCTGGTACGTTGTATTACTCTTTTTAGGGAAATGTTTGACGCTCGTGTTAGATCTTTCATTAAACTAATATCTCCAGTTGATATTTATTGCTCCATTAATTGATTGAACAATCGTTTAAAAAACATGTTTGATTGAATATTATACACGCATTTGATAGCCTCCGTGGCGCAGTCGGCGAGTAGATGGCTGTGAAACGAGAAGCCGTGGGTTCGATTCCCACACCGGGACAAAAGTTTGTGTGACAGACAGATATTTGTGTCCGGGGTCTGGGTGTTGTGAGACCGAAAGTCTCTCGTAGTCCCTGATACCCACCCACAAGACTCGTATCTTAGTGTGGGATCGGGGCTTTGTGTGTGACTGTTGGGTGTTATTTATTTACATGACCTTGATGCATGTGTACTGGTGTTTGATCCCTTCATAACCTGTCCGTTGAAATATTTGTTTCAATGTTGGTTCCTATGTTAAAGCCTGTTACATTAACTCTACCGAGTTGGACATATAGTTTTCTGAATTCCTCGTGTTTTTCTAATGAGGTCAACATATGAGACAGTAGGCAGCGGCTTTGCTGTGACTTGGCATTGCAGAAGTCTATGGGCGGCGGTGACTATTTATCAAGGTGGCTCGTCTGCATATGAAACTACAAAAAAAATGAGACCTTGGCTCCAAAGGTAGCTTTGTGATAAATTTGTGATATGATATCAAACATAAACCAATATTTGGTGGTTTACGAGAAAATCTATCAAACAAAGGGTATTGGCAAAGTTTGTGGGCGGCAGGATCGCATCATTAAAAAGCCATAGCAATTAGCCGACGGACGGCGCGGGCTTCGCTCATCTGTATTCACCGAGCTAGATGGTCGGGTGAGGGCATGGTAAGGAACGAAGCGAATTCGAGTTGATAATATACAATAATAATACGAGCTCTGTATTGTATTATCTGTATATTTATATCTCTCTCCACACTGCTCCACTGGCCTCTCACGAATCATAAGGACACCGGTGTCCAGAAAAGGTAATAAGTAGTCAGTAAGGTGTAGGCCAAAGTCGATTTTGTTTCCATAATGTTGGGGTTGAAAATGGCATGTGGGAGCGCTGAGTGTTGCTAGTATTTTGGCTCGCCAGCGTGCCATTGATGTGTGACTGGAACGCGACTCTCCTATTAATGAGAGGCGTTAGGCCTAATGCAGATTAGTATACTTTCCTATTTCTTATAAAGAATTTTCAGGTATGCAGATTTTTTCAAGATAATTACCTTCACCGTAAACCAACCTATAATATTAAAGCCTACAATATAAAGATAGTAACTTCGAAAAGTCAGAGCTACATATTCGTGTTTGAAGCCAGCAAACCAGTTTCAAACTAGGCCATCACTGCTATTGATTAGAGTAGATATCAACAACAACTAAAACATACAAAAGATTGAAAGCCTCCTTGGCGCTATAGGCGAGAAGCTGGCTGGGAAACGAGGGCCGTGGGTTCAATTCCCGTACTAAGCCAAATAATTGTGTGACAGTCAGATATATGTTTCGGGTCTGGGTCACATAGTTCTGACCCCACAATATGTAAAGTCTGTATTGTGGGTAACGTCCCACGTCATTTAGGTCCGAAATAAACTCTGTTGCACGATTTATACTAGTACAGTCGTCAACGACATATTCAAAAAAATATTATTATATTTCTCATTTTTGAATAATTGTAGAGTATTAAGGTATATATTAGTATAATGTTTTGTCTGAATGAAATACATACTACAACATAGTTTTGTTTAATTCATAAACGACTCTTATTAGTAGTATAAAATATCTTCTAAAAGACCAGTCAGCTGCCGCTGTGGACTATCAAATAAAAATATTTTTCAAATCTTCAGTATCATTAAAACTATATCAGCCATGTTATCTCTACTATAATAAACCTAAAAAGGCACTGTGTCTGTGCATTAAATATTTCTAGTTGTCAAATAAAGCACAAATCAAGAATCATGACTTACGAATACATGTACTGCACGCTCTCACATACACACATATACACCTGTTATCCCTGAAGAAGTAGGCAGAGGTGTATCCAGTACACCCACTTTTCGCCGGTTATTAATTTATTACGGTCGATACCAGACTCTGGGCTGTGTCTGAGTATTTCTAAATAGAAAAACCCAATATCACTTCGTCTTGCCCAGAAAAGCAGCGCCACACCGACTGCAGCGCCATCTGCCGGGCTGATTTGTGAATCTAAACCATCCAAGGTGCCACCCAAACGCATACAAAAAAATTCATTCAAATTGGCCCAGCCGTTTAGGAGGAGTTCAGTGACATACACACGTACAGTAGAATTATATATATAAAGGTTGTATAATAACTAATAATATCCCTACAAGCCGTAACAAATCGATAGTTGTCGGGTTATTTGATTAAAGCGTAATTTTTTGCGATATTATGTTATATATATATTCTAAATTAGCTAATATTTCGGCATCATTTGAGTGCACTTTAAAAAAAACAGGATTAGTTTTTTTCAGTGCTGAGTGCACATTTATTTAGAAAATAATGATTATAATGCATGGAAATTAGTCATACAGATATAGTACGCTTACACTTCTTATATAATTAATTCTAATAAAATCACGAAATAGTTTTTTTATACTGAGTGAAAATAGTCAGATTCCATTGTTCTTTACAATAAATATTAACAATAGTAGTAGTAGTCGCTGGAAATATAGGGGAACGTTAAATTATGGAATATAAAAAATAAAAAAATACTTTAACATACTATAATACTTTAAATAGATGTAAATATAGTGCGAACAATTCGCTTTTGAGGTCTCAAAGGTGACCTTGACCTTAGAGGCTGTGAAAGTTTAGGCAGACAATCAGCTGCCAAAATTATTTTATATCACCAAGCAATATAAACTCGAAGCGGTCCATTCTGTTAGATGATAAAAAGTGTAAAGCTAGCAGACCTTGGATCGGATTGTAATCCGGCGGGGCTTATTTACGAGCACTGACATCGGCATCGCGAATAAAATGTCACATCGCTCTCAGTGTTACGGCCCACATAAAATAATATAACGCAATTCGTTTTAACTTGGAGTAACAATGATTCGCCCGCGACTTTCCTTGGGCTTGGCTTGTGGGGTGGCATATTTATACACGACTGGATATCACCTAGTGAAAAACTCCTCATAGTAGCTTGTTCTGATGTCATCAAACCGAATTCCATAATCTGCCGAGGTATATCGACAACGAGGTAACATTGTATTTAATGTGCACTGTCCTGCCTAGCATGTAGTCACTTTACTATGCCAGGATAAAAAAACTTGATAGAATGTCTTTAGCAACCATCGTACATAGGGTGTCAACCCTGACATAGTGGCACTGGCAAGTGTATAGCGTTTCGGGGTCAGCCAGTGTACATAGACACTACGCCATGGGCAAGAAGGTGAAGACGCGGTCGAGGATCTAGTGTTAGAGTACTCAGAAGGCCGCAAAACGGTCAAACGTCGTACCTCAACCCTAGACCCCCGACAAAAACCGGATGTACACTGGCTGATCCCGAAACTCGACACACTTGCGTGTGTCACTATGGCGGGTTTTAAATCCTGTATACGGTGGTCGCTACACGAACGGATATGAATATCCTACCACCAGCAGAGCAATCCCAATTTCTTGGAAGATCTACTGCTTTACAATTCTATCTCCAGATATTTTTCGAGTATTTAATCGTATTTATATCAAATATTGATTTCAGTGAGAGTGATAGGCGTATATCTTACTATTAGGTACAAGGCATTCAATTAAAAAATTCTGACAAGAAAATATACAGCCTCCGTGGCGCAGCGGGCGAGAAGCCGGATGTGGAACGAGAGGCCATGGGTTCGATTCCCGCACCGAGACAATTGTTTGTGTGATAGGCAGATATTTGTTCTGGGTTTCGGTGTTGTGGGACCGTAGTTCGTATTCGATAGTAATTCTGGATACACACGATTCAGGTTTAACTTATTGTGGGGTCAGAACTATGTGTGTGACTGATGGGTGTATTATTTATATGTTAGAGAAAAACTAATATCATAAAATACTTAAATCATTTTGCTATGTATTAATTCTCTAAAAGTATTCAATACATATTCAGAAAGCCTCAAAGTATGCCCGAGCAACTAACGTTATAAATGAACGACCCATATCTGATGTAAAATGGGAAAATGCTTGTGAAATTCAATATTAACATAGAAGGTTTTTTATTTACATATTTTTACTCCGGGATAAGGTAAAAACGACACGATTATTGTTTTATCCTTTCTTGTAATTTATTCAGGTCCGAAATAACAGAGGTATCTTCAAATGTAAGGTAATATTATGATCTACGAGGACCTACGTTTGAAATAATATTACTTGGGATATGGTACAAAATTGAGTTATATCTAGAAAAGGAGCGCATTCGAATATTTAGAAAAATAAGCTTGTTTGTAGCTTGTAAGCGGAAAGAAATATTGACGTCCAGGTCATCAAAAATTAAAGTCAAAAAGAAATAACGTTTCACATAATTTCAGTTATAATATAACTATAGCGACTATTTGTTGAAAAAAATATTAGTTCTATATTTTAGAATTGGTCCCAGAACGGCGATGGGCTCGCCCCTATTACATCATGGGACGGTAATAAGCTCGGTAAAATCTATTGTGCAGCTATTCATTTTTATACAATCAGTATTATCATCGATTATAGTTATATGTTTCTATTTTTTGTTTGTATTTTGTTTGTAAATGTTTTATTAGTGAGAGTAATATTTTGGAATACCTAAAACAATTTTTAACGTAAGTTTTAAAATTCTCGAGTTATAATCTTAATAAGTACAAGAAGCTTTTAGCGCCAATGAAATCTATATAATATTAATGTTATCGGGAATAGTCCATCAATATAACTTGAGATAGTCGCAAGTAGGTAGACTTTATAATATACTAGATGTTGCTCGCGGCTCTGCATGCGTGGAAGTTATTTTTGGAAGAAAAGGTTTACAATCCATGGAGGTATCTTAAGCTATTACACCTTTCTAATTAGCTATCCCATAGGAAGCATGCTTTTTCCGGGATAAAAAGGAGACTATGTCATTTTCTAATTCCTAAACTGCTACTATGCAAAATTCATGTCGATCCGATACGGACTGAACCGATAGAAAACTTAGGTTTTTAATCAACCCGGCTGGCATAGACCTCTGACTTCTCGAAGTTACGTGTGTACCGTGAGTTCATTGTTAAGTATTGATTACTTCAACGGTGAAAGAAAACCACTGCATACCTGAGAAATAACTATAAGAATTTCAAAGTCTACAGTTATCATTGAAATTCATTACTAATCTATACCAGGCTAGCATGGCCTCAGTCCACATACATAAGCCCTCTCATTAGTAAAAGAGGCCGGTGCCCAACAGTGGTCAGAGTATAAGGGCTGGTATTATTATTTGGTATATTTTTAAGTAATAGTAGACTTCAGACTGAACACGTTCGTTTTAGGAAATAATCTATATAAAACCACGTGTAATCGGGGTGAATTATTGTGTAGAAAAATCTTTTGCAGCACAAGTTTAATTTTCAATTTTTATTGGCATATATATTGTCACGTGTTTGTACATTACATTCATATTAGGCGTAATGTGAAGAAGCTACACAGCAGGCCGGCATGATTGTATTGGGTTTAGGGATAGATTGTCTCTCGCTACTTGATACCCTATCTGGACGGCACTGTGCTTAGCACCAGGTGCAGTGTGGTAACTTTGCCGCGCCAGAATAAAAAAAACCCTTTTTAATGAAATGCACTGTTGAAGCTTATGTGCACCACCCACTGCAACGCAATCTTAGACAGTAAATTAAACTCCTAAAAAAATTAAAAATGAATATTAGAAACAAATAATGTTACTGAATTATTCTTTTCTGTACATTCGTCAGAAAAACATAACAATTATTTATAATGGTACAGAAACCCCGCTTATTATATTTAACAATATTATCTTTAATATTGAAGCGTTTTATTTTTCAAATTTGTTTCAAATTACAACCGCCCGTCCTTGTAACTCGTTTTTTCTCTAGGGATGTGCCAAATTTGTCGAGGAAATATTTTGCATCGATGGAAATTACTTATTCAATTATTGTCCTTTGATGTTCAGGTACCACGCTGGCTAATGCTGGTTGGTAAACTTTACACACCTTTATTTGCTTCGAGAATTCTTAGGTATACAGGATTTTTCACGATATTTTCCATTACCACCAACGCGAATGCAATTGGCAATGAATACACTTGTAAGTTCTACAAGTTGTGCCGGTTTTGAACATACGACTTTCATGTCAGAAATATCATCATCATCAGCCGGTGTCAGTCCACTGTTGGACGTAGGCCTCTCCCAAGATGCGCCACTGAGCAGAAATATAACGAAGGAATAAATTTGGTACTCAATAGCAGACCAAATAAAATACACGGTTAATTTAATAATGTTAAGTCATTTAACTCGTAATAAAAAATAATAAAAATCCATTAAATACGTTCTAAATCATAAGCATTAATACGCATGTATAGCACACAGTTTTACAGTAATGGAACGACAAGATTTATTCAGGGCGTAGAATGTTCTCGGCTCTAGTTGACCCATTTATAACGTATAAACTGTGTGTCTTATATTAGGTTATCTTGATAGTTAAGTTTATTTTTTGTAAAAGTTGTAATGCATATTTCTTATGAATCTGTTTATATAAGAGTAAAACAAAGTTTTGACTGTAGTTATATGGTAGTAAAAAGTGAGCTTTATATTGAGAGTTTTAATCGCAGCTTCGCATGGTGATTATGTTTATCGGTAAAAGACTAAAAGCTATCACATTACACATATTTCAAAATAAAATTTCCTTGATTCTAGCCGTTTTCAAGTGATAAGATTACTAACGCACAGTATCATGATTCGTGTTTATGTTTTCAGCACACTATCTATCACATTAAATCTTTACGAACAGTCAGTGTACAAGTTGCATCTCTGCCTACCCTTATACAGGTGCACTTATGTATTTTTTTCTTTATTTGCGGCAAAGTGACCACACTGCACCTGAAGGTAAGCGCAGTGCCGTCCAGATAGAGCATCAAGTAGCGAGAGGCAGTCTATCCCTCGCCATCCCTTAACCGAGGGTTGGTGCGATGGTTCAATAAAAAAAGAACATCTATTGGTATTTACACATATCATAAATAAAAAATAATCTCTTATATAATCCACAGACAAAAACACGTTGCAGATCAAAGACCGCAAAATCAACATTCCGCACGAATCGGGCGAATTTCCGGGTAAAAAACCGTTGATTTCGCGTTGATAAATTAAAGGGGGTGAGCTGAACCCTCGTGTGTTATCCGTGTAGGGTTGTCATATCCGGTCGGATAGCGCTTTGGGCGACAGCAATCGTTTTACTAACGTTTGCGTCAAATATTTTGTGATGTGATATGGGGTGAGAATTTGAAGTCGATATTAATAAGAGTAAAAAGGTAAAATCGGGTCTATATTTGGCTGCTAAGGTTTATATGGATCAAATTTTTATTTTTCGAACCAAATTTCATTAAAATGTAATGTTTATGTTTCAAGCTTTTTTCGTACACAATTCAGTGATACACAGTTTAGTGGCTACGTGACGAGACGTAACAAGGAGACAGATTTACTTTCGCATTTATAGTATCGGATTAAATATAGCGGTTGGGTTAGCAGATTTCTCAGAAATATATTGGAACTAGACCTATTTTACAATCTGCTGGGCAACTTTATATAGTAATGTAGAGAGACGATGTGTACCTTGGCTGTCGCCAAAATTATGCCATGCCAAAGTGAAAATATTGACATCAAATTACTAAACTATTGTTACTTTAGCTTAATTTCCATATTTAAGGAAATTTAATTGTTATGCTAAAGTGGCGTCTGCCAAATATGCAACAACTTCTAGGTCTTGAGTCTTCTAGGCGTAGTATGAAGAAGTTACTCAGCAGGGCGGTATGATATTATCGAGTTGCGAGATATGGTTCTCTCTCGATACTTAATACTCTGGACGACACTGCGCTTACCATCAAGTGCAGTGTGGTCACTTTGTCGTGCCAGGATAACAAAAACTCACAATATACGTCTTTAATTAATGGAATAAAGGGCTCCTTGATTTCTGGCGCCCTGGGATGTCACCCAACCGCGCTCACCCATAACGCGGTCCCTAGCCATAAATTTTCTTTAAGGCTGACAACGAATATGGATATGGGTGAGGAGGATCATTTACCACCAGGTAAGCTTGTTTGCTGGCCTAATTAGATTTAAAATAATTTCATTAATAAAACAAGTTTTCAAGATATAATTTTTGCATTTTTATAAACCGACTTTATGTTTCCCACCAAAACGCTACCAACTGGCATGGTCTCTCGTGTGACGTGACCATTCGCAAAACTAATAGACGTTTGGCTCAGCGTTTAATAGATTTTTCGAACGGTGACGTCATGTATGACTGTTTGTGTTTCATGACACGTGACAAAATGCTACATTTGTTTCTTGAAAATATTAAATAATCACTAAAATCATATAATTTAACAAATTGGTTTAATTTTCGATATTTTTAGACTAGAATCTATTATAAAAAACAAAACTCTATCAGGTTTTCACGTACTGTCAACTACCCTATTGTTGGGTGTATAAAATTGACTCTACAGTACTCTCTACTCTACTCTACTGTAAAACGTATTATTAGAATCCATTACACGATTATAATACTTGTACGTAATTGAATGGCATCTTGTCTTTTGCACTTTATATCAAAGAACATCATCTGTAATCTCCTTACAACATCACTCTACAAATGAAGCGATTAAGTGGCATTGTGCCGCAAGAACCAGTACCTGTACATATTCCCACAATCCCGCGGGATCTCAGTCCGGGATGGCGTGTGCTCAGTTGAATTGTCGCTTTGTCGGACGGCGGCAAAAAGCAGCTTAATGCCGGCAACAGGAAAAGGTATCCGTAGTCATTTAGTGATGGGCTGTGTCGATACTCTAAATAATATCGATGTTAAGGTAGTGGATTTTAAGTGATTAATTTACAAAGATTTGGTCTATTGTTGTAATTATATCACTACTTAATTTAATGTCTTATTTCAGAATTGATTGGCAGTGCGCGTCGTTTCAGATTAGAAGACTTCCACTCTAAAAATATATATTATGTTCATTTATTTGCTATGTTTTACATTTATACTGCTTCGGTGGCGCAGTTGTAATTGCGCATGCGTTACGATTGCTGTGCTGAGGTCTCGGGTTCGGTCCCCGGGTCGGGTAAAGTGATATTGGGTTTTTCTGTCTAGAAATCTCGTATCGGCGAAAAGTGGGTGTACCGCTTCGGGGATTACAGGCGTGGGTATATATATGTTTTATAATTATAAATATAATATATACAAATTAATTTAGATTAGATTAATGAACGCAATAATGGCGGTATTATTATTTTAATTGCTGTTGTACGTGTTTCTTTATTATTGCGAGTTCTTTCCACTCGTTTAATGTTTTTATTTTTGAGCGAAAATAAAGATTTTATGAGTTTCTTAAAATGCATATTCGGCTATTTCGTCTAAGTTTTTAGTTAATATGCAAATAAATATATTAAAATCTTTTAAATCAACTTCAGAAAAATATTAATAGTACGTCTTTCACTGTTACATAAATTGAATTACAGCTGGCATACATTATATTTTGCTTTCATTTGACAACCTTTGTGGGCGAGTTGGCTGTGAATCGAGAGGTTACGGGTTCGCTTCTGCACCAAGACAAATGCTTCTGACACACAAACTATTCATAATTTTTAATAGTTGATTGAGTAACATAAGTAAACTGGTGTTACCCAAAGATTTAATAACCGAAAAATCTGTAATCTTTCGATACTCACAGCAGTAGTATATCTACAAGTAGATATACTATACTCCAACACGTGATGCACATAAGAATATTTAGCTGTGACTTGGCACCCATTCAAATTACATTAAATTTTGAAATAAAACGAAATTTACGGATTCTATAGCGGTTTATTTTTATTTTCACGGGGTGGACTATGACCATGAAGGCGGTAAAGCTTTCGAAACGTCGGGTTAAAAAAAATAAAATAAATCGCGATAGAATCCGTAAATTTCGTTTTATTTCAATGTATAATATTCGCGTAAACATACGAAACCATTATACATTAAATTTTGTTAGATAGTTCTTAACGCTTGGACCGTGTATGTTTTATTCGCTTATTTTATGTGAACACTTGTGGATATATATTTTGCTTCATAGAAACAAGCAATAGAATTATTTGATTGTAATCTATCCCCTACGTATGTTTTATGCTATTGTTAAAAGTTTATTCAGTGTAGATTTACCAATTTAAATTAAATTAAATTTTCTTTTTTGACTATATGCTAAAGTATCTTGGAGAGTAGACTCTTTCTTTTATGACATAATGTAAATTTGTCTTTTCCCAATATAAACTGAACTGCTCTCACTGCTTTCAAGCATTTCATTGCAAAGCTTTTTTGAAACCTAAGTTCCAGTTTCTTTCGCTTTTTCGACCGAAACTGCTTTCCGAACTGGCAATAAGATTGGAAATGACGCAATATTAATAATGTAATTATTTTAAGGATTCAATTAGTAATTTTAAAAGTTAGGCTATGCCTCAATTGGTTATTAAGCTGCAAAGTTACCCTATGAAGAGCTATGCTTGCGGCGTTAATGTGTCGAGTTGACTGAAAGGTTAACATTTCCAGAGCTCCGTAACATCTACTTGAACTCTCCATTACGTTTCCTCAAGATTGGTAACGCACAGAAAATTGTATTGTATTCATTCATCGGCATTCATTCATTGGGCCATATCAATTTTCTAGAATAAAAAGCTGACTAATTTGAACAATAAAAAATCAAAAATCTACAACTTTAAAATTACCTCAGATACCAATAAAAATAGCATTAAAGGCAACATCGTCCAATGTCGACATGTGAACATACATGCTCTCCGCTCCACTGCACCCGAACCGATCCATAATTGAAAGGAATGAGGCTGTTACATTGAAACTAGTTTGTGATGGAAATTGTTACACAACTGCGCAAGTGGCAGAACAGTACGTAACTAGTTCTGTCTACAGGAAGGGTTGACTTGATCGGATAGTATGCCACTATGGACGAAACACAAATGAATTGATTGTATGCTGTTTTATACTCTCAATGAGAATATAGTTGGAGGCACAAAAATGCCTTAATTTTAAGGTTTTAAACCTACGCATGGGCGATTTCAGCGCTGTTCATTCATAAACATATTCATAGTACTATAATAGTCTAACATCCCGGATTAATTCAACCTAACATTTTATTTTATTTTATTTTTATTTATTTAGGAAACATACAGTCATACACAAAAACAATATACGAATGAAAATACAAATAGACCAAAATTGTTCCATGAAATTATACAAACTAATTTAGAAGGTTGAGTTTTTATACAAAGGAAATAGAAACCAAATATATATATACAAACACACACATACACATGTACAAATCTTTATACTTATAATAAATCTGTAGAGAGGTCAATTCTGTACATGAAATATATTTCCAAAATAACTATCAGCGGGTGATTAGTGATCGATACTGACGCCAAAAATGCAATAAGTAAAATTTTGTCTGTCTGTCTGTATGTTCGTTATAGAAACAAAAACCACTCGATGGATTTCAACAAAACTTGGTACAATTGTTCTTCATACTCCTTTTTTTTTTTTTTTTTTTTTTTTTTTTTTTTTTTTTTTTTTTTTTTTTTTTTGTCGCGGGGAAAGCGTTTTATTACTGCCGCCCGCTCCGGAGGGAAGCGGATTACGAATAAAACGGGTATGCTGGACTAGCCGGTCTTACGACCCAGCATCCCCCTCGCACGGATGATGGCTATCCGTGCTGCCGCTGGGCCGAGTCCCTAACCCCTATGTACACCCCACCCGACACTACCAGCTAAAACCCCGCGGTGGCCTTCTTCGGCGCTTGCGGAGCGATTCCGGGGTATTCTAAGGAGTGCTAGAATTGCAGCCGGAATCGCCCCAGCGCGGTGCTGCGTAGCAGCCCATCTCCATGGAGGGCTAAGGAGCCCCCGCGCACCGAACAACGACAGCGAACGAGGCCTTACCACATGCGCTGCCGTCCATCTCGGGGTCGCACGATGCCCCGAATTTGGGAGTGCATCGATACGGGCTGACAGCCCTCCGCTGCGCGCCCGCGACCCCCGATGGCCCCAATTAGTCGCCTCGTACGACAGGCAGGGGTTACCGTGGTGAAATTCTCAAGACGCCCCCATTCCACAGGGCGGGAGACGCCGGTCAGTCGTCCACCCGGCGCCTCCTACGTCTTCTCTGGCGGCGGGAGGGATCATATCGTTCCCGATCCCTCTCAGCACTCTCCTTCTGCGAGATGACGTTCTCGCAGAAGTGGGCCACCGCGCGCCAGGACCTCCGGCTGGCGACCATGGACGACACCACGGCCGCCAGCGAGAGGTCTCTTCCAACGACTGCTCTGAGAGCGCTGCGCTCTTCGTCCCAGGCTGGGCACTCCTCCAACGTATGTTGGGCCGTGTCCTCGCGGCAGTTGCCACAGTGGTGGCACACGGCGGACACCTCCTTTCCGATCCGACACAGGAACGAACCGAAACACCCATGGTCCGTTAATACCTGTGTCAGTCGGAACGTAGGCGCCCCGTGGCGCCTGTCTAGCCATCTCTTTAGGACAGGACGCACTGCTGCGACAGTCCTCAAGCCCGCAGTCGGGCTCTCCAGCCTGGTATGCCACTCCTGTTCTTCATACTCCTGGGCAGGTCATAGTATACTTTTCATCACGCTACGATCAATAGGAGCAGAGCAGTGAAGGGAAATGTTGGGAAAACAGGAGAACTTACTCCATTTTTTAAGCTTCCGTCGCGTGTGCAGCCTTAATAGTTAAAGCTACACAGAAATCATGTATGACGGAAATGTTCTCCTTAAAATTATATAAAAAATATTCCACGACAGCAAATGTCTATATTTTATGGTTGACTCACAATAACACGTGTAACTCCCGATAGCTTAGCAGTTCAGAGATTTCTGATTATATTTGTCTACTCTTACGTTTATAACACTCTCAATCATCCCTAATTAATAAACGTTAACATTATTACCTATTTAATTAATTGAATAAAAAAGAATTATAGACATAGGTACAGAAACACTAAAGTTATACATGAAATACGCTAATAAGCCATCGCGCGTGAATACTGAATCATGCTATAAGGATTATTTTTGTGTAACCGTCGCGTCGGGTCGCCGCGGGAGGCTACTAGGCAGATGCTAGAGGGATGTAATAGCGTAATATGCCTCCATGGATAGTTTGCTTTTTCTCTCAAAACCAACTTCCAAGCGGGCGGAACTGCGGGCAAAAGCTAGTATATACATATAATGAAAAATAAATAACAGTGAAGAAACAGGCAAACAATTATTATAAATTTCGATCAAATATAATATCACCCACTTTTTTCTTATAACTATCTAACGACAGATAGAAAATATCAACATCTTGAAGCTTACAGTTATAATTCCTACAGGCGCGTCTAATATATGAGTTTCTAGCATAATTTGTAGAGGAAGGTGAGATAAGAAATGTACTTTCTGAACGAGAGGAGATTCTAGGGATATTGAATTTAATCTTTTCAAGTAATGATGGTGAGTCAATTTTGTTATTGATAATTTTGTAAAGGAAGACTTCATCTAAATAAATGCGTCTTTTCTCTAAAGAATCTATTTTATGTAATTTTGAAGCAGTTTCATAGTCTACAAAATAATGTCTTGTCCGATAATCTAATGATTTCAGGAACTTGTTTTGGATTTTTTCCAGGCGATTAATATGAAAGGCATATTGAGGATTCCAGACGACACTTGCAAATTCTAATATACTACGAACGAAGGAATAATATAGCACTTTGTATGTGAAAGGATGTTTAAAAGGCTTAGCTAGGCGAAGTATCATTCCAAGCTGTTTATAAGCTCTGGAGATAACATTATCAATGTGAAAATTGAAATGTAACTTTGCATCCAGTATAACGCCAAGGTCTCTGATCTCATTGACGCGCTTGATGTTATTACCTGAAAGGGTATAATTAAAAGTTATGGGATTACGCTTACGATTAAAATATATGGTATAACACTTTTCAAAATTTAGAAACAATTGGTCTTTATCACAGTAATTTTCAAAGCGTTGTAAATCAGATTGCAGTTTGAGGCAGTCAGCTGGTGTAGAAATAACTTTAAAAATCTTTGTATCATCTGCGTAAAGCAGATGACATGAGTTTTGGAAGCAGGAATTTACGTCATTTATATAGATGTAAAAAGGAAGGGACCTAAATGTGATCCCTGTGGGATTCCCGATGATATTTCGAGGAATCTTGAGGTATAGCCCTTCAAAGCTACTGCTTGGCTTCGATTAGCAATATAAGAATTTAACCAACGAAGGAGGTCACCGTGTATACCGAACTTCGATAGTTTCATAGTTAGTGTTGAATGACTTATTTTATCAAAAGCTTTTGAGAAGTCAGTATACACGGCGTCAACCTGATAGCCCGCGTCAAGAGAGTTGAGAAGATAGTCTGTATAAGAGATTAGATTAGTATCTACACTTCGACCTCGGTAAAAACCGTGTTGCTGCTGCGATATATGACGGCAAACAATCTGGCTCAGCTCGTTTGTGACAATTTTTTCAAGAATTTTTCCTAGAATGCATAGCTTAGAAATCGGCCTATAATTTCTGACGTCATGCTTATTACCACCCTTTGGGTTTGGCGTAATCAAGGCCCTCTTCCACATATCGGGAAAACATCCTTCTTTCAATGATTTCTGAAATATAATAGAAATTGGAAGTGATAGCTCCTTTGCAAGTTTTGAGATTAACGAGGGATGCACACCCTCCGTTCCAGCCCCCTTATTGACATCAACCTGTTTGAGGTGTTTTTGTACCAGACTGCGTGTGACATTTATTTCAGAGACGTCAACAAAAGGATCAACTGGACAAGACTATAACAGTAATAGAATAAACCATAAGTAATTTATTTTGACAATGAATAAAAGAATAGTGGGCGATGAAACGTAAAGTGGATATAAATTTAGTACAAACTAAAAAGGATAGTAAATCGATTCTACAAAACTGAGATAAAATTAGTCATTGCAATTTCAACAGATCTAACTCATTTGCGATTCTAATTGTTTTAGATTTATCATTTTTACGCATTAGGATCTTGCAGTCTCGAATCCATAAATATGTATAATGCAGGGAAGCCTTTAATTCCCTGGCTCGTTTAAGAATAAGTTTATTTACGGGTGTGAGGTGCTCGTTGATGTACACAGTGGTAGTAGGTCCTGGCATCCCAACGTCCGTGGTAGTTAAACCGCGCCGGGTTCGCGCCGACGCTATAAGTTGGTTCTTACGTTGACGTTGAGTGAAGCGCACTATTATTGAAGGAGGGCGAGAGTTTACCTCTTGATTACCATCACGGCGGAACGGGCGAACTCTGTGTATAGTGTCGACGTCGGTATCTAGTAATGTCATATCCACTTTCACACAAATGTCGTGTAAAATGGTGTTTAAATTTTCGCCACTTTTTTGAGGAATGCCTTGAATTTCAACGTTGTTTAACCTCGAAAATTGATCTTGATAATTGTTCTCAGTTTTGAGTTCGCCTATTACATGCTGGGCATCAGCCAATTGTTTTTGCACCTTAGTTAAACATCCTCGAAGTATAATAAATACATGTATTTCTGTATACTGTAGACTGCCTCGGTGGCGCAGTTGTAATTGCGCATGCGTTACGACTGCTGTGCTGAGGTCTCGGGTTCGATTCCCGGGTTGGGTAAAGTGATATTGGGTTTTTCTATCTCGAAATTCCTCAGTATTAGCCCGGAGTCTGGAAAATGTGCCCGGTATGGCGATAGGCTCGCCCCCTATCACATTATGGGACCGAAATTCGGCGAAAAGTGGGTGTACTAGTTACACCTCTGCCTACCCCTTCGGGGATTATAGGCGTGAGTGTATGTGTGTGTGTGTTCTGTATACATAAAAAACATGTGTCACTGTTAGTAATTCAATATTTTTGTGAATGTGTATGGTTGATTCCAGATTCAAATATCGGATGGTTGTAGACATGATAGCTGGCACTATTGTCAATACATATTTTTTTATTCTCAATTAAATATGGCAATACAGTTAATTTATAAATAACAAAAACATACTAGGGTTTCCTGGAAGAATATAGGAAAGCTTACTTTGTCGTTTATTTACAAATTTTACTTTTGATTGATGCAACTACTAAACTAGTTACCATATACATACATATACATATACACTCACGCCCGTATCCCATGGGGGTAGGCAGAGACTATTGACTGCCACAAGCTACGATCCTGACACACTTCTTACGCCTCTTCCACATTCATACATCTTCTCATACATTTTCGGCGGTTGGAGGTACTCCTGATTTGCCCTTTTAGGAGAATATCGTTAATTTGATTGGAATAAGTTCTCCTCGGGCGCCCTCTACCCACTCTTCCAGTCACATTCGCACGATAAATACCTTTCGTAAATCGCCTTTCATCCATCCTCTCCATATGGCCAAACCATCTCAGCATACCTCTTTCTATCTTAGTCACCACATCATTCTTCAACTCACAACGATCTCTTATCACGCTATTCCTCATACGATCAGCAAGGGTGACTCCACACATACTCCGTAGGGAACGCATCTCCACCGCATTTACACGACTTTCATGCTTCTTCTGCCACACCCAACTTTCACTTCCATACATAAGTGTCGGTACCAGTAACTAGTTACCAAAATTTACTAAAATTATGTTTAATAATAGTGCAGAAATATTGGGTGGCAACCTTAGCACTTTTTTTTTACATATATATAGCTCTTTTTTATTTGTATACTATACGTGTATAAAATATGCATTTTATTAGGAAACTTGATGAGGGAAGGTCGATAAGACAAGATCTTGTACTAAAAATATAAAATGTTGAAACTTGTACAATATACAATGCATGAGCAATCTGTGGACTATTTAACTGATACACAAAATGTCTTAAGTACCCTCGGGTCCATTTACAAACTGAACAACAACCATTACTGGACTCGTAAACGAAACTTTGGCGCCTTGTAAAAATAACACGTTTTGTAAGACTTTGTAGGGCTTATAATGTATTTTTGTGTTATAGCTTGTTGAAATGGCTGTATTAAAGTTTAGTAAGTCCAAAAAAGACGCAAACGAACATGTTGTAGCTCATTTTATAGCTTGAACTGTAGGATCTGTTGCGCATAAGGTCTTTCCTCGCATTAGGCCAGCGTGGTGGAATAAGGCCTAAACCCTATATTTAATAGAGGAGACTCGCGCCAGGGCGTGGTACAGTTTATATTATAGGGCTGGATTATTATATATGACTTCAGAATAGGGACTTGACTTTTTTTTAATACCACGGTGGTAGCAAACAAGCTTACGGCCCGCCTGATGGCGAGCTGTTACCGTAGCCTATAGACGCAACACCAGGAGTAAAATATGCGCGTTGCTGACCCTTCAAAAACCTATTTACTCCTCTCTTGAAGAACCCCATACTGTAGTCCCGTTGGAAAACCTCGGCAGGGAGCTCATTTCACTACATTGACTATGGTTAAAATACCTATACAAATAACGGCAAGGCCTAAGCGAATCCTACTAATAAAGCTACTTCATATATTAATACTGTACAAATTAGTTTGACATGCTGAGATTGGGGTCTCCCAGCGCTGTGTCTGGACAGTAATCCGTGTTTGTATTATCGGTATGTATTGACCTCTCGCTTCTCTTCCTATTACCTGACGAGACTGCATATTAGAGATGATTTTACCCCCATAGGGGTAGTATTTCCAAAAACTCTTCCTTAGTGGATGCCTACGTCATAAAAGGTACGTACTGTCTTAATTTCAAGTCTCTAACCCCAGCCGTTTAGGCTATGCGTTGATCGATCAGTCAGTTAGTTTCTTCTTTTATGAGGTCATTCGACTGTTAACTCGACATATAATCATATTTATAAGATATGTTAAGACTTTCGCAGCTTATTCGGTTATAAAACTATCTTAAAGACATACATTTTTAATAAATTATTAGTATAGCAACTTATCTATATATAATTCGCATAAATTCTAGTTTTATTCAAACAAACGTATTGTTTTTCAGAAAAAAAGTATATGCAAACCGAGGCAATAAAAAATTAAAACACAAAAAGCAATACAAACAATCACAGACAATAAAAAAGCGATCATAATGTTGAATTATTACTTCGATAAAACGCGTAAAAAAAAACAGGCAGCTATATAAAGCAGTTTCAAATAATTATGACAATAGGCGATTCGTTGTAACACGATGACATAAAGTCGACAATATTCCATTTCTAATTCAGTAAGGCGTTGTTATAAGTCGATGTCAATAACACTTGCTTCTGAGACTCGACGTGACCTTTGTCTTTGTGCAGACATCAAGGTTCATCAATACATTTATTACAATTATTTGTGTTATTATATTCTTATAAAAAGCAGCGATAGCCTAGTTGGTTGCGGTACGGACTGCCAAGACGAAAGACGTAGGTTCAAAACCCAAGTGGCATACACCTCTGACTTTTCTAAAGTTATGTGTGTATTAAAATGTTAATTATCGCTTGCTTTAACGGTGAAGGAAAACATCGTGAGGAAATCTGCATATCTGAGAATTTTTCGAAGGTATGAGAAGTCTGCGAACCCGCATTAGGCCAGCGTGGTGGACTAAGGCCTAACCCCTCTCATTAGTAGAGGAGGCCCGTGCCCAGCAGTGGGACAATGTTTAATACAGGGTTAGTATTATTATTATATTCTTATAACAGTTGCTTGTATTTTCTATAATATTCGATTAATGATGACAGCCTCCGTGGCGCAGCAGACGAGTAGCCGGCTGTGAAACGAGAGACCGTGGGTTCGATTTCCGAACCGAAACAAATATTTGTGTGACAGATAGATATTTGTTTTGGGTCTGGGTGTTGTGGGACCGTAGTCCCTCGTAGTTGTTGATACCCACGATACAGGTTTTACCCAGTGTGGGGTCAGAACTATGTGTTTGACTGTTGGATGTATTTATTATTTATTTAATTGTAATGTTTTTTTATTGAATTGACTTTGGACATACTTGGATAGACTTAAAACACTTACGCGCGGTATAGTATCTGCATCTGACAGCCTCCATAGAGCAATGGACGAGTTACTGTCTGTGAAAGGAGAGACTTTGCACCCGAAAGATATGTTTGTTCACAAACTATTTGATATTTTTTTGGCGCGTGTACTGCGATATTTACGATTGTATTCCGACATAGTTTGTTATACGTCTTAATCTAGAGTTGGGGTGTATTATTATTGAATTTTAGTTCAATTCTCGGGTAAGGTAGATATTTTTAACCGACTTCAAAAAAAGGAGGAGGTTAACAATTCGTCGGTTTTTTTTGTATGTATGTTACCCGATTACTCGAAGACGCCTGGACCGATTCGAGAAATTCTTTTTTTGTTTAAAAGGGTATACTTCCCAGGTGGTCCCATTGGCACCAAGTCAGGATCTGAAGATGGGATCTCAGAAAAACCGAGTGAAACTTTCAAATTTTATAGAGACGCATAATTTGTTTTTCATTGAAGTCGGTGTACTTTTTATGATTTAAAAACTTTTACTTATTATTTGGCAGACTGCGTCGGTGAGGTAGTTGTAATTACGTACGCGGTTCGACTGCTGTGATGAGGTGTCGGGTAAAAGTGATGTTTTGTTTTTTTATTACGGAATATTCAGTATCTTCGCAGAGTCTGAAATTGTGCCTGGTATGGCGATAGGCTCGCCTTCTATCACATCATTGGACGGTATTAAGCTCAGTGATTAGTTTGTGTATTGATTACACCTCTGTCTACCCCTTCGGGGACTACAGCGGTGAATGTGTGTTTTTATTAGTTAGTAATATTATAACATTTTATATGTCATGTTTCGCAGTTAACGCAGTGCAGATCCCCAGTGCTTTGTTATTCAAAGTTGTAGTTGTCGGAGGTCTAGAGTTGGGGTAGGATGTTTGGCCGTGTTGCGGCCTTTCTAGTACTCTGACACTAGACCCTCGACCGCTTCATCACCTTCTTGCCTATAGCGTAGTGTGAAGAAGCAGGAGGGATTATTGTGTCCCGGGGGATAGAATGTCTCTCGCCGTTCGATACTCTAATTGGACAGCACTGTGCTTACCATCAGGTGCAGTGTGGTCACTTTGCCGTGCCAGGATAAAAAAAGATCTGTGATTGGATCAACTGTTTTTGATATTTAATAACACGTAACGTTGTATGTTCCATGTTATAACGTTATGTATGTATATTTTATATATTAAAAATAACATTATGGGTTAACAATACTATCACTAAGGCCTAACCCCTCTCATTAGTAGACGAGGCCCATGCTCAGCAGTGAAATTTCTATATAATTATGTTATTATTTTTATGGATTCACAAAAAAAAAACTTTCTTTTTTTGTCTTCAAACAGATCGTCCAATTGTTTTGTCTAGATTGAAAGAACTGAGACTCAGATAGGCACATAAAAGTCTGGACACAAATCGATTTAGTTTTTATTGACGAAACTGAGAACGTCAGCCGTTTAATCACACAGAAAAAAAGGCAATGTTTAACATTATTAGTGTCTCCAGTTTACGAGCACTCCTTCAATTTCCCGCGGCAATAAACTGCAAGAACCCATAAAATGCGCAATGTACGTGATATAACAAAGTGGACGAGGGGTGGGGGGTCATGGAGTCACGGATCACGTGTGAACCGATTGTAATTCTCGGCGTACTGTTCAAACTGTGCTGTTTGCACATGTCTTGTGACAATCTGTGACATACATTCTAATTTAATCCGGGTGAGGTTGGCGATTGAATTACTGTAAAGCTGTTGTTTATTGATTGAAAATGCCGTTGATGAACTGTTTTTATTATCTGCTTGTCGTTTTAGGGGTACATATATGGTTTGTAAGCAGCGATAGCCTACGGTACGGACTGCCAAGACGCAAGTCGTATGTTCGAAACCCAAGTGGCATACACCTCTGACTTTTCTAAAGTTATGTGTGTATTAAAATGTTAATTATCGCTTGCTTTAACGGTGAAGGAAAACATCGTGAGGAAACCTGCATATCTGAGAATTTTTCGAAGGTATGAGAAGTCTGCCAACCCCCATTAGGCCAGCGTGGTGGACTAAGGCCTAACCCCTCTCATTAGTAGAGGAGGCCCGTGCCCAGCAGTGGGACAATGTTTAATACAGGGCTAGTATTATTATTATATGGTTTGTAACTTTATATAGTCTTGCCAAACCATAATCCATACTAATATTATAAATGCGAAAGTAACTGTTTGTTTGCTGTTTGACACCTTTTCACGACTAAACGGCTGAACGGATCATAATGAAATTTGGCAAGGAGATAGACTATATCTTGGCTATCTTTTGTCTTAGAAAATAATCTTGAAAGGGGTGAAATAGTTGAAAGTTTGTATGGGAAATCTTTCATGGATACTATTCGTTTTCTGAAAAATGACATAAACGTGGGCGGAGCCGCGAGCAACAACTACGTTTCTACATAAATCATAAGCGACTGGTAGAGACGATAAAATAAAAATTGACGAAACGAAAATACAATTTTTGAAGTATTTGTGGTAAATGAAAACCTTAGTTATCGTAGGAAATGCAACACCAAGACTAGTAATAATACAGAGTAGCATGTCCATTGGTGCTATAGACAAAACAATACACATACTGCTACAATGGCGTAGCTGTACTTACATACGCGGAACGATTGCTGTGCTGACATCTCGAGTTCGATCCCCGGGTCGAGTAAACTAATATTGAGTTTTTGTTATACGAAATACTCTGGAGTCGTATTTGCCCGGTAATATGATAGGCTCGCCTATCACATCATGGGACGGTAAAAATCTTGGTTAAATGTGGGTGTACTGGTTACATCTCTGCCTATCTCTTCAGGGATTTACAGGCGTGAGTGCGTGTATATGCATAAAGAATTATGTTATATCATTGGGGAAAAAGTCCCATTATGTATTAGGAGAAAACTTTTTTCATATTACGAACGTATTCTAAAGACCCATCCGAAAATTATTTGAATCCCAAAATATGCCTTAGGGCCTTTATAGTCAAAGAAAGTAATTTGAAAATTAGGCGTTTTCAAATACAAATTCCGCGTGATATATACCTACCATTACCAGGAGCACAGAAGTGGCGGGAGCGTTTTTATAAAACATAATTCAACGGCTTACCACGGCGCATCACGCCCTAAATTCTGCTAATAGTCGCCAAGGAGTAACGGCCGGCTTAATGGCCGTTGTGGTTGCGCTGGGGTGCTGAATAGAAATTTATTCTTTTTCTGATTCAATTTGAAGTAGCTTTGTAATGAAGTGGAAGGAGAGCTGACCCTATGGGACTCTCATGTAATGCTAATGTATGCTTGTGAGAAGTGTATGGACTTAACAGTGTGGTGTGTTTTCTTTCGTAAATAGTATATGTGGGCACTAATTGATTTATATATAACATTTGTCAGTACAGGTATGATTTACAATAATTATATTCATCATCATCATCATCAGCCTATCGCAGTCCACTGCTGAACATAGGCCTCCCCCAAGGTTCGCCATTGAACCCGATCTTCGGTTCTATGCCTCCAATGTCTGCCTGCAGCCTTGCGCAGATCGTCGCTCCATCTAGCAGGAGGGCGTCCCACACTCCGTTTACCTGTACGCGGTCTCCACTCAATTACTATAATAACTATAATTATATTAATGTGTTAATAATTATTGGAGTTATTTTGAAGGCATTATAGTCATTTATTTGTTTGTAATTATTTCTGCTGTTAGTTTAAAAAGTGACTGATTTGATTACGTGGTTTTGTATAAATACCCCCGAGATTGTGATCGAGGGGCATTCTGTCTTAACTTGTGAAAGAGTGAACATCTACTAGTAAACTGTGTTTAAAGAGCAACCATGGGGTTTCTTGCCAGATTCTTTCCGAACTGGCAGTAGTTTAATAAACTCTGAAGTCTTAATCTCGTGTTTTTCTACCGAACTATCATACGATTTGCATCCTGACAATATCTGGAGATCGGAGAGGGATGTATAAGCCCTCTCTCAACCTCGGCCCGTGGATATGCCGCCGACATACACTTATTATTACTACCAGTATATATTTGGCCACTATAGGACACAAACCTATCTATGCATACTAATGAAATTTAATCACTTTAGGAAAACTAATAAGAATCTGAGCGGATTTGAAAAAGTCGATTCTTCCATATGGTTAGTACGCTTGCAGAAGGTCCAAAAAGCACTCTCATTTGTATATATCTCACCAACACACCCTGTATCTTTAATGAAAATCGTCGAGTCTGGGAATACGTAACTGTCTTTTACCCCGCAACGAAATTAATCTAGTAGAAATATATATAGTTGAAGATATAAAATGTCTAGACTATTACGACGACTGATAGATATAAAATACCACCAGCATTAGTTTTATGGCTAAATGAGTTCTCGAGAGTTAGCTATGAACTGAACCGTAACGGGCAGAAGTTTCTTAAGTCTCAAAATAATGTTACTCATGTACTTTTTCATTCGCCAACTAATCTTCGGGTTTTAACAGTACTTTGATAACATAAAGCTTACGGAGTTAGGCAAATAATAATTAGTTTAACAATTCCTAACTGTCGATTAAATTCTCTTTTGATTGCAATTAATAATTATAATTTTAAAACGTATGAAATTTTCATTTGATTTTTGGATTGTCAACATAAGCGTTTAACTGTCCATGACGTTTAAAATATTAATAATAATAAATTAATTATTACGATTTTCTTGATAGATCTCTACCACCCATAAACATCCATAATACCCAAAGAATTATAGATACGTAGCTTTATAGGTAAAACATTGAGTATTTGGGTAAGAACCATTTGAAAATATTCAAGCTTACTGAACAACAAACTGACACTTCACGTCGAATTCTACGCGATAATATGAGGTATTACAACATTTAATCTAGCTCATCCATACCATAGACAAAACAGCCTATACCCTAATTTCATTCAATAGCAGAAAACTAATTCTAACACTAATTTAGAATAACTAAAACCAGTAAAACAATACAAAACTAAAATTCGCACTCTATATAATTCAATAAAACTTCCCTAATGCTCTACGAGGTGAGAGCGTTAAGAGATAATATCAAATTGCGCCAGATATAACTAGTTTAAGCGAAGTTAAATTTGAAACTGTTACTCGCATATGGAGTGAACGGAGGCGGCCGGACGAATGCAATTTTGAAAATTGTAAATTAGCAACTTCTCGTGTCCATTGTAAGGAAGTTTGACGGCGTGGTTTGTAGCACAGTGAATACTATTCAGTAAGGTAGATGATTAAAGTTAAAGAATTTTCTAGTGTTGTCACTTTGTTGTGTTGTGTCGTCACGTTGTTAAGTTCTGTTGTCATGCGCTCACTAAAACACACGCAACTCTATCTTTCAACCGCCCCGTAACCAACAATGCTGTAAAGCTTTCGAAACGTCAGGATATAAAAAAGTTAAATAAACCGCGATAGAATCCGTAAAACTAGTTTTATTTCAATGTATAATATTCGCCTGAACATAAGAAGCCATTCTATCTTACAAGTAACAAATAAGTAGCAAATGTTTCACAAACTAGAATTGACAATATTGTTAACACTTATCAGAGTCTTGAGATATAAGCATTTGCTTAGTTTAAGACTCGAAGAATGTACTCAATAGTTTTAAATAATCGCATTACTGATATTATTATTATATAATAATGTTTTTGAGACTTTCCTTTTATTCAAGTTAATAATGAAGATGATATTTAATTAATTTAATGCTGTTTTGCATATGAAAATATAAATGTCCTATTAATCCATACTAATACTATAACTGCGAAAGTAACTGTTTGTTTGTTTTTTTGTTACCTCTTCACGACTGAACGGATTGTAATGAAATTTGGTTAGGGAATAGATTATATCCTGGAGAAGGACATAAGGCTATCTTTTTTCTCAAAAAACAACCTTGAAAGGGGTCAAATAGGAGTTCAAAATTTGTATGGGAAATCCATAATTCCTCGACTTAGGGATCTGTAAATTCATATTTAGGCTTTTGGTAGGAAATAAAGAAATACGTGTTTCAACGTTTTTCAAAAATCATCCCTAAAAGGGGCAAAGTGAGGCTAAACTTATGGGGTATTCTTTAGATGCAATCTTAAGATTCAGGCACAACACCTGAGAGGCTGGACAATCGCTACAGGTGCCTCAGTGCAGAAGACAACTCCTTGGATTGTATACTTCTGCTCCCGAATATGACCTCCACGCAGGCGGAGCCGCGAGCAACAGCTAGTTATTTATAATAGTGTTAAGATAGAGCAGTTGTGGCTGGCCATAGGTATATATAAGTAAATAGCTGTTACATAATTTATTTTAATTTAATTTTATACTAATAACTCTAGTATAGCATATAAGCACAATCTGCTACTAACATATCACTGACAACTTATGGGCTAATATGCCTGAAATAAAGACATATTATTATTATTAAAACTTCCGAGAAATATAATCTGATATTCGATAAAGTTTAAATGTTTGAAATACGCATGCTAGCATAAAATAAATATTTTTTTGTTCCTTCTTACCGTCCTTCTTGTCGATCTTATTTGACTGATTAAAAAAGAAGAACTTACAACAACGAATGACTATGAAAAAAACTGAAAAATGCATGTACATGTATAAAAGTCACAAAAATGGAGAATTTATTACGCCACGTTGGTTGAAAATACTAAATATTGTCCCAAGCGGCTGTGACAGAGTCGTTGTGCTACTGATTCGAAGTGATCTATGTAGGAAATGGTCATATTAATTTATCATACTCCACTCCCCTAACACTGGCAACTTTTAACAGTGTATTAATAATTATTTTGACTTTTGTGCAGATGATTTATACACAGGAACGTGATGATTTTATGGTACGAATTTTAATCTCTGTATTTAATTTTATTGTTACATTGTGTGGTGTTGGTATTCATTAATTACTATTTGAGTATGGCATTAATCCATAAAATAAATTATAGGTATATATATCAACATATTTTTCTCGCATACATGCTTCATCATCCTAGAATAAAAACGAATCTTTTATTCTAAAATAAAATTCGCACACACACAAATACGTATACAGATGTACTTCAAAAGTAAAAACAATAATAAATATGAATTAACCATAGCTTCCGTACATTAAGACTTGTCAATACTGTCAAAATATATCATGGTCTTGGGATTTGTATAACAAGAGCTTGTGCTCATATCGACTGCTGGCGGGCTTTTGATTTAAGCGAAATTTACATACATATTCTGAATTAGCATATTTTTCTGCGTCTTGATAATTTTAAGTGTTTTTGTCTAATCTGCTAATGCTCTAATCTACTGGTAAAGTAGGGCTCATTTTTTTTCAGATTATTTTTTTATAGTAATGCTCACAAAGCCACCAAAATAAGTCATAAAGATGCAGTACATGCTTACACAAGTAATAAATTAATTCTACTAAAATCTACGCACTAGTATTTTTATAGTGCTTTTTTTCGAAAGTCACCTTTATTTATACCTCTCTCCTATAACTTTAGTAACTTTTGAAAAATGTCGCTTAAGTCAAATAGACCTCTAACCGTCGGTATGCTTGCACTAGACAGCCACCGTAGTGTAGTAGGTAAGTAGCCGTCTATTAAATGATAAGCCGGGGGTTTGATCCCTGTATGGGACAAATGATTGTGTGATCCACAAGCTTCGGGTCTGGTTGTGGGACCGTAGTCCCTCGTAGTTGTTGATACTTACGATACATGACCTAGTGTAGGATTAGGAGTATGTGTGTATATACACTAACGCCAAGAACCCCCGAAGGGGTAGGCAGACATGCAACAAGTACACTCATCCCTCGCCTACGGTCCCATAATGTGATAGGGGGCGAGCCTATCGCCATACCGGGCACAGTTCTACACTTCGGGCTGGCTATGAAAATCCAATATTACTTTACCCGACCCGGGAATCGAACCCGAGAACACAGCAGTCGTAACGCATGCGCAATTGCAACTGCGCCACCGAGGCAGCGTAATTAAGTATTTATTTATATTTATAATCACTTTGCTGATAAAAAATGATTATTATTATTGTCTAAACACCTTAATTGCTGGTCCATTTACTTCAATTATATTACCAATATAATTACTCGTATACAAACTTAGTAGAAGCCATTAACTCTACGTAATATTTCGAACCCAATGTATTACGTAAACTCTAGAACATTTCACACTAGGCTAGATCCTTAATTTCCAATTTCACGTGGCAGGTGACCTGAACCGATGGGCCTAAAATTGCGGAGTTATGGCTCGTAAATTCACGTGTGTTCAAGTTATCACAATGGTGTGGGCAGGGGTTAAATTGGGTTGGAATACGCGTGTAGTAGAGTGCTTAGTTATTAGAGATCTTATTGAGTAACTATTCTGATATAATAAATACGAAAAAATTATATAATAATAATACTAGCCCTGTATTAAACATTGTTCCACTGATGGGCACGGGCCTCCTCTTCTAATGGGTTAGCCCTTAGTCCACCACGATGGCTTAATACGGGTTGGTAGACTTCACATACCTTCGAATTTTTTTGAGGATTCTCAGGTATGTAGGTTTCCTCATGATGTTTTGCTTCACCGTTAGAGCAAGCGATACTTAACATTTAATACACACGTAACTTTAGAAAAGTCAGAGGTGTATGCCATTTTGGGTTTTGAAGATACGACTTTCGTCTTAACAGTCCGTACCGCAACCAACAAGGCTATCGCTGCTTTTTTAATTAATTAATCATATTATATGTTTTTGCTTTAATATTGTATGTTATTTTTATGTACAAACAACGTAGAAAATACGCTTAATGCAAATTATTTAAATTCTTATAATTTGCTTCAAGCTCCAATTTTATTTAAGCCGGATATTATTTAAATTTTTGCAAGCTTCACATTTATTCTCTAGGTCTTTTTAAAGCAAGGCCAATGAGCGTGTTGATCACATTATGGTGTGATACTCATCGCACACGAATAGCAAGTAATTTTTAGACCTCCAATGTATGAAATCTAAATGTTAGCTTATTTTTTAATATAACAAATCTGGTCGATGCTAAAATTCACTTATTGTCAGATAATACAATAAAGGGCATTAAAACCCAAAAAATTATAATCTGTTCCATATAAAGGGATTACACTTATCACGACACCACTGCACCGGCTAGAAGATAATAAAATTATCTTTAAAAATAAATAAAATTTAAAATCATATTGAGGCTAGAAATGTTAACCCGTAGTCCTTTCATATTGACAACTGTAAAAAAACATACAACTGTAAAATATTCGAAACGCTCTACCAAACGAGTAAAATATTTAACTGAATATATTATTGTATATTTCACCATATCCTAATACTGCGAGTTCTATTGAAAAATACTCTACATATTTATTCACGATATATTCTCTACCTTCGTCAAATTTATACATTGTTTAACACTCCTGCTCTACATGTATATTTCATCCTGTAAGTCCTTAATTTCCAATTTTCCACGCTAGTGGTCGGCGCGTCCGCTCCCAGAGTTATGGTCGACCATAAATCTATAGCCGGGAACTGAACCTGGGTCGCATGAATGATCTACAGAATTAGAGCTATTCCGTGCTTGTCGCCCGTCTCTATGACGTATTGTGGGAATGTACGTGTCGTTTGTGTTTTATGTGATGGGCTTTTGTGAGGTGACGGTAGAGATGGGGTACTCTATCTTGCGCTCTATGAAATTATTTTAAAATTGAGTGGCTACTTTCAACGTTGGGTTTTGATTAAATTACTTCATGTAGGTCTTTTGATTTTTTTAAATAGATCAAGTTGAAAACCAATGCTGTAGTATACTAATGCACTAAAATGAGTATGAGTATCCTGTGTTGTTGAATGTTGTGCGCGGATTTTTTCGGTGTATAAAATTTATAAAAATGTTAATATGTACCTAGTCAGGTCATAAGTATTGTCACACAGTAAAAACTTTTATTGTAGAATGCTGGCCACAAAAAAGTTTATTGAATTCGAATTTCAAATTGTTCATGAAAATAAAAATGTATACTTTTTAGAATTTTACTCATTTTTAAATATGGAGTGGACGCTTAAAGAAGACCGTGTTGCAGTAATTGCGTTGCATCGTTGCGGTTACGCGCCAATTCAAATTTTTGACATACTGAAAAATTTGAATATAACCAAATGATTCCTTTATCGTACCATCAAACGATACAATGAAGACTCTAGTGTAGATGACAGGTCAAGAAGTGGTCGCCCTCGGTCTGTTAGGACTCCAGCAGTGATAAAAGCTGTGAAGGCGCGAATTCAAAGAAATCCCAAACGTAAGCAGAAACTGTTGGCCCTTCAGATGGGGTTAAGCAGAACCACGGTTAAAAGGGTGTTAAATGAAGACTAAGGGCTTCGGCATATCGAAGAAAAACAGGACATCGTTTGAATGCTCGTCTAATGGACCTGAGACTGAAGAGATGCCGCGCTTTGTTGAAGCGGTGCGCGGGAAAAAAATATCGGGAAATTATTTTTTCAGATGCAAAAATTTTTACCGTAGAAGAGAGCTACAACAAACAAAATGATAAGGTGTACGCACACAGTAGTGAAGAAGCGAGCAACAGTATTCCGCGTGTCCAACGAGGTCATTTTCCATCCTCGCTCATGGTATGGTTGGGAGTTTCTTATTGGGGCTTAACAGAGGTACATTTTTGTGAGAAAGGTGTAAAAACGAAAGCAGTTGTGTATCAAAATACAGTCCTGACGAACCTTGTGGAACCTGTTTCTCATACCATGTTCAATAACAGGCACTGGGTATTCCAACAAGATTCGGCGCCAGCTCATAGAGCGAAGAGCACACAAGACTGGCTGGCGGCGCGTGAAATCGACTTCATCCGACACGAAGACTGGCCCTCCTCCAGTCCAGATTTGAATCCGTTAGATTACAAGATATGGCAACACTTGGAGGAAAAGGCGTGCTCAAAGCCTCATCCCAATTTGGAGTCACTCAAGACATCCTTGATTAAGGCAGCCGCCGATATTGACATGGACCTCGTTCGTGCTGCGATAGACAACTGGCCGCGCAGATTGAAGGCCTGTATTCAAAATAACGGAGGTCATTTTGAATAAACTTTAGTGTCATAAGAATCTATGTTTTGTTAAGTTCATTTTGGTATATAAATGGTTACATAATGAATAAACTTGTTTCAATTATTTTATATTAAACATGTGACAGAATTTATGACCTGACTAGGTATATTGTATATTAGATAATTAAGTACATTGTCCTTCGATATAAAGAATATAAAATTCTGGATGATAATTATATTTCAATATAATAAAAATCTGACATATTTACTTCTGAAAAATAGAAAAAAAATATTGTACTTTTAAAATACATATCGGTGACAGGTTTGTATTGTTTAATAGAGGAAGTATATTTCCAAAGCATAACATTTAGTAGCCGGCTATTGGACAAAAACTGGTAATACTCGCCATTATTGACGCGCGTATTAACCGTATTTGTAACGTTAATATTATGGAAATAAAGTGGATTTTGGCTTGTATTTTTGCTAACTACTTATTACCTTCCGAACACCGGTTTCTCTGTGATACATGAGAGGTTAATCACATAGTTGGCTACATTTTAAACTAATTATCACTTGTATAATATAAGCTCACACTTGTATACCTAGTGTTAATTTTCTTGGCAGAACTTATTTTTATTATGTGGTCAATGGTGATGCCGTATCACAACAAGCGAACTGAAGTGCGCTACAGTAATATAAACTCAAAAAAATATTGATTGCCTGACGTAGAAACCTAAAATTTCAGTGGTACAGATCCAGTTCACAAAATACTATATAAGACATAATTTAATTAAATACTATTTTTAATAACGCTTTTATTTTCATTAAGTGTTCCGAGGAGTTCCTCAACTTCCAAAGTGAAAAACTTATATTTTTACAGATTATTGCCCCGTCAAAGCCGCTTTGAAAACCTTTTAAAAGGAAAATAACAAATATAGAAACTTTTGCTTTTTGTATTTACTTTTGATTTTAAGAAGTTTTTTGGCTTATTAGGAACTTCATTTATTAACGTTTGCTTTAGCTAATTTGTACCTTATATTGATTCAAATATTAATATTTGGGCTCTAACATTTCTGTATCAAGTGGTGTAAAGGTAAGTTGTATCTCATTTATACAATATATTATGAAAAATAATGGAATAATAAAAACTCCGTAAAGCTATGTCTATACATATAGTAATAACTTAGATATTAATAATACTAGCCCTGTATTAAACATTGTCCCACAGCTGGGCACGGGTCTCCTCTACTAATGAGAGGGGTTAGGCTTTAGTCCACCACGCTGGCCTGATGCGGGTTGGCAGACTTCTCATACCTTCGAAAAACTCTCAGATATGCCGGTTTCCTCACGATGTTTTCCTTCACCGTTAAAGCAAGCGATAATTAACATTTTAATACACACATAACTTTAGAAAAGTCAGAGGTGTATGCCACTTGGGTTTCGAACCTACGACTTTCGTCTTGACAGTCCGTATCGCAACCAACTAGGCTATCGCTTAGATATTAGAACTTAGATATTGCTAAAGTAAAATTTAAATTGTATTTCTTGTTATTTTTGAACCATCACGTTCAAATAGTATTGTAACTAACAAAATAAATGGTAAATATTCAAACTAAATATCACCAAAATTCTAAGCGAAGTGGTATCAAAGTGACCTAGAATATGATAGCAATACTGCTAAAACAGTTCGTGTGCATTTACCAGCGGATTTCGTCGGAAAAAATCACTGAGGAATGAGAATGACAAACTATCATAATCTACCCACCTTTTTTGTAACACTTGTACATATTGAACTAACGACTATCGTGTCTATAGAAATAATATCATAAAGCCAATTACAGTCATAGCAATTCAAAATGACCTCAATCTGAATACGGTTCTAAATCAACACAAAGTTTGATTGTCCGTCGGGTATAGCGGGTGATGTCCGAGATCTTTGGTATTGAGTGGATAAGATCGACCGTGTCGACGTCTCGGTTATTGCCTGGATAACTTCACTAGAGATTTGGGTCAAAACTATACTCAAGTTCTATAAAGAAAATTGAATTAGTTCTAAAATGAGATTTTGTCTATTGCCTTATTGTTCTAGTAGTAATGTACATACGCTGATAAACTAGTAAGGTCTTGGGTTCAAATACGGAAATAAATCACAAATGATTTTTCTACGATATGGCAATGGTCATCTATCACATCATGGTATGAAAATACACCTGAAAAACCATAGCTGTATTAGTTGCACCTTTGCCAAAGCATATATATGGACCGTTTATTTTGAAAGTGGTGTAAGTCCATTTTTGAGAAAAATGAGCTATCACGTAATTCATGCTTAATTTAATGTAATTTTTTATATATAGCTAGTCCGTGTTTAATTTCTAAAAAAAATCCCATGTTTTGTACAACTTAAAATCGGTCGGTAAATGAAATTGCATAATCATCGATTATGAAAGTGGTGTAAGTCCAATTGACAGAGGCAGGTGGCATAGCAGATGGATGCCGATCAGTGTTTTGTTATTTTTCATTTATTTTATACTAGCTGTGTCCCGCGGTTTCACCCGCGGACGATTTGCATTGTTTCCCCTCCGTCTTTCCACTACTCGTAAGTTAAAAGATAGACTGGCATTGATTTGGTTGAAGGTTGTCCAGTCGGAAAACAGCATTGAGATAATTGACCACAAATTTTTACTCTTGGGGCATTCATACCTTCCGAACGATGCAGATTTTGGCATCATAGAAATGGCATTGAGAAAAATGAATTTTGTGTACACACCACAAGATTACTATAATGTAATAGCGCAATGTAGAAAACAGGATAAATTCATTTTATATGAAATGAAACGGAAGAATCAACAAAAATCTCCAAAATGCAATTAAAAAACAGATAAAAAAAATACTAATGGGGAACAGGTCAATTGGTTGCAAATATGTTGGTTGAGGTTCCTCAAAATTGCACCATATACAATTTTTTATAAAACAACGATGTCGGACGCAGAATTAAAAATTATCAATTTATTACCTCTACGTCCTGGAAGACCGTTAAAATTTGAAAAAATCGCCCTGGAGCCTTTGTACCAAAATGCCAGACCTATTACGTACGAAAAATATAAAAACATGAAGCAGCTACTACCCTATATACCTCCGGTGCATCATGCATATTTTGAAACACTACCACATGCAGAGAATAAGTAAATTCTTGTAATCAGTATCTTGTAATGACAATGTAATTGCCGTCTAAAATAAAATTTGATGTGTTGTTATGCGTATTTGTAAACAAAATTATATTAAAATGAAGTATATTTTAAGCGATATTTGATTTTTCAAAATTGAAATTAAACGATTTTTACAATTGTCTAATTTTGAAAGTGGTGTAAGTCCATTTACAGCACATAAATATGTGTTATCGTAGTCTAATTAGCCAAAAACAAATTTATATAAACAAATTAAATGTTGATAAAACAATAGAAACAATGCCAGACCTCATATGATTTGCCTGTATTTTTAAATCAACAAATATAGTAACCTTTAATTTTCTCGAAACAAAAGAAAATGGACTTACACCACTTTCAAAATAAACGGTCCATATATGGAATTGTATTAATAAAAAAAATGCAGTGAGATATTGTTGTCTTTGCGTTTCGAGACGCCATACACTTATCTCGTGACCATGACACTTTAAAGTTTCGAAAGCGTCGGGACTAGAAAGCAAAATAAACCGCGATTACATTCGGAAAAAATAGTTTTATTACTATCTGCAAATTGTATAGGCTATAAATCTAAAAGTTTTTTAATTCATAAAAGTACACCGACTTCAATAAAAAACAAATTACATAATGTGAAAGTTGCCCTCGATTTTTCTGAGATCTCATCATCAGATTCTGACTTGGAGACAATGAGAAAACCTAGAAAGTATAACCTTTTAAATAAAAAAAGAATTTCTCGAATCGGTCCAGGTGTCTTCAAGTAATCGGGGAACATACATAAAAAAAAGATTCCTACGTATTAAAAACCTCCTCGTTTTTTGAAGATGGATAAAAATAACTGTATTTTATAGTCTCTGGACAAATTTTCTTAATACATTTCAGAACCACCTCAATTAAACCAGTTTAAATTATTAATAAGCCGCGTTAACATCGATCCACGCGTTTCGGAACTACGCAGCTTCGGGACTACAAACTGGTCCGGGGCTAAGACAACCCTTTTGTATCGCAAGTTAAAACGTGAGATTTGATTCATTATATGACCATCTTATTATGTCTTTGCAAATTATGAAATATTTATATATACAACTGGTGGTCCTGGGCAGATGTCCTGCCATAAACCGCCTTCTCTGTGGACCGAATTGTCGTTGAAAAAATAATAAATTCAGATCTCGATAACAGCGCCACCTATCGGATCTAAAACTATCCTATCTTTTAAGTTGGACCCAACCACACACATACACAATATTTCATTGATGGTTGAGTGGTTTCAAAGTCTATAAAGGATATAGGTAGAATACATTTTTGTGATATATATGTCGGGTGCAGACATGACCGCAGGCCGGTCATGTCATCAGGCAGAGGTTGTGAGAGGGCTTACACATCCCTCTCTGATCTCCAGATATTGTCAGGATGCATAGCGTGTAATAGTTCGGTAGTAAAACACAAGGTTAACACTTCAGACTTTAGAGTTTATTAAATTACTGCCAGTTCGGAATGCAGTCATCCATGGGGAAGAGCTGGCAAGAAACCCTATGGTTGCTCTTTTAAACACAGCACAAACTAAGTTACTATAACTGATACTAATTACAGTCTCACAACACGTTAACTTATTACATTACACAGTATTTCGGCATTACGACCTCTAAGTTACTAGCTTTTCAAGATTGAATGTGGAATTCCTCTCAAAATGACAAGGTGCACGCTTTTATTATGATATTTTCTATAGTGCCCCACTCGTGCGCGAGATCACGCGATAAACTAGTCAAATCCACCCTCAAAATAGCAAAACAAGTGGCGGTGACATTTTACAATAAAACGAGTCATTTAAAGTTCAATCCAGTGTCCGTATTCTTTATGCTCCGACACGGCCTTCCTGACAGCTCACACGTCCTCGTGTGTACCTGAAAAGCAGAAAAAACTCACACAGTAAATGTATTCACCCGCTCGGCCAATCACTGACCAATGATAAGCAAACACAAATTTCGGTGTCCAATTAGCACAAAAAACCACATTACTGCCAACAATCAGTACCTGTTAACTTGGCCTCAATAAATGTGAACTTCTACTAACTTTGTAGTAAATAAATCTCACACCGAAACTTGGTTCCCAAATTGTACACACATCACATTTTAAATTACAATGATTAATTGTGGTATACCAACCACTTTTTCAAACCACTGATGACGTTCTCAATCCCGTCAAAACCCAAGTACTCAAAACTACGACGCAACCAGAGCAGTGCAGACCGGACAACAGCGCCCCTTCAATCTACGACCACCGCAGCAGTTCGTACGACCCGGACAACTGCACCCCTTCGACTCACTCCCTGGTCTACGTCAACTAATAGCCCGGATAACAGCGCCCCTTCGATCTACCACCCAGAGTACGACCTGGACAACTGCATCCCTTCGACTATTTCCTTACGCACCAAACCACCTTGCCCCTTATCCAGGATTGAGCACACCATACAGCCCAAACAACTTTTTTTTGAACAATAAGGGTTTCTTCACACTAGGTAGGCACCATCAGTTAAACCGTATTTCATGGTAGGAAATCCAATACCACCTTTACCCGACCCAGGAATCGAACCAGAGACCTCACTCAGCAAGTCGTAAAGCGTAAGCAATTATAACTGCACCGTCGAGGCAGGCGTATTCTTACCTCGCAGCTAATTGCTCGCTTTAGTAGAGGGTACAACAACAAAACCAGAAGCGACTCACCAAATCCCAATTACATCCATGCGCGCAAGACTCGTTTAGGCATAGCCGCGCCCCAGCCGTGCCACAGACACGTCACAGACGCGCCACAGACGCGCCACAGACACGACACATATGCGCCACAGACGCACCACACACGCGCCATGGCTGCGCCACAGATACGCCACGGCAGCGCCACAGATAAGTCACGGCAGCGCCACAGATACGCCACGGCAGCGCCACAGTCCGCCACGGCAGCCACCGCATATGGAATTTAAACACAAAATCATTAACACAGTAATCATCGACGCTTAATATTTTCTAGATTTTTTTCATAACGATCATTATAAAGACTAACGTTAGAGGCTCTTTTTTACAATTTGTTATAATCGCACGTTTAAATTATCTTAATACCCGTAACCCTTCTCATGTACAGTAGACTACAGTTCATTGAACCCTTGTTACCACGTATAACGCGGTAGACTACCATACTTTACCATTACTCATTTTATGATTATAGAATCAAATGAAATGAAATGAATCATAGATAGCATTATGCAAGAGGCAAAGTTCGCACATAAAACCAACAAGTAATGTTCTCTCATCTCTCAAACAACAAAAAAATAACACAGTACCAAACTATTACATCACCTGAACGATAGTGAGCGCTGTCCTCCATCGCACTTCTGATGTCGGGTGCAGACATGATAGCAGGCCGGTCAGGTCATCAGGCAGAGGTTGTGAGAGGGCTTACACATCCCTCTCTGATCTCCAGATATTGTCAGGATGCATAGCGTGTAATAGTTCGGTAGTAAAACACAAGGTTAACACTTCAGACTTTAGAGTTTATTAAACTACTGCCAGTTCGGAATGCAGTCATCCATGGGGAAGAGCTGGCAAGAAACCCTATGGTTGCTCTTTTAAACACAGCACAAACTAAGTTACTATAACTGATACTAATTACAGTCTCACAACACGTTAACTTATTACATTACACAGTATTTCGGCATTACGACCTCTAAGTTACTAGCTTTTCAAGATTGAATGTGGAATTCCTCTCAAAATGACAAGGTGCACGCTTTTATTATGATATTTTCTATAGTGCCCCACTCGTGCGCGAGATCACGCGATAAACTAGTCAAATCCACCCTCAAAATAGCAAAACAAATGGCGGTGACATTTTACAATAAAACGAGTCATTTAAAGTTCAATCCAGTGTCCGTATTCTTTATGCTCCGACATATATATAATAAGTAAAAAACGAATACCTATTTTTTTAACTAATAATTATTTTATTTACATAATTAAATATAGACCACGGTTATATCTAATACAAAGGCACCAAAAGTCTACTTAGTTCAAAATAAAACAGATGTTTAGATCTTGAGTAATGTCGACTTTGATGCTAGGGACCTTAATATTTTGTAGTGTTTGACCCAATTCTATTGAAGTAGCCGCCGGGTGCCCAATTGTCATTGTACTGTCCATTGCTTTCAATAAAATACGTTCGGTACATTTGCATCTCAGACACATTGTATGCGTAATAACAGCAATATATTAATTTATTCATATTTTAAGTTTTTTACATATATAGTCCGACAAACGAGCCAGTGGGTCACCTGATGTTAAGTGATCTCCAACATCCACAATACCGAAAGTATCACATATGCGCTGTCAGCCTTAAAAGACAGGAATAGGGATTAGGGAAGGGAAGGGGGAATCAGGGCCTCCGGATATCTCACTTGCCATACGAAACGCGACAGTGAACTGTCACTTTACGTTGGTTTAAATTGCAGATATATAAGTTATTAATGGATAAGTTGCATATTATAACGAGCAAGAGTTGGGACGATCAATTACGTAACCATAAGACAGTAGAGAAGAGTAGAGAGACAGAGGGGGAGAGAAATAGGCTGAGCTTGCATAAATTGTCATCAGCACCACCAGAAGTTTTATCAGGGGAACCATTACGTAATTATACAATCTATTCCGATTATTCTGGAACTGAAACGATTCTTGAAATACTAATATACTACACAATTATGAAACCATGGGGCAAAAACACTTACTTTTCGTTGTAGCAAAAGACTACTCGAAAGAAGAGCAGCAAGTAAAAATTTAATTAGGTACGTAAAGTATAGAGATATAGTGCTATGCATGTAATTCTTAAGATTTAAATGAAATACAAAACAAGTTCGCTAACAAATCCCAACTTAATTAAGACCTAACTATGACTAATTATAAGCCAAAAACACATAGTTATATTATCAAATACGTCTAAAATTCCTTAGAAATCTGAGTTATACTTGGTATGAAAAAATGTGAGTTATTTGTTTTGCAGACAAATTCCTTTCAAAGACAGAGCCATCGCGTCGTCGAGGCGAATCCGCCGGTATTCCCGCACAAACGGCTAGCAAATCCTTGCATAGTTGGGTCATAGTGTAGCAGATAGCAGTAGGTAAATTAACATTTCTCTTAGGAATAAATTATTGTGTTTCGAATTATAATTATTAATGAGAATAAAACACAAGTAAAGTAAGCACCTTTCGGCGTGGATAAAAGAAGACATCTTTGTCTATAAAATTTAATATTGTTATAAACATACAAAAATATGTGTCGTTTTTGATTGGTTCAAATCGTTGACGAAATATTGTGTGTTGATCGAACCTGCGGCCTCTCTTCTTAGTTGGCCTTTCACCTGTTGCGCTACGAAGGCTAACTATGATAATCAGATTTTTGTTACTAATAGTTTGGTTTTTCTAAACTATGTATGACTATTTATACTATAACGCCTCCCTCAATCATCACATACACACATTTTGAATATTAGTAATCTACACGTTTTAACATCATTACTCATGTTATGTGATGACAGCCTCCGTGGCGCAGTTGGCCAGTAGCCAGCTGCGAAACGAGAGGCCGTGGGTTCGATTCCCACACCGAGATAAATGTTTGTGTGACAGGCAGATATATGTTTTTTTTTTAATCTTAATAGGCTTGCGTTTGACCACTATCTCGCCTGATGGAAAGTGATGATGTGGTCTACGGTGGAGCACGCTTGCCTAGGAGGATGTGTCCGGGATCTGGGTGCTGTGAGACCGAAAGTCACTCGTAGTCCCTGATTACCACAGGACTCGTATCTTAGTGTTGGGTCGGTGCTATGTGTGTGACTGTTGTGTGCTATTTATTATTATTATTTACTTGAGCTACTGTTCTGCAATCACTGCACCAGTAAGATGAGAGAGTGCCGTCCCTGAACCGCCGCGGGCGTGTGCCCACGTGTCCTCATATTTCATATTACAAACCCCAGAGGGACGACAACTCTACTTTCAACTCGGACTCTCTGTCTACTTTTAAAGTCTTGTTTGTAGAACGATAAGAGTTCTTAAAATATAGTCCACGGTTTGGTAGATTTATTTCAGCTGAATAGAGGTCATGAAGTATTTTCAATTATTTGAATATATTTGCTAATTGTGACGTTTTGGAAGATAATACTAATAAATCGTTTATTAACAATGTTATTAAAGTATTGAGTCATTCTTTGAGTCTTGAACTAAGCACATGCTTGTATCTCAATTTTCAATTCTAGGTTATATATATAATAATACTAGCCTAACTTTAGAAAAGTCAGAGGTGTATGCCATTTGGGTTTCGAACATACGACTTTCGTCGTGACAGTCCCTACCGCAACCAACTAGGCTATTGCTGCTTTATGACATAATTAGACCCAACTATACTTTTACTTCAATATCGAAATCTGTATTTTTATTTATTTATTTATTACACTTTATACAGATATATGTACAGGCGGACTTAATGCCTAAGGCATTCTCTACCAGTCAACCTTTGGGTGGTGCAGAAAACAATTAAGGCAGGTGTATATAACAAGAAAAGGAAGTAGAGAAAGTGTTCATCATATATGATATAAGAATACATATATAAGACTTACATACATGAATATATAGTAATACACATACAATATAGTACAAAAATAAAATATATAACATAATTCTATATACAACCATACATATATATATATATATATATATATATATATATAAATATATACATACACACATATAAATATGAATACCATACTATCGTGATGACTCTGCGACACCATCAAACAACAACTTCCGAACTCTGGTTTTAAAAGTTAGGCGTGTAGTGGCCGACCTAATTTCTAGAGGGAGCGAGTTCCAGAGGAGTGTTGATTGAACAACAAAAGAAGAGTGGATAAAGTCAGAACTATGTGGTGGACATTTGAGAAGAAGACTGCTTGAAGAGCGAAGATTTCTGTCGTGGTTACTACCAAGGTATTGAAAGTGGGACGTTAGATAGGCAGGTGGAGTGGGGGACGTAAGAAAAGAGAAGAGGGTAGTGAGTGCACGCAAAGAGCGGCGCTGACGGATAGCTAACCATTTCAGTTGAGAACGATAGTATGATACATGGTCGTATTTGCGAAGGTTAAATATGAATCGAATGCAGTTATTGAGAAGTCGGTCAAGTTTATTGAGCTGATCTGCATTCAGGTCAAAACAGCACACATCGCCATAGTCGATCAGCGGGAAAATAAGGGTTTGCACAAGCATTGTCTTGGTCTTAGATGGCAAGAAATTCTTCAAACGATATAAAGCGCGAAGAGTACCAGTAACTCTTTGGCATACAGAAGTTACCTGGGCTCGCCAACTCAGGCTGGAGTCTATGTGTAACCCTAAGTCCTTGACACAGGGGCACCAAGGAATAGCCGTGCCATCAAACTCAAGACATGGAACAGTCGTGATGTCCAGTCTGCTCAATAATCTTGAGCTACCCACGATAATGGCCTGACATTTGGTTGGATTGACAGACAGACCAAAACTGTCAGACCAAGCCTTTAAGTATCCCAAGTCTTTATTCACACTGGCTACAGCTGCGGACACACAATCGACGCCAGCCTGAGAGTACAACTGCAAGTCATCGGCATACAGATGATATGCACACTGAAGATTTACAGACAAGAGATTGATAAATATAGAAAATAACAATGGAGAGAGAATGCCGCCTTGAGGGACACCAGAGTCGATATTGCACCAATTAGATGAAGAAACATCAAGATGCACCGACTGCTGACGCCCACGAAGATAGGATGAGAACCATTCTAGCGCTTCTGGAGAGATCATAAGATGGGAAAGGATCGATAGGAGGATGTCGTGACTGACGGTATTAAAGGCGTTCGAGAAGTCGACCAAAGCCAGTATTGTAACTTTGGTGTTCTCCATGCCCGCCCTAATATCGTCAGTCACTTTGAGAAGGGCAGAAGTGGTGCTGTGGCCTGGTCTGAACCCAGACTGGAAAGGGCTTAGCAGTTTGTTCAGGCACACAAACTGCGAAAGCTGTCTGTGTGCACAGGCTTCCAGTACCTTAGATAAGAAGGGAAGGATAGATATAGGGCGAAAGTGGTTGGCGAGTGAGGGATTTGGTATTTTTGGGAGAGGAATGACAAAGGCTTTCCGCCATAAAGACGGAAAAGTGCCAGTGATGAGAGAGAAGTTGATGATATGGGAGATGGGAGAGAGAAGGAGGTCCAAGATCGGAACTACCATGCGACGGCTGATGTCGTCACAGCCCGTAGCATTGGACTTAATGGACAGGATAATCTTTTTGATCTCACCAGTAGACACTGGAGAAAAGTAAAAGGGGTTGATATCGGTAGTGGGGATCCCGGATAAGAAATCCAAAGTACGACTCTTGGTCTGTTGGTCAATCAAGGGGTAGGTTGTGAAATGACGGTTGAGATCATCCAAAACAACAGTCGCGCCCTGGGAGTCAATAGGTTTTCTACTGCCAATACCTAGAGTTCCGAGGAATTTCCAGATATTAGCAGCAGAGGAATAGGTGATGTTACTGAGAATATGGCGGCGTTTAGCATTACGTATCATCTGGTTGCAACGATTCCTTGCAGTCTTAAACGAAGCCCAGTTGGCCTCCGAACGATCCCTTCTGTACTTACGAAAGGCCCGATCCCTACGCCGCATCGCCATTCGAACTCCAGGCGTTATCCACGGTGCAGGGGGACGCTTCAATTTAATTTTCTTTATAGGAGCGTGAATGTCGTATAAAGAATGGATGTTTTTATTAAAGATGTTTACCATCTCGTCGACAGTAGTGGCAGCGAGTAGGTGGTCCCAGTTTAAATTTTCAGCGTCTTTGTAAAGCGTATCTAAATCCATGCGACCAAAACAACGCAAGTGCATCACCTTTGGAATGGGTTTGGGAGGCTTTAGGGCGTAGGATAAGAAGATGAGGTCATGGTGAGAGAAGCCAGGGGCGGGAAACTGACCATGGTGGGTGACAAGTAAAGGACTAGAGGAAAGGATGAGGTCAAGCCATGTGTCGTTTCCATCGGTGTTGTGGTGAGTAGCTTGCAGAGGTAGGACATGCAGGCTGACAGACTCAAGGATATCTAGGAGTTTACGGGAACGGGACGAGCATCGGGAGAGGAGATCGGTGTTAAAATCACCCATGATGATGTGGTGTGCATATTCCGACCCTAAAGATTCCAGAAACGATTCGAGACTGGAGAAATAGTCAACAGAAGGGGGACAATAGACAACGCCAAGAAGGGCTTTCGCTCCCTTGGCGCAAACCTCAAGAAAAAGATACTCCGCTGACGCGGATAGAAGAGAAGAAGAAGAGGCAACTATTTTATGAGAGAATTCGCAGCGAAGATAGATAGCAACTCCACCCCCTCTCCTGTCGACTCGATCATTCCGAATCAGAACGAAGCCAGGGAGGGGGTATAAGACTGAAGGGAGATGAGGTTTGAGCCAAGTCTCAGAAATTAGGACGGCGTGAACGTTCGCATGAGCGAAAGTCTCAGAGAGGTCGCAATAGTGGCTTGGTATACTTTGTGCATTTATGTGACACACGTTGAAGGTATGCAAAGTATCAGACTGGTTAAAAGTTTGGCATACCAAGTCACTAAGCCCGTCTGTCGCAGAACAAAAGCTATCGCTACTTGACAGAGACACAGAGTCATTTGCGGAATGAAAAGATTCATTATCAGAACCCATCTGTAGAATATATGGTATATAAAATATAATATAAATAAAATACAATATGAATAAAATACAATTTAAATAAAATATAATGTAATTATATAACGAATTAGATATAAGCAAACCTGATAAGAAGCAATAAATGCTCTGCACCACCCGCCAGCCGACCCACACACTATATATACAATGAAGATAAAAAAAATATTAAATACAATTACTAAGACACGAAACAAAATTATAAACTTATCCCAGGATTTGAATACAAGAAAAACAAAAAAGAACTTAAGGTTTACACTGGAAGAGTATCAAGCAGTAAACCTTGATTCCGAGTAAAAAAAAAAAAAAAGGGAGAATGTTTAACATGACATCACACAAAACTAGGCAGCATGGTCTTCGACCTTAGCCGGTACCTTACGAAACAAAAATAAAAAAGAAACAATGTCAATGAAATGTTTACGTTAGGTTAGAAATCTTAGAACTGGCACTTAGGATAAATAATAACATGAAAATTGAAAAGTGAACAAGTTGTTATCACACTAAACAGAGACGGCACAATAACTTACTTTTTTGTTACGCACTATATATAACTAATCTAAAGCGACTTGAGGTTTGCACCAGAAGCTGTCGTAGATCTGCTATGAGTTCTAGCCTCGGACGATGAAGTGTTTGCCGCTTTTGGATATTTACCAATCAATGGATTCAGCTCATCCATGGAAGTAACTTTGTGGCGGCTACCATCCGGAGTTTTTACAACAACAGTGCCATCCTGAGACCAACACTCACGCATGCCGAAGCGCAGCCGCGCCTTGGCGGAAACCATCTGCCGGGGCTTAGTGAGGAACTCCTTCACCGATATGGATGAACCCTTCAGTTTTGATTTGGCTTTCCAAACTGTGGATCGATGATCAACTTGGGAGAACTTGACCAAGATTGGCCTATGGTGGTCTTGATTGATGGTCCCAATTCTATGGCAGGCAGAGATACTTGAGAAGGATATGTCCTTCAGTGCCATTGTATCATTGATGATGTTCAGGACAACTGTGGAGCAATTTTCTTTAGCACTCTCTGCCACCCCAAGAAACATTAGTGCTTTCCGACGGTGTCTTGTCTCCATTGCATCAATCATATGGGCACACTCAGTGATTTGTCTTCTAAGCAGACGAAGCATCTCAAACATGAGCTCCCTGAAAGTCCGAAACTCCTCTGCTACCCTTGCGACGGTGTCCTTGGCCGGTCCTCCAGTCTGCAGCTTCGCTTCAAGGTCTGCCATCTTTTTGGAGAAGCATTCCTCAAGCTTATTTTGAGTACTTTGGATGTCTGAGAGTTGAGCCATTATCGTGTTTTAGAATTCTAAAGTGTGCAGGTGCTTAGCTGGCAGGTGGTGTACTATGACAGTTGTCTCACATACAATATAGCAAATGTGAGTATAGTGACTTTGCACAGTGCCACATATAAATCAGGTATTTCCACGTACAAATTGTCCAAAATTGTAATTAATTTTAAATAAAATACACAGCTGATTATACAAAAACGTCTACACTTTTTCACACCTACCCGCCGTATTTCTTGAAAACAATTATATCAAACCAACAAATTTACTGCAATAGCAGTGTATTTATGATGATATTGCATATTGTATATACATAGTATAACTTATATTTTTTACAACTCTGATTATCATAAGCGCTATTAGCTACATGATCAATTCACGAATTTAAAATTAGATCTAATGCGACGTTGTCACATTAATCAAAGTTATATATTCGAGAATTTTTTTAGTGCCTCGATAGGCAGACGAGCAGACGGGCTACCTGATGGTAATTAGTCAGCGCTGCCCATAGTCTTCTGCAATACCAGGGCACAGCAAAGCCCACAGGACCGAGCTTACGTACATAATGAGCCGAACTATTTGCCCGTTTGCCGGCTTCTGCTAATTAAAATGAGGATAAGAATTTCTATACATATTTTGATATTAATCCTTCACCGTAAACCAGGTGCCTCGTAAAATATTGCTGTGGATTCACAATATCATTTTCTACATTTCTTGAGCATAATCAAAAAGCTTAATTACTCTCTCTAACACAACCTTCGGACAAATTGTTGGGTCCGTTGGCCAAAATTAATTACATTCACCCCTTATTGCAACGTTTTTTAATAATTTGATTAGCCTGAGTAGAGCCAGGTGTGAGGGGTTGGAAATTTTTGGTAAATTAATTAGTCATTATATTTTTTGTAAGGTTTTTGTATCTTTTGTGAAGACGTTCATTAATTACCACAGAGCAGGATGACGAAGGTTCAGCGAAAATAAGTTTGTAATAACAGATGTTTTATATTTTTTGTTCGACACTGAGAGGTACTTATTACCGTTTTGTTTATATCTAGTACTTTAAAATATAAAACTTTGATTGTTATTGAATAATAAGAATATGTAATCCTACTTTTCTACTAATATTATAAATGCGAATGTTTGGATGGATGGATGTTTGTTAGTCAATCACACTAAACTATCCCACGGGAATTATTCATATTTCCAGGATTAAAGTAACGTATGTGCTATTCCAGACTAAAATCTATCTCTGTGCCAAATTTCAATCAGATCCGTCCAGCCGTTGTAGCGTGATTGAGTAACAAACATTCATCCATCCAAACATTCGCATTTATAATATTAGAAGGAAGAAGGATTATATTTGTACTGCAATACCTAGGTACACACACATAGTTCTGAACCCACACTAGGTACAATCTGTATCGTGGGTATCAAGAACTACTAGGGACTACGGTCCCACAACACCCAGACCCGAAACAAATATCTATCTGTCACATAAATATTTGTCACGGTGCGGGAATCGAACCCACGGACTCTCGTTTCATAGCCGGATACTCGCCCGCTGCGCCACGGACACTGTCTATACTTTGCTGGCAGCTGCGGTGTACTCACCAAGATATATTTAAAATCGTTTTATAGAACACGGCGATGTATTACCTCTGAGTTTGAAATAAAAACCCTCCGTATATCAAGCGGATTCTCAGACCTTCCGACCCTCCTAAAATAAATCTCTTTTCATATAAAAATGCTTCTTATTTGATTGATCGAGCGCCATTTTTTCAGTTTGTTTTTGGTAAGAAAGGAATAGACATATCATGTAAGTAGTGTCAAACGGATTTGATACCCGTTAAACGGACTTCAAAAAAGAGGAGTATACAATTCAATACATATTTTCATGTGTCAAGAGATATCCCCTGTAAACATTAAATTGTTGAATGCTATAAATGTGAACAAAAATAAGTAAATTACACGCAATTCAAATCTGCTGAAAGGAGTACGTCAAATGACAGTAAAAGAATTCATGATAAGACCCGTGACGTCACGGTTCTCAGAATGGCCATTACTGTGCCGTTGTGCGAGGGAGATAGTGATATGTTCCCACTACGCAACCATTTTTGCTCATACCGTTATTTAAAATACATACTGTTTCCTCAATTTTCAAGCAATTTTGATTCTGTTTTCGCGTAAGGTTTTCTTTGGGTATTATATTCAGTTGCATATCGAATGATGTACAAAATGAAACACAAGAAAATACCCTATTATCGCTTGCCGCCTAACCCTTTTCATTAGTGAAGGAGACACGTGCCCGGCAGTGAGACGGCATATACAGGACTGGAAAATAATGGAAAAGACTTTGTTTACAAATAACCTTTGTAAACTGTGACTTAGTATTTATAGTGCCTGGAGGCAGACGGGCCACCTGATGGGAAGTAGACACCGCCGCCCATAGACTTCTAGTAACTGTATTGTTAACAATAATCCCAATACTATAATCCCAAGCGACATCTTTAAGGTAACAAAACAAGTTAGCACATATACGATAAGTCCTATTATCATCCTCCGATCCCACACATTATTTAAACCCGCCACAATGTTTTATCGCAGATGCCGAACGCTTCCGGAAATCCCCGAACGTGAGCGAAGCTCTTAATGCTATTAAATTTGGGAAAGATTTTTTGTGTGGGCGGAGTTTATCCGTTAATAACATTTTGTCAGTGTTGTATTAAAAGTCCCAGCTCGACTGGGGTAAAGAGAAACTCTTGTAAATCAAACCAAAAGTGGTAGAGACAGGATGTATATAGTTTGGTGTACAGTTTAAATAGGGTTGCTCGACTGGATTATTACCATAGTCACGCAGGTAACGGATGGTAAGGTGAGTGATATTTTCAGAGATCTAAATCTCTGTCTCTTTTCTTGCCCATTAAATGTGAAGACGCAGGCCGGCATGATTGTGTTGAGTAGCGGGTGATAGATCGTCTCTCGCTACTCGATACTCTAACAGAACGGCACTGCGCTTAGCATCACTGTGGTCACTATGCCGTGCCAGGATAAAAAAAATTACAATGCCTATCCTTTAAAAATATCGGTGTTCAAATGTTGTGGAGTTTACATAGCCTCGAGTGATCCAGTTGTACGTTTGTTGTGAAAAATCTACTCCCAAACAAAGCCAAAGCCCATCTCTATATAAAGTTATAAAGGAGTAATGACATTGGGTCGGTACGTCTGTCCGTACGCTAGCAGGGTTCCGGACTTCCACATCCGCTCCGGAAGAAACCCTCGTTACAAGCACGCAACCCAGTAGTATATAGATGGCCTACATGATAATTAGACAGTCTGGCTAAATGCTGGCTGGCATGATTGTGTTGAGTAGCGAGGGATGGAATGTCTCTCGCTACTTGACACTCTAACTTAACTAGTCACTTTGCCGTGCCAGAGTAAAAAAAAATATGTTTAAAACCGAACCACAGCCAGCTGGAGCTAGAGCCACAGCTTCGTGGTGTCTACTACCCCAGCCCGAACCAAGAGGTTCGCAAATTCGTATTTTTGCCGCACCATCAAGCTGTGGAACAGTTTGCCAGCTACCGTGTTCCCTCCCTCCTATGATCCTGGGTCCTTTAGGCGTAATGTGAAGAAGCTAAACAGCAGGCCGGCATGATTGTGTTGAGTAGCGGGGGATAGACTGTCTCTCGCTACTTGATACTCTATCTGGACGGCACTGCGCTTACCATCAGGTGCAGTGTGGTCACTTTGCCGCGCCAGAATTAAAAAAAAGGAACCCATAATTTCTAGTTTAATTGGTCTAATACTGAGATAAATACACATACACACCTGTAATCCCGAAGGGGTATGCCGAGGTGTAACTAGTACCACTTCGCCGAGCTTATTATTGTCCCATGATCTGATAGAACGAGCCTATCGCCATGCTGGGCACAATTCCAGACTCTGAGCGGATACTGAGTATTTCAGTAAACCCTAATATCACTTTACCCGACACGGGGATCAAACCCGAAACCTCAGCATAGCAGTCGTAACGCGTATGCAATTACAGTCATAATACTGAGATACTGGGTTCGATATGAACCCAGTATCTCGGACAACGAGAAATTAAGATTAGTCATTTAATAAAAAAATTGTATCCTGAACGTATTATTTTTAAAATATCATTTCTTTTCATTGCTTCTTCATTACACCATTTTCACAAAAAACCTTTGTTACAAAATTTTCTTCAACATCACCACGTCCACCATCAAAATTACGTTAATATTATCAAAAACCTCCTTAATACAGATGATAACTTATATCAAAGTTGATTGAATGATATCAGTAAAAGCTTTTGTTAAAGGTGCCAAGTGGTATATCTTACGGGATCTTTTCATTTTGCCGACACAAAAACTATCCCTTTTCGGTCACGCGAAACATCCGAAAGTCAAATGTAATTGAATAGTCAGCTTACAAAATGGCTTTTTATGTTACGTGAATATTAAACATTGAAATAATACTAATTTTATGGAGTTAAATAACAGCGATAGCCTAGTTGGTTGCGGTACGGGCTGTTAAGACGACAGTCGTATGTTCGAAACCAGCCCAAATTACATACACCTTTGACTTATCTAAAGTTACGTGTATATTCATAGATAATATGAATATACACGTATTATAATTTTGTATTGTTATGTTTTTTTTTGCGTCATGTAATTAAATTAAATGATTGTGAACATTATGTCTGACATTATTGTATTAATTAGTATTGTATTGATTAGTATTATTGTAGTTATTGATTAGTATTATTATTAATGTTAAATGTATGTATACTTTTTCTTTCTTGTAATCAGATTTTTTTCTAATTCTAACTCTAAAACTTTTAAATGTTGTATACACCTGTAAAGGCATTTCATATTGTAAAATTTCCTATCTATATAAATATTATTGCATTGTGTTGTGACATGTCGTTGGTGTAGCAAATAAATAATTATCGCTTACTTTAACGGTGAAGGATAACATAGTGAGGAAGAGGAAACCTACATACCTGAGAATTTTCGAACTACATTCAAAGGTGTGTGAAGTCTACCATACTGTATTAGGCCGGCGTTGTGGACTAAGGACTATCTCATATCATTAGAAGAGAATGTCCATGATCAGCAGTGGGACATTGATTTCAGGTATAGTATTATTTATGGTTTTCATCGCGGTTTATTTTTTTTTTTTGTCTAGACCAATAAAATCCGTAAAATTTGTTTTATTTCAACACCCAGCCACCCATAAGTTAAAAGCTAACAAGTTTTATTTTGAGACTGCGTAAAGATTATAATTTCAAGATTTTTCTAGTGGGCCATGCTCTACTAAAGAATGAGGTCTCGAATATTGAACACAGTCTCAAATTTTTGGGTAGCGTTTCAGCATTTGTGCGCCAGTCGTTGTTTAGAGTCTGAGATGGAACTGTGAACGGCGTCACCGGGGTTCGATACCCGTGGCATATGTGAGTTTGGCACCGCGCCACTGATATGGAAATTGGCTGCGATCCAATGCTACCCTAGAATGATGAAGAGGTACAGTATTACGGGTAAATAAGCTACATTATATTTCCTGTTAAAATAAATGGAAAGGAGTCCAAACTTCGTATTTTCAAGACAATCTCACCAGGTGTAAGTACACCCTGTTAACAGTGAGATAATTATATTCAACTATGTTCTATGGACATGCTTCGATCACGCTTCTAACTCAAAATAAAAATGCCTGTCAATTTACATGTACAAAAAATACTGTCACTCATTAAAATTAATTCATAGGCTAAAAACCCCGTGAACCTAAATAATACATACATACATATACACTCACGCCTATAATCCCCGAAGGGGTAGGCAGAGGTGTAACCAGTACACCCACTTTTCGCCAAATTTCGGTCCCATAATTTGATAGGGGGAGAGCCTATCGCCATACCGGGCACAGATTCTAGACTCCGGCTTAATACTGAGAATTTCTAGGTAGGAAAACCCAATATCACTTTTCCCGAGCCGGGGATCGAACCCGAGACCTCAGCACAGCATTCGTAACGCATGCGCACTTACAACTGTGCCACTGATAGTGGTAGAGCCGCGCTGTAGATATATTTGTCTATAGCATGAATGGGCCGGCTCGACCGGGGTAGTACCACTGTCTCACAGAAAACCAACGTAAAGTAACAGTTTACTATCGCGTTTCGTATGGTAAGTGAGATATCCGGAGGCCCAGATTCCCCCTTCCCTTCCCTAATCCCTATTCCTGTCCTTCAAGGCCGACAGCACATACATGATACTTTCGGTATTGTGGATGTTCATGGGTGGTGGAGATCACTTAACATCAGGTAACCCACTGGCTCGTTTGTCGGACTATGCTATACAAAAAAAAACTGAGGCAGTCAAACCAAAATAATGCACTCACGCCTGTAATCTCCGAAGGGTTAGGCAGAGGTGTAACTAGTACACCCACTTTTCGCCGAATTTCGGTCCCATAATGTGATGGGGGCGAGCCTATCGCCATACTGGGCACATTTTCCAGACTCCGGGCTAATACTGAGGCATTTCTAGATAGAAAAACCCAATATCACTTTACCCGACCCGGGGATCGAACCCGAGACCTCAGCACAGCAGTCGTAACGCATGCGCAATTACAACTGCGCCACCGAGGCAGTCATATTGATTTTCACATATTTGAAAATCAATACTACATCAGACCAATACGCATGTATCAGTCAACTAATAATAACATACACACACATACATACACTCACGCCTGTAATCGCCAAAGGTGTAGCCAGAGGTGTAACCAGCACACCCACTTTTCGCCGAATTTCGGCCCCATAATTTGATAGGGGGAGAGCCTATCGCCGTTTTTTTTTTATCCTAGCACGGCAAAGTGACCGCACTTCACCTGATGGTAAGCGCAGTACGGTCCAATTAGAGTATCGAGTAGCGAGAGACGATCTATCCCCCGCTACTCAACACAATCATGCCGGCCTGCTCCTTCACACTACGCCATGGGCAAGAAGGTGAAGAAGCGGTCGAGGGTCTATTGTCAGAGTACTTAGAAGGCCGCAAAATGGCCAACATTGTACCCCAACTCTAGACATCCAAAAAACCGGATGTACACTGGCTGATCCTGGAACGCGACACACTTGCATGTGCCACTATGGCGGGTTTTTCACCCTGTGTACGGTGGTCGCTATCCGGGCGGATATGAATATCCTACCACCAGCAGATAACAATAATAATAGCTAAAATAATTAATAACATAAGCTTATAATAACATAAAATATATAACACGTATAATTAACATTAAACATGCCGTACTGTCCTCACTGTATAGTATTAACATCAGTTGGTGAGTCGTTACCCACCGAGCATCTCCCATGACGTTCCCCGACCTTAACGTATTAAGCGGTGTTCTCTACATATTCTGACATCTCTATAGTTCATATAAGTTTGATCTAAAGATAATGTCAGAATAAATTTGTTTGTTTTTTCCGTTAATGGGCGAAATGACACAATTCTTATTACCAGGCATTGAAAAAAACGATGGTAAGGATTGGCGGTAGGTTAGTTCGAAGGACACTATACGAAGGTCTTGAAGTATAAAAAAACATTATAAATTGTTTTATTGACTTAGGTATATATATATATGACGGGTCGGGCGGTCATCGGTCGAGGCAGTGAGAGGGCTTACACGACCCTCTCAGATCTCCAGATATGGTCAGGATGCATAGCGTATGATAGTTCGGTAATAAAACACGAGATTAACACTTCAGAGTCTATAAAGACGAGGTGCTCTTTTATATTGTGATTTTCGTTGTGACCCACTCCTCTGCGAGTGAGATCACTCGATAAACAAGTCGAAACCACCTTCAAAATAGCAAAACAAATGGCGCTACCCACAGTTTACAATAAATAAAGTTATTAGCAAGTTCAATTCAGTATACATATTCATCACGATCCGGCATATACATTTTTATCCTAGCACGGAAAAGTGACCACATTGCATCTGATGGTAAGCGCAGTGCCGTCCAATTAGAGTAGCGAGAGACAATCTACCACCCGCTACTCAACACAATCATGCCTGCCTGCTTCTTCGCACTACGCCATGGGCAAGAAGGTGAAGAAGTGGTCGAGGGTCTAGTGTTAGAGTACTCAGAAGGTCGCAAAACGGCCAAACATCGTACGCCAACTCTAGAGACCCTCGACAAAAACCGGATGTACACCGGCTGATCCTGGAACGCCACACACTTGCGTGTGTTATGGCGGGTTTTACACCCTGTGTACGGTGGTCGCTATCCGGGCAGATATGAATATCCTACCACCAGGTTAAAGTTATAATATAAACTTTTGCTGAATTATGATTACAATTTGCCTTTAGAAATTACTTATCTGCAGTAAACTATGGATATTGCAACGCATATTTTCAATCAACAACATATGCTAGTACTCAGTATAAAAATAGTCATACAATTTTAAATGATTAATATTGCAAATAAATTGGGAAAATAGTTGCTGAGTCGACTTACTACAATCAAATCAGTATAGTAAAATTCATTTATAAAAATCTGAAGAAATAAATATCAATATAGCAATGACTTTCACAAAATAAATCTGCTTGAACTGAAATCAAATTAATTCCAATATAACTTTATTATTGTGGTTAAGGTTTGGAAATAATATGTTATTGTAAAATAAAAGGCATAAATAAATTACAAACTTATCACGATCAAACGAAATTAGATTTATGCTCCGATGAAATAAAAGGGGTCAAGCGTGACTCGCCGTTTGATTATGGGGTTCTGTATAGAAACTTTATGCTAATACCCGTCAACACTAAATTTCAATAACGGCCAAATTGATACGCCTATCTTACATAATAATAACATTGACATAATTAAATTAAAATTATCCTCTACAATTTTAATAATTATTGGTATATACTGCCTCGGTGGCGCAGTTGTAATTGCGCATGCGTTACGACTGCTGTGCTGAGGTCTCGGGTAAAGTGATATTGGGTTTTTCTATCTAGAAATTCCTCAGTATTAGCCCGGAGTCTGGAAAATGTGCCCGGTATGGCGATAGGCTCGCCCCCTATCACATTATGGGGCCGAAATTCGGCGAAAAATGGGTGTACTAGTTACACCTCTGCCTACCCCTTCGGGGATTACAGGCGTGAGTGTATGTGTGTGTGTATTGGTATATATTTATTTATTTTAAAGACATTGACATCACTGTAAAGATTATTCGTACTATAATCTAAAGTATTTTACTTCGAGTCTGCATGAAGCCGTCGATTCTAGTTGTTTCTAAATGATTTTTCTGCAATTGTACACGGTAAGTTTGGTATACAACCAACATCCATATTAGGATGCCCAAAAGCGGACCTGTCGCTTAACTAATTTAACGCGCCAAAATTTTTTGTTTGTCGCGTAAAACGTGTCTTCACAGTCCTTGTCTTTTTTATACCTATTGAGAATCATTCTCCATAACAACGTATCGGTAATCAAAGCAACGTGCGCATAAACGCGTAAAATCTTACTACTATTATAAATGCGAATGTTTGGTTGCATGGATGGATGGATGTTTGTTACTCAATCACGCCAGAATGGCTAAACGGGTCTTGTTGTAATTTGGCACAGAGATAGATTATAGTCTGAAATAGCACATAGGCTTCTTTTTTACCCCAGAAAAATATATGTACATAGTTCCCGTGGGACAGTTTAGTTTCCCACAGAGCATAGGGATTGACATGATTTTTTGCAAAGTGGCAGTTTAGAGATCGGAAAATGACATAGGTTACGTTTTATCCCTGAAAAAGAACGCGTCCTATGGGATAGCTAGATATTTTAGAAGTGGTACAGCCACGCTGTAGACATATTTGTCTACAGCATGAAAGGACCGGCTGGACCGGGGTAGTACCACTGTCTCACAGAAAACCAACGTAAAGTTACAGTTTACTGTCGCGTTTCATACGGTAAGTGAGATATCCCGAGGCCCAGATTCCCCCTTCCCTTCCCTAATCCCTATTCCTGTCTTTTAAGGCCAACAGCGCATACATGATACTTTTGGTATTGTGTATGTTCATGGGCGGTGGATCACTTAACATCAGGTGACCCACTGGCTCGTTTGTCGGACTATGCTATAAAAAAAGGTATAATAGCTTCAGATGCTTCCATGGATTGCAGACCTTTTCTTCCAAAAATAACCCCCAAATAACGGAGCCACGAGCAACAGCTAGTCATTTATAAAATCACACCACACCTGCCATACCTCATTTTCACTTGGCGCATACATCAGCGTGTTCATAAATATTTTTGCTCAATCAAACTATCTATTTCACTAGAATATATTGAAATAATAATTGAAAATACAGAATACAATATGATAATGTTATACAGCCGACACGCCATAACTCTTGATGACAATTACGGAGTTATGATACAATAATCTGTGTGACAAAGCTATTTCCTGATACGATACAAATTATAGACTGTGTGTAATAACAGTGCTTAACGCAATTAATGATTTCATTATTAATTGAGCCTCATTTATGAGAGGACTGCGTATATGTGACCAATTCTACGATTTTGCTTAAAGAGGTTTTGTTTAGGCATTTTTGACGCCATTAAAATAATATTTCCGTATGTACGTACTTATGATGATTTGGGCACACATTTTGGAGTGCAATCTAGATTAGAATTACTAACTGTGTGTATTTAATTATGCCATTCTTGTTTTATTTTTTTTATAACATAGTCCGATAAACGAGCCAGTGGGTCACCTGATGTTAAGTAATCTCCACCGCCCATGAACATCCACAATACCGAAAGTATCATGTATGCGCTGTCGGCCTTAAAGGACAGGAATAGGGATTAGGGGAGGGAAGGGGGAATTTGGGCCTCCGGATATCTCACTTACCATACGAAACGCGACAGTAAACTGTCACTTTACGTTGGTTTTCTGTGAGACAGTGGTACCACCCCGGTCGAGCCGGCCCATTCATGGTGTAGACAAATATGTCTACAGCGTAGCTCTACCACATACTACTGTATTCGGTATTGTGTCTTTAATAAATAAATAAAACGATAATGATATAGAAAACGATGGGGTAGGTTTTAAGTGAACTAATTCTACGAGGGATTACGGTCCCACAACACCCAAACTCGACACCAATATTTGTGGATTACACAAATTTGTCTCGGGGATCAAACCAGCGACTTTAATTTTGGTTTCGGTCGGTTGGTAGTCTTCATATATTATTTAAATTAATTTAATTCACTAAGCAAGCGATAAGTTGACAACGGACGTTACATTAGAAAAGGCAAAGGTGTATTGGCTTGGTTTCGAACCTAGGAAGTTCGTCTCGACACACTTTTCCGCTCCCAATTAAGCTATCGCTATTTTATATCGAATCCTATCTTCGTCGTATTATACAAAAATATTACATAGACTAAAGATTTAGGAAAACGTCTGTCATTCTAAATCTGAGCCAAGCCCCAAAGTCCCAAAAGCGACGTGGCAACATCAAAACGATTTCGCGACACGGTTTTTTTTTTATCAAACCGAGTACCGAACCCTGAAACATGGAATTAACCGTTCAGTCCGCGCATGAGGGATAGCACCCTGGGGACCATCCCAACTTTGGTAAGCTCGGTATATCAATTTTACATTATAAAAAAATATTGGGATTTTTCCCATTAAGGTCGATGCGTAATTTTGCAAGGATTAAATCAAAGCATTTTTGGTAATGTGACGAGTCTGTAGAGAGGAATAAGATTTATAAATATCTATGAAAATAAAATTTAATATTTATGAACATAATCTGATCGAACAAATCTTGTTCTTGGAAAATCAATTTAAAATATATTATTAAATTGCACAACATATTATAAATTGAAGCGTAGGTTGCAACCGAATTGCTTTTTTGTGAGGAAAATTGCGTATTGAATAGATAGATCAACATATTTTTGCACGCGGTGCTACGTGTGCTTGATGTTTTTGTAACATACATACATATACACTGTAGCCTGTAATCCCCCAAGGGCTAGGCAGAGATGTAACCAGTACACCCAATATCACTTTACTCGATCCGGGCATCGGACCCGACACCCCAGCAAAGCAGTTGCCACGGAGGTAGTCTGTGCAATTATGTTTTTATAACATCACAATAAATGTGTATGATGAGTGAATAAGTATAATATGACGACTGTTGCGTCCCTGTAACACTTATAAAACTGCATACTTACATGGTCATACACAAATGATATGACTCGTATAATACTCGTAGCATTACTCGTAGCGCGTAGTATACTCGTAGCGCGTAGCACTTATTAACTCCACACAAAGGGAAGACGCTAATTATAATTGATATTATCAATGGAGCTTCCATTATATAAATTAACATCAAAAGGTACATTTATAAATTATATTCATAAGTCATCAATCTGCGTTAAAACATTTGGGTACCTAAAGTGGTGACTCCTCGGGAGATTTACCAAATTGATATTTTATTATAGAACTATTTCGTTTTCCAACTAAATTTAGTTTGAATTATATTGGGATATATTTCGTTGAAACTGGAAACTAACTCAGATTATGTTTGAGCTCTCCCTGTACTAAAATATAGGGTAATTGGCCGTCCAATTAACGATGATATCTGTTCGGGAAAGTACTTTCTATTAAATCATTTTGCTATTTATGGCATGATGTGTGGCATATTTTAAAAAGCTGAAACTAAAAAAATAATAGAAGTCAAATAAGTTATTTTAATTAAGTATGACTTGCCAAACCCAAGCTCGCGTATGAATCCTCGAAGGGGTAGAAGTGAAAGTAGCAGTAACTATTCTACCCACTGTACCAATGTAACTCCTGTTTAGCCGGGATCAGTACTGACACGCATTTTTTAGTCACCGAGCAATGAAATCCGGCAAAACAATGAAAAGTAACAAAACTGAAAAATGTGTGATGTATTTATTTTCTACAGCAGAATAATATTTGCTAACAATGTAATTTTTGACAATATTTCAGATTTTTTAACTTTGTATTTACCGTTAGCGGCTCTCAGAAATTCATCTAATATTTAAGATTTTATTATACAAGCTGACGCTTTGAAGTAATACAAAATATAAAGTGTGTTTATTCAAACCATTTGTAATTTCAAAAACTTTTGTAGATGTATCGGATCACGTAGTTTATAAATTATTTGTTACATTTCATTTTCGGTACTAAAAATTGTTCTCAACGTTGTCGGTAAATTGTATGCAATGATTTTGATCACACGAGTGATGAATGAAAGTGAAGGAAAAATATGGAATGTACAAGCAGGATTTAGAAGAGGAATGGGTTGCACTGATCAAGTCTTTTCCATAAGGTGCATTGTAGAAAAACACTTAGCTAAGTCTAAAAAGGTGTACTGTGCCTTCGTAGACTTGGAAAAGGCTTATGATCGTGTGCCGAGGGATGAACTGTGGTCAACACTGTCAATGACATATTGGATTGAGAGCCGCCTAGTGAGTGCTTTGAGGTCCTTGTACAAGGACTCAAAAACCTATATAAGGGTAAATGGAGTGCACTCAGACTGGTTTAACATTTCTAGAGGTGTTAGACAGGGATGTGTTGCGTCTCCATGGCTCTTTAATCTTTATATGGACAGCTGTTTGACAGTTTTGAAAGGTATGGAATGTGGACTGGGAATGAATGATTTGCATGTCAAGTGTCTTCTTTACGCCGATGACCAGGTATTATTGAGGTAGTATTGAGTCATCGATGGGGGATCTACAAGACATGTTAAATGTAGTGAATGAGTCATTTAAATAGAAGGGAATGAAAATAAATGGAAGTAAGACGAAAGTTATGGTGATAGAAAGAGAAGAAGATGCTACCGAATGTAGCATAGCTATAGATGGTGAGAGAGTGGAACAAGTGAAAGAGTTTGTGTATTTGGGAAGCGTGATAACGAGAGATGGGAATGATGAGTGGGATATTGAAAGGAGAGTGATGGCAGGTAATAAAGTGAATGGTGCCTTGCACGCGATAATGAGCAGCCAGGCGGTGTCACAAAAGGCGCGAATGGCTGTTCATAATGGTGTGCTGGTACCGACACTTATGTATGGAAGTGAAAGTTGGGTGTGGCAGAAGAAGCATGAAAGTCGAGTAAATGCGCTGGAGATGCGTTCCCTACGGAGTATGTGTGGAGTCAACCTTGCTGATCGCATAAGGAATAGTGTGATAAGAGATCGTTGTGAGTTGAAGAATGATGTGGTGACTAAGATAGAAAGAGGTATGCTGAGATGGTTTGGCCATATGGAGAGGATGGATGAAAGGCACGATTTACGAAAGGTATTTATCGTGCGAAAGTGACTGGAAGAGTGGGTAGAGGTCGCCCGAGGAGAACTTATTGTAATCAAACAAACGATGTTCTCATAAAAGGGCAAATCAGGAGTAACTCCAACCGTCAAAAAAGTATGAGAAGATGTATGACTGTGGAAGAGGTGAAAGAAGTGTGTCAGGATCGTAGCTTGTGGCAGTCAATAGTCTCTGCCTACCCCCATGGGATACAGACGTGAGTGTATATGTATGTAATTTTTTTTTTCATTTCTGAATCAAAATTTATAACGAGGTTGTTGACATGTGGGATTTTGCCTCGGCTATTGTTGTCCCGATAGTCGGTACTGCCAATGGACTGACACCAAAGAGCCCCAAACAACGTCTCCAGATACTCTCAACTGGTTGTTGATCCAAAAGTCAGTTCTATTGGAGATACGTATTGTGAGGAGGTTCCTCACTCTGAGATCCTGACCGCCGGTGGCTTGGGCCCTAGGCCTCGCCATTTTTATATTTTAAAAATGTATTTTTATATTAGGTATATGTATAAATTTATATTTATAAATGTATAAAAATATCATGTTAAATAAAGAGTACGAAGAAACCTTATAAAATCTCCGACAACTTTTCCACGCAATAATTTTCAATCCTTACACGCATAAAGGGCGCGCTGTAAACCGCGCAATCCTCGACATAGGGTCGCTACGGGGATTCGGCACAAATTGTCCCGAGCATGTCCGTGCAGAAGACAATGTAAGGGCTCGGGAGCGGTGGATGATATGTCTGCGTATAGAATAAATACAATGAAGTGGAAGTGTCATTCCGGGACAAGGTAGTAATAAGATTAATTGTATAAATTAGTAATATTTAGTGGAAGTTGGTTTTGAAGTATGTGAATTTACCGATTCCATACTTTGCCGCTACATTTTATAAATAACTCAAATAATAAATTAGTATTTAAGTTATTATAATGTTAGTTTTAGCGCACTCTATGTATATTATACTGTACAAGTACACAATATATTATGTTCAACATCTTTTATTGCGGCACTTCGGCCTAACCTTATAGCGACACTGACAGTCGTCATAATATTACAGTTTAGTGTCACATCACAATATTAAATTAAAATTCTAACGGGCCTCTACGTATTGGTCTCGGTCCCACGAACGCCTTCCAATAGGCCGGAACTCTATAGCCCTGAAATTATGCTTCTTGCTTGCTTCTTCACAGTACGTTATGGGCAAGAAGGTGAACTATGGAAAGGTGCCTCTATGGCGAATTTTACACCCTGTGTGCGGTGGTCGCTATCTGGGTGGATATGAATATCCCACTACCAGCAAATGTTTTTTTTTTGGAAAAGGGGGGCAAACGGGCAGGAGGCTCACCCGATGGAAAGTGATCACCGCCGCCCATGAACATCTGCAGCACCAGAGGTCTTGCAAATGCGTTGCCGGCCTTCCAGGAAAGAATATGCTCTCTTCTTGAAGGTTCCCAGGTCGTAACAGTTCAGAAAGACCGCCGGCGACAACTGGTTCCACAGAGTGGTGGTGCGAGGCAGAAAATGCCTTAAAAACGCGCTGTTGTGGAACGTGGTGGTGTGGGTGGAATTTCTGGTTTGTGCGCGATGTCCGATCGTGAAATTTAGCCGCGGGGATCAATCCGAACAATTCCTCGGAACACTCCCCGTGATAAATGCGGTAGAAGATGCAGAGTGATCCAACATCTCTACGCAGAGCCAATGGATCAAGCCGATCGGAAAGAGTTTGATCGTCGATAACCCGAGCTGCCCTACGTTGAATGCGGCAAATGGAAGTAGCTGGTACTGGGGGGCTCCCACCTAGAGATGAGAACAGTACTCCATATGAATGAAATGAGTTAGCCTTTAGTCCTCTATGCTGGCTTAGTGCAAGTTGGTAGATTTCATATACTTTCTGACCAATAGTCTTTTGTACTTCCTCTTACCCACGATACAGGCTTAATCTAGTGTGGGATCAAGACTATGTGTGTGACTGTAGGATAAAAAAAATGTAATTCATGTCACTTCTATTGTGTTATATCAATGATCTGAGGGCCTCACGTGCTCCTGTTGATAGAATTGGCTGAGGCGCGTGACCGCACTGTGTGATTACAACTTACGTGATCTGTGTGGATAGAGTCGATCACATCAACTCTTGACGCTGTGATAATTAGGACAATGGAGACGTTTAGTTATTATATATGTTGGAGTGCCTCGGTGTCGCAGTTGTAATTGCGCATGCGTTACGACTGCTGTGCTTAGGTCTCGGGTTCGATTCCCGGGTCGGGTACAGTGATGATATTGGGTTTTTCTACCTAGAAATTGCTTAGTATTAGCCCGGAGTCTGGAATCTGTGCCCGGTATGGCGATAGGCTCGCCCTCTATCACATTATGGGACCGAAATTCGGCGAATAATGGGTGTACTGGTTACACCTCTGCCTACCCCTTCGGGGATTACAGGCGTGATTGTATGTGTGTGTGTGTGTATGTTGGAATAAACATTGTAAGTAAAAAACACTTGTAGGGTAGACTCACTTTACTGACACAGAGTTGTTCACAAATTCAAATCAAAGCAAGAGTGAATCATATTTCTTTACCTACACGGCTTTTATAGACGAACATAAACAAAATCAGGAAGCAGTGGATGTACAATAAATTGATCAAGTAGACGGAAAATGTAATAATTGCTTTTAAAATTAATAAACAATTAAAACGAATGAATTAAATAACAATAAATGAGATTGATGCAGTTCAAATGAGAGTACGTAACCTTTCTATTATTTTGTAAGACGACTGAGATTTTCTAACTTCTTCTAATTACCTTGCAATCATGCTAATTATAGTAACACATTTGCAAATTGCATTTCCAGTAAGACAAGCTATCTTCCATTCAAGGATTGACGCAATCTTAATCAATTATAGAATTGACTTAGTTCTTACACAATAAACTGTACCACATTACGAGTGCACGTCTCAGTATATCGTTAAATGAAATAGAAACGCTCTCGCATCGGCCCCCGCTCCCGCTTCTGCTCAGCTCTCCTCATCTGATTACACGGCGCTAAGTAATCTCACGTACTTGGAATATAAACCGAGGCCTTACAAAAATACATATCGCTTACAGTATGAGTAGGGTGTCTACACGTCGGTAAATTTCCCAAGATTTTTCTTATGTTGTGAATTTTCATCGACGGTGAAAAATATAAGTTACACTTGCTTACTCACCAGCACAGTTGTAAATAATAAGTTTTGTATTAACCTGTGTTAACCTGTGTAATGTGTATTAACCTCGCTACAGCAAGTAGCCGGCTTTGAAATGAGAGGCCATGGGTTCGATTCCGCCCCGACACAAATGTTTGTGTGACACACAGATTTTTGTTTCGGGTCTGAGTGTTGTGGGACCGTAGTCCCTCGTAGTTGTTGTTACCCACGATACAGGTTTTACCTAGTGCGGGGTTAGAACTATGTTTGTGACTGTTTGGTGTATTATTATTATATTAGTACCTTAACTAATACTTAGAAAAAATATATATATCTTATATTGCTGTCTCAACCTGATATAAATGTATGTTAAAATATCCTAACAAACTATTATCTACCAAAATTAATATTTATATTTTTTATTGTGTAAATAATTGCAATATTTATTAAAAGTGACGATTGTTAAATAGATAATAATAAACCACTAAAACAAAAAGGTCTAAACTCACTTATAAATAGAAGGCGCTCAGCAAAAGGGGATGATATAATAGAGCTGATATTATTTTGAATTAAATTTTAACAAAGCTTAAATCAAACCTTAACTGATAAAATGTATACAACAGGTAAACTTCATCGAGAAATAGATAATTCCCAAATGTCATACTATATATTTATTTCAAAACAATTTGTACCATGGAAAAGTCTCATTATAAGGCCAAAAATTGGTCACCGTGTTCATGTGTAAGTGGTCGCATCTGCCTCAGTAGAGGGCATGAAAGTAAAATGGTTAACTCGATTCAACCTATCGGATTATGTGGGTAACTTATTATTGTATTCGATTAGGACCTTATCAGATTTTTATGTTTTATATAAAAACACTTTATTTTTATATGGTTGTTATAGCTTCATAAAATTAAGTTTATTTTTTCATAAAAGATCTCAAATAATAGAAAATATTTAACGTCTGCCAATACGCGATTATAGGCTAATGTGGAATAGGTAAAATTAATCTCTCTTATTAGTAAAAAAGGTCTGTAAAATACATAGGTATATGCTCTTGTCTGTAATCCCCGATGGGGTAGGCAGAGGTGTAACCAGTACACGCACTCTTCGCCGAATTTATTACGATGCCATAATGTGATAGGGGGTAAACCTATCGCCATACCGGGCATAATTCAAGACTCTGGGCTAATACTAAGTATTTATAAATAGATTAACCCAATATCATTTTACCTGACTCGGGGATCGAACCCGAGATCAGCACATCAGTCGTAACGCATGCGCAATTATAACTGCGCCACCGAGGCAATCTGTAAAATACTAAAATTCAGTCAAGTTAACAGTCTACTTCTTTTTAATATCGGTATTTTTTTAAATACTTAGTGTCATAAGGACTCAATTCCCAGGTCAGGCAATTACAAATTGTATTTGGGATTCTAATTTGAAAAATCAAACAGACATTGACCTGGATTGGAGTTTGTGTCCAATATAGCAAGGCTAGCTGAAAATCTCCTCATCGGAAAAAATAAGCTCAGGGAACCGTAGGTGTAGTAGTTGTGCCTCTACATAGCCCTTTGGGTGTGAGTGAGACAGATGTGAGGTATTTTTATCAAAAATATAGCAACCTCGGTAATTTTTTCGCGAATCAGTAATATTTTGTATTTACACGATTTAATTATCCCAGCCCCTTTCCATCATCGGACAACAAGAGACACGGTGAAGCATCATCGATACATGGTTGATATTCCACCAGTGCGCACGAAGCGTTTTGCTAGTACATTTATCATGCGCACCGCTAGAGAGTGGAACTCTTTGCTGGAGTCTATATTTCCCAAAATATATAATCTGGGTATCTTTAAGTCAAGAGTGAATAGGTATCTTCTAGGCAAGCGTGCTACACCGCTGACCACATCATTACTTACCGTCAGGCTAAATAGTGGTCAAACGCAATCCTATTTATAGTAAAAAATATATATATTTAAATATAGAGCATTTTAGCTAAACCTGCACGGGTTAGCAAAGTTAAAAACCGACATTCTTGGCAGCTGCATCTATTATAAAATACTAGTTGTTGCTCGCGGCTCCGCCCGCGTGGAGGTCATGTTTGGGAGAAAAAGTATACAATACAAAATACTCATGCGTTTAACTTAAAAAATGACGGATTTTCATACAAACTTTCATCCCCTATTTTACCCCCTTAGGGGTGGTATATCCAAAAACCCTTCCTTAGTGGATGCCTACGTCATAAAAGGTACCTACTGTCAAAATTTCAAGTCTCTAACCCCAGCCGTTTAGGCTGTGCGTTGATCGATCAGTCAGTCAGTCAGTCAGTCAGTCAGTTTCTTCTTTTATATATACAGATCTGCATTCGATATAAAACAATGTAAATGTAGTCCGCTATGCATTATACAGGTGAAACAAATGGTTCGTCTGATCAAACACTACTGATGTTCATAGAATTGAAGGTACGTTGCTTCGCTTTGTGGAAAGATGAAGAGGTGAAAGATTAAGCCGCTACTAATGTTACTAGCCGGAAAAAAAACAACAAGTCAGCTTGTAAGACACACTACATTGATCGAGCGATTCATGTAGACAACACTAGCTATAAGTTTTAAATACCTGTCAGAATAAAAGTTGAAAATAATAACATTACTTTAAAATAATATATAAGTTTGCTGTATTTCGCATAATGTCACTCAAACTAGCAAAACTAGCAAACAATATAAAAGAAATCATGTTGACATATTTAATGAAATCTCAAACCATTCCACTAAAGTACACTTCATAACAAATGCGAACTGTAAAAAACACCACCTTTCAATACCTTGTTCTTTATAAAATAAATGAAAAATATAAAAAGATTTTTAAGATTCCCGAAGTTCACACTTCGAAATTGATATACTGTGCCTCAGTAACGTAAAAGACTATTGAGTTATTACTTTCGTTTGTTATTGCAAGTACACTGTGTCCTTTCACTTTGTAAAGACTGTTTTAGTAAAAATAATTGTACTTTGAAGTTGTTATGACTTTGCGAGGAGTCGCCCTGGGGCTGATAATATTGAATATCGTCTTTAGTTGCATAGTACTTTTGATTGTCCGTTTTTTATGGAGGAGGAATCGGATTCATCTGATGGTCAATCGTCACTCACGCCTGTCACCCAAAAGGCGTAAGCAGTGACATAACCCTAAATTTATCTTCAATTACACCTTTTATTTTAAATAGTAGCATTGGTCTAGGCTATGGCTTTACTTAAGATTAGATAACGGGTGAATGCCTTAATCAACTCCCTGACTGTAAATCTTAATTTATCTTTGAGCTTTCATGGCGATGCCTTATCGAGAAATGGAATGTTTATCAAGCATATATACTGACTGGTCAAATACGCCAAGAGACGATATAGCTTAGCAAGCTTTGGATATACTAGTTGCACATCTGCCTACCCTTCCACGGATACAGCCGTGAAATCATGTATGTTTCTGAATAATAACCTCTATTAATCAGAACGTCCCATAAAAATAACGAGGAAATCACCACGAACAGTAAATTAACTGAATGACCGTAATATTTTTACACCCTCTCTAGTACATGTAATAGCCCTTTCAGATTATATCAGAGGGTATGAAGGGCCCATTCACAACCACAGCTTCACATAATCATAACGCGAAGCTGCTCCACAGTTTTATGGACATTTTAATTACCATTTTCAATTTGAAAAGTTTAATATTTATGAAGTTTCACCCGAGATGTGATCTTACATTTGAACAATGTTATAGCTTGAGAGAACTTAGTTTCACGTTTACTAGATAATGTCATCGTGGAATTATCGGCTTTAAATAGTTGGTACTCGTTCGTAATTAAATATTTTCTGCTTATTCATGTTTTCGTGCGGAAGCAAACAAGTAATTGGGTCAACTGATAGTAAATGGGTGCCTCCGCCTTTGAATACACGGTTCTGGAGGAAATTTATCAACGTTGACGATCTTTATTTAACAGATTAGTTTATCATAGTAAACTAAATTATTTCCTGGCACAGCAAAATGTCCACACTGCACCTGATGGTAAGCGCAGTGCCGTCCAATTAGAGTATTGAGTAGCGAGAGACGAGATATCCCCCGCAACTCAACGTAATCATGCCGGCCTGCTTCTTCACACTACGCCATGGGCTGTTCCGGGATCAACCAGTGTACCTACATCCGGTTCTAGAGTTGGGGTACGATGTTTGGCCGTTTTGCGGCCTTCTAAGTACTCTGACACTAGACCCTCGACCGCTTCTTCACCTTCTTGCCCATGGCGTGTGAAGAAGCAGGAATGATTGTGTTGAGTAGCGGGGGATAGATTGTCTCCCGCTACTCGATACACTAATTGGACAGCACTGCGCTTACCATCAAGTGAAGTATGATTATTTTGCCGTGCCAGGATAAAAAAATTGTGTAACGTGAGATTATAATTTATTTCTCGCTAAACGCAAGGAAACCTAACCTCTGAGTGTATATACAGTCTGCTTTATTTCCAATATTAATATCATCAAACTCATTCATCATTCGATCGTCGGTCCTCAAAGCTTCATACCAGGCCTAACAAATTGAAAAGCGGTACGCATTAATAAAGATTGTATTTGTATCGTCGAGAACCCTCTGTAATAAGAGGACTGGGAGGAAATTAAAATTTTTGCATGACTCGGCAAAAGGACGCGTGTGTGACGCTTTGCAGGAAAATTACTACTTTAATCTCCCCAGCTGTGATTGTGGAGTTTTTTGCCTCTACAAAAGTGTTTAGGTGCCGTGATAGTTCAGTGGGTTGAGTTATTGCTTCTTGTGTGTAATAAAGTTGTTTGTGCCATAATAACATGAAGTTATTTTTGTTTTCTCATTTTTATTTTATTTCCTTTAAGATCCAAACGATAGCCTCCGTGGCGCAGTTGGCGATATTTGTGTCCGGGGTCTTGGTGTTGCGAGACCGAAAGTCTCTCTAGGTCCCTGATACCCACACCACAAGACTCGTATCTTAGTGTGGGTTCGGAGCTGTATGTGTATTACTGTGGGGTGTTATTATTATTATGTTTGTCAGCCCGTAATCACAGGACTATAGAGTCCCGGACATTTAGAAGGCATGCATGGGACCGAAGCCAACACGTAGAGGCCCGTTAGACAATTTTAATTTTATGTTGTGATGTGACACCAACCGACGGTTATCCCTGTATACACTATACAAGTGCACCCAAGGACAACCCCCGGTTGGTGTAGGACTATTGTATGGATGGATAAAAGGTATGTTGGTTTATTGAGGTGAGGTGTTATTGGATTGGGTAATTGTGTCTATAGGAAAGACTATGGCACCTGCCTGACCAATGTTAAATACACGGATAAAATAGGCAGGTTATATATTATTATTATTAAACGGGCTGAGGTATATAGATCAAGAGGTAAATAGATCGGAATTTTGCGTGAATTTTATTTGATCTTGGATCCACTCTGTATACTGAAAGCTTGTAAAAAAACAAGCTTCTGCTTCCCCTCACTTTTCGCCCAAATTCAGACCCGTATTTCATAGCAGAAATTATTTATTTTTACTTACCATTGTAAGTAAGATAAACAATCGCTGATCATGATGTAATTGTCTTAAAAGTAAATGATGCCGCACGCACTGCGATAAAAAAATCGCGCGATTTTAAGTCGTGTCGTGCGATTTTTTTATCGCACTGTGCGCTGCGTAACACGGCAAGCATGTGTATGGTCTATTACAAGGGAATTATTACGAACACCTAGACATTCCTCTAAATAACGATAGTAATAACCATGAGGACTACAATAAACTGGTCGCCGCGAGTTTATTGCCAGCACTATGTGACGCAATTACACGTGTTCTATTTAGGGGTTGAAATGTTTATTTGAATAAATTGTTGGTGTAATTGTTTGTAAATAAATAAGTGCCAAATATAATTTTAACAATGAAACCGTTTTGATTCGAAAAAAGATTGAATTCTTTTTAAAAGGGAACAAAATATAGATCAATTTTAGAACATCCTATTTTTACAGTATGTTAAAAATCAATACAATTTATTTTAAAATAATCTTATTAGTAATTATGCTTATTAAGACTGCAGAATAAGCATTTTCTTACGCATAATTATTGTCTTGTGATGTTAAAATCTGTTGATCAAGGATAATCTTCGTCCTAAAACCAGACGAAACAAGTGATTAATCGGTCGTTTAAGGCGGAACACTGCGTCAATACCCTTGACAATGTGAGCATGGTATTCACCATACAAACAGCTTACGAAGTCCAGGTCATGTGCGCATGAAATACAGCGTAACGGCAGAGAATTTTTGGTATGTTATTAGTATAGTATGTAGAGTATGTAACAGCACTTTTGGACAGATTAGTATAACATAAATATATTAAATTAAATGACATAAAAATTCTTATCACATGTTGTTTTAAAATATATTTTTTTTAGTGCCTGGATATGCAGACGAGCAGACGGGCCACCTGATGGTAAGTAGTCACCGCCGCCCATAGACTTCTGCAATGCCAGAGCACAACAGAGCCGCTGCCTACCGTTTCTATATTATTTGAGTATACTCATAGAAAATCTATCAAAACCCAAAATTCGAGAATTTCATAGGTATCTGAAGTCTGAAGAACCTGTGTTAGGCGAGTGTGGCGGAATAAGGTATAACCCCTATGTTTAGTTGAGGAGACCCGTACTTGTCAAACAGAGTATAATACAGGACTGAGTACTTACAACGCCTCACTGAAAATACTTATTCTTAAAATATAACCTTAGTTACGCCATTATTAAACGACAGATTAAAAACTGCAACGTTCCATTCTGTGTAATCTGAAGAACGACAACACCGCGTAATCTAGGACGCGTGCCGCGTGACCACGCTGCACCACTAGTTTACAACACTGAAGTTTCTAAAGCCTGTATCGCTGTCGGCAAACTTAGGCAGGATCTAGTAACCACAATTCGTGACAGCCTGTGTAGCCTATGATGTAAAAAGTATAGTATGAAAATAATATCAAGCCGATGTTGTAAAATGAAATGAAACCATGAGTTCGAATAATATAGAATAGCATATATACCTATACATTTACGCCTGTAATCCCCGAAGGGGCAGGCAGAGGTGTAAACAGTACACCCACTTTTCGCCGAATTTATTAAGATCCTATATTGTGATAGGAGCGAGCCTATCACCATACCGGGCTCAATTCCAAACTTCGGCCTGATACTGAGTATTTCTAAATAGAAAAACCGAATATAATTTTACCCGACCCGCAGAACAAACCCCAGACCTCAGCACAGCCTCGGTGCTGTGCTTTCTAAAACATATTAGATAGGCATTATTTAAGACGTATTAAACTAAAAATAAAATAGAGTAGTAGCCTATGTATAGAATGTATAGATGATTCTAATGTACGTTAGTATATTGTGTATGAGTTGAAAAGCTTTCTTATTTTGTCTTTGCTGTCTTGTCATAAGAGCTTTTTATGACAGCCTCCGTGGCGCTGCGGGTGACTAGCCAGCTATGAAACGAGAGGCCACGTGTTCGAATCCCGCAACAAGACAAATTACTGTATGAGAGAAAGATATTTGTTTTCGGATGTTGTGGGGCCGTAGTCTCCGTAGTTCTTGATACCCACGATACAGTTTTGACCTGCTGTGGTATCAGAACTATTGGGTGTTGCGGGTGTATTTATTTATTACCTACATAATAAATAAACATTATTTAATCAATAAGAAAAAATGACACTCGCTCGACTGATGTTAAACAGCGGCAGCACCAGTCATAACAATTTTTTTTAGTGCCTCGATAGACAGACGAGCAGACGGGCCACCTTATGGTAATTAATCACCAACGCCCATAGACATCTGCAATGCCAGGTCACAGCAAATCCGCTGCCTACCGTACAGTACTGCCTGGCACTGCACGGGTCTGTCATCCTGAGACATAATTGTATGTGTGATTTCAGCCAGACATAATATAATCCGCCCTGTGGAATGGGGGCCCTGAAGAATTCTACCACGGTATACCCTGCGACTAAAAGGGATCACAGGGGTCGCGGCTGCACAGCGGGGGATGTGCGGCTTTTATGTTTATATCTTCATGGTGCGACCCTGAGGCGGTTGGCGGCGCGAAACATCGCGCTGCTACTGTAAATTGTGGGGGGCATCTAGCCCAAGAAGAGACGGGACGTAAAGGTACGGCACAGGGATGGTTCCGGCAGCAATCCAGAGTACACTCAGGATCCCCCGGGATTGTCTCACATGTGCCGCAGAAGGCTACCGCGGGGTTTTTAGTCGGTACACCGGCGTAGGAAAATTGGTTAGGGTCCCGATCTAGTAGTCCTTCGGGCGAACTGGGTCGGAAGGTCGGTGAGTCCGGCATAACCATCTCTCCTCCCCCGAGGACCAGAAGGTATCCGTAAGATGGATTTGCCCCGCGGGGAAAAAAAAAAAAAGACATAATATAATCCCACTAGCCAACGTCATCTGCAAATGGCAGCCATCTCAATAAAAAGACCGTGAATCAAATAATTTTTATTTCATAAAATGTTTTACTGACAGCTGCACGCTGCAAATAAGCTTTGCAATGTCACTGAAAAGAGCCAGCTCAATGTAATAAAATGAAGCCAATTTACGTTTACATTGGACTGCTTTTTTTTGATGTGTCAGAGTTAAAACACCTTTTATAATATGAAATGTTACGCTAATGAATTTTCGCACCAAGACCGTTTAGGTACCCGATTTGTTTTATTTTGACGCTAACTGGTGTTCTCTTCTAGTTACTTCACTATGATCCCGTTCTGGATAGCTTTTGAAAGCCTCCGTGCACTGAGCGAGTAGCCTGCTCTGAAATAAGATGCCGTTCGATTCCCGCACCGAGATAAATGTTTGTGTGACAGATATTTGTTTTAGGTCTGGGTGTAATGGGATCGTAGTCCCTCGTAGTTGTTGATATCCACGATACAGGTTTGACCTAGTGTGGGGTCAGGACTATGTGTGTGATATATCGAAGTGGTAAGGGTCTAAAAAAGAAATAAAAAGTATAGCATAATACCTATATAGAATAGCCAGTCAAAAAATAATTTGTCATTATGAATTACTGCTATTAATATGAAACCAAGTAATAGCGTATGAGAATTTATTGAAATTTAATATTAATTCTCAGAATTGTAGCGTATCAAGTACTAGTAACAAAAACGAAAACCATTGGGATTTTATTTTTATTGTAATATGTATTAAAAAGTTCATTATTGTCATTAATTTCCTAAAAGTCCTAAAGAGATGGCTAGACAGGCGCCACGGTACGCCAACTTTCCGGCTGACGCAGGTACTGACGGACCACGGATGTTTCGGTTTGTTCCTGTGTCGGATCGGAAAGGAGGTGTCTGCCGTGTGCCACCATTGTGGCAACTGCCACGAGGACACGGCCCAACACACGGAGGAGTGCCCAGCCTGGGACGAAGAGCGCAGCGCTCTCAGAGCAGTCGTCGGAGGAGACCTCTCGCTGCCGGCCGTGGTGTCGTCCATGGTCGCCAGCCGGAGGTCCTGGCGTGCGGTGGCCCACTTCTGCGAGAGCGTCATCTCGCAGAAGGAGAGTGCCGAGAGGGATCGGGAACGAAATGATCCCTCCCGCCGCCAGAGAAGACGTAGAAGGCGCCGGGTGGACGACTGACCGGCGTCTCCCGCCCTGTGGAACGGGGGCGTTTGAATTCCACCACGGTAACCCCTGCCTGTCGTACGAGGCGACTAATTGGGGCCATCGGGGCTCGCGGGCTCGCAGCGGGGGGCTGTCAGCCCGAATCGATGCACTCCCAGTTTCGGAGCATCGTGCGACCCCGAGATGGACGGCAGCGCGTGTGGTAAGGCCTCGTTCGCTGTCGTTGTTCGGTGCGCGGGGGCTCCTAAGCCCTCCCATGGAGATGGGCTGCTACGCAGCACCGCGCTGGGGCGGTTCCGGCAGCAATTCTAGCACTCCTTACAATACCCCGGGATCGCTCCGTAAGCGCCGAAGAAGGCCACCGCGGGGTTTTAGCTGGTAGTGTCGGGTGGGGTGTACATAGGGCGTAGGGACTCGGCCCAGCCGAGGGGGATGCTGGGTCGTAAGACCGGCTAGTCCAGCATAACCGTTTTATTCTTATTCAGCTTCCCCCCGGAGCGGGCGGTAGTAATAAAACGCTTTCCCCGCGACAACAAAAAAAAAGGCTGGCCCATACATATTGAAGGTGAATCTGGCAATAGTTCCACTCTACCATTACCTCGATGTCCGCAGAAATCAATATCGAGCCTGGCTACAGGATTTAGAGTGGCCAGTGTGTGGGACGGTGGTCTCTCCGTAAGAAACGCAAGAGTAAAATATCACTTTAATTTTTCAAGAAGCTTTGTTCAAGACAAAAGTACCTTCGTCAAACTGGCGCATTCATACTGACGGCAAATCTAGCTCTTGTTATATGTGTTAGGAACATCAACAAAACTATGCAAAATGGATATTTAAAAGGCACAAATACAATATTTATAATTTATTGATTGATTTACACGGCACTGTTACACATCTCAGTGCTTAATATTAACACACACGCATGTCAGGATTCACTTAAGGCTTCTCTTTATAATTAAACTGAACAACGCCATTGAACTGTTTACACATTGATACACGTACTACCCCGCGAACGAACCACGAATATCCTGGCTATCACCTAGTCACCTTCACAAAACAATTGAACGGAACCCCGGAGTGCGGAAGGCACTCTGTTTTATATTAAACATTTACTACTCCCACTTTGGTTGTCATTATTAGCTACCCCCAACTAGTCTCCTAAATACCTCAGTTATACCTTCGGTATTTCTAATAATAGTAAAGACCCTAATATATGTATTTGAATCGTTAACTCTTGTGTTTATGAATATTACGCATTGGAATTAAATCGGAACCCAAAAAACCAACTGCCTGACCTCAAGACATTGTGAGCTCCTTCTGCGTAGATCGGACTACAACAAATAAAAATTAAATGTCAACTGTATGGAGGGTAGAAACATTGCATTATACTTCCGTGACGACATACAACTCAGTCTGCCCCGTGACCATTTTTTTTTTTTTTTGCTTTCGCGGGGAAAGCGTTTTATTACTACCGCCCGCTCCGGGGGGAAGCGGAATAAGAATAAAACGGTTATGCTGGACTAGCCGGTCTTACGACCCAGCATCCCCCTCGCCCGGATGATGGCTATCCGGGCAGCCGCTGGGCCGAGTCCCTACCCCCTATGTACACCCCACCCGACACTACCAGCTAAAACCCCGCGGTGGCCTTCTTCGGCGCTTACGGAGCGATCCCGGGGATTCTAAGGAGTGCTAGAATTGCTGCCGGAACCGCCCCTGCGCGGTGCTGCGTAGCAGCCCATCTCCATGGGAGGGCTTAGGAGCCCCCGCGCAACGAACAACGACAGCGAACGAGGCCTTACCACACGCGCTGCCGTCCATCTCGAGGTCGCACGATGCTCCGAAACTGGGAGTGCATCGATTCGGGCTGACAGCCCCCCGCTGCGACCCCGCGACCCCCGATAGCCCCAATTAGTCGCCTCGTACGACACTGCCCCGTGACCATGAAAACTGTAAAGCCTTCGAAACGTCGGGTTAAAAAAGTAAAATAAACTGTGATATAATCTGTAAAATTTGTAATAAAACGAAATTTACGGATTCTATCGCGGTTTATTTTACTTTTTTAACCCGAACAATAACCACGATGAACATTATCCCAGGAAACTTTTAAGACGCAAAACTGCAGTTTGTAACGCGACAATAGGAGCAGCGGCCACCGCCTCCTTGTTTACAACTGATAAATATTTATGAACAAAGTTATTTAATTTCGACCACCATGCGATCTCCGGGCTTCTTGAATAATGCGCGCATAGAAAAAATAGCAGATGGGACAAACAATGCTGCGGAGAGAGTAGCTGATAAAATGTGGACTGGTCTTTCAAACTATTTTAGTGATTATTACTGTAAGGAATTAATTTAATACTAAATAAAAAACCCGTAATTTTCATTACGATCATGAAGGTTGTGCACGGTAATAGGTTTCAAAATATTACAATAAGACAATTTCATTAACATACTTTGAACTGTTTTACTTGCCTGTTTTTCTCTAGCGAAACAGTATTCCGAACTGGCAGAAGTGTAATAAACTGAATTAATCTGAATGTTTAACGCCACCGAGGCAGTCAGCAAGAAGTACAATTGTCATTAATTTATCTTTTACCATCTCAAATGTTAGTTAGTTTTTTTGCACGCACTGTGAAAACTAAGTTAGATTTATAGTATGTCCTATCTACAATATTGAATCACAGTGTCAAGAACAAAGTAAGTTGGCACCGAAAGGTCGGCAATGTCCAGGATCTGGCGGCCGGCCACTCCGACGACCGGTCACTCCGCAACACTTGCTTATATATTTTGCACATTAAACTTTCTAGTTTTGCCCGCAGCTGTTATTACTTTGAGTAGTCTTTGTGTTTAAATTTGAAAAAATGTTTCTAAAATTATGTTTCATCGAAAAAAAAAATTGAAATGAATTTTAAATAGTATACTCGCGGACACTTAAAGAATCGTGTCTTTAAATAAATTTCTACATAAATAAAATTCGGCTATTATTATTTCCCAATATTATTTATGTTTTCTACACGAGAACCACGCATACTGGCTTGCGGAGTAATAGTTTCGTGGTGTCTTCTACTCCGGCCCGAACCAAGAGGAACGCGCCTATACCGATGGTCCTACCTCTCAGGTATTGTGCCTGAATCTTGGAGGGAGGCTAATGTGCAGCCGATCCCCAAAAAGGGTGATAGGTCAGACCCTAACAATTATCGCCCAATCGCCATAACCTCAGTGATGTGTAAAGTCATGGAGCGACTGATAAACAGCCAATTAGTTCGCTACCTAGAGGATCACTCGTTGATCAATGAACGCCAATACGGTTTCCGTCATAACCGATCAACGGGTGATCTTCTAGCGTTCGTATTACATCACTGAGGGGAAGCGATTGACAAGCATGGCGAGGCTCTGGCTGTGAGTCTCGACATAGCCAAGGCATTTGATAGGGTCTGGCATCGTGGCCTTCTCTCCAAGCTCCCGGCATACGGTCTGCCCGACAACCTGTGCAAGTGGATTTCCGGCTTTCTGCATGAGCGTAGAATGCGTGTCCTCGTTGATGGACACGCTTCGCAGCTCATGTCAGTAAATGCCGGAGTACCACAAGGTTCTGTGATTTCGCCCACCTTGTTTCTTCTGCATATCAATGATATGTTGTCTCTTGGCAACATTCATTGCTATGCAGACGACAGCACGGTTCATGGGCGTTATAGCAGCAAGCCTCCTGGTTGCCGGGCGGATACTGAGAGGAGCCGAGAGGATCTTGTCGTTGAGCTCAACCAGACCTTGGATCTCATCTCATCATGGGGTACCAGGAATCGGGTTGAGTTTAATGCCAAGAAAACCCTGGTGTGCGCGTTCTCCTGCAAGAAGTCTCCGTTTTCTCCAATCCCCGTTCTTCAGGGTGTTCCACTCGCAATGCGGAATGACCTTAGTGTCCTAGGTATGGATATCCGCTGCGATCTTAATCCAAGGAGTCACATCGAGGGCGTAATATCCGCCACTTCACGCAGGGTCGGAATACTGAACAGGGTGCGGCGGTTTTTCACGCCTGGTCAGCTCTACCGCTTATATAAAGCGCAGGTGCGGCCGGGAATGGAATACTGCTCGCACCTCTGGGATGGTTCCGCAAGGTACCTTCTCGATGCCTTGGATGGGTTGCAGCGGCGGGCCATCCGCATTGTGAATGATGCAGACGTGAGTAACAGACTGGAGCCGCTACAGCTGCGTAGGGATATTTCCTCGCTTAGCGTGTTCTACCGTCTGTATCATGGCGAATGCTCTGAAGAATTGTTTGATCTTATCCTATCCTCTCCCTTCCATACCAGAACCACGCGTACTGGCTTGCGGAGCCACAGCTTCATGGTGTCTACTACCCCGGCCCGAAACAAGAGGTTCGCAAACTCGTATCTTTGCCGCACCATCCAGCTGTGTAACAGTTTACCAGCTACCGTGTTCTCTCCGTCCTATGATCCTGGGTTAGGACCCAAAAGGACCTAGGGGTCCTAGGCGTATCTCTAGCAAGATATAGTTATCTCTCGCTATTTTATACTCTATACTCTATCTAGACTCATTCGCGTCATTTTATTTTTTCCTTTTAAAAAACACTTGTGTAACGCATTTAATTCGAATATTGATTATAATAATTCTTTCCCTCAGAGTTCAAGAAATATATTAGTCTCAATGGACAATTATCAATTACGATTTAGTTTTCGTGAAATTTTGAATATTTTTAAGTTAAATGACATTTATAGATGTATACATTACCCTTACATTATTATTTATTAGTAGACTCTTAGAATTACTAAAATCACAACATTACATTTGCGACAAAAGACATTTATTTTCTAAATAATAAAATATTTACTAAACGACAAACACATAATATTAATCTATATATAAAACAGAACAAGCGTTGAAACGATACATATTTATTTATTTACATACGTACAAACAATGTAAAATAACATTCTTAAATAATTTTAGTAATAAAAAATCCAACATTGGATGGTTGAGTAGATGTTGACCATACTAAAGGCCTCATTACATATTGAACTTTATCCAAACAAAAATATTTGACTTATTATTCCAACAATACAAAATATCATGAATAAGCTAAAAGGGAAAACATAAAAATACCAGCAAACTTGTATAACAAAAACTGGGGTCTTATAATTGGGATTGGTGAATAGAATTTGACTTCCAATTATATTTTGTACTGTGCTCAGCATGACCTTTGGATTGCCCATCTTTGTGTATGTGAATTGAGTGGTTGGTCTAACCTAATATATTTGTATATTGTCTAGATAGGGACCACCTTATGACAAAAAACAGCCATAATGACCTTCTATTACGCAGAGTCCACTTTTACTTCGAAAAGCTACGATCGTGCCTTGATTACTAAATACTAATGATTTTGAGACTCTATAATAAAACCCTGAAATTTAGTGTATGTTATATTTATATAGCTAATTGCTCTGTACGTGTGTTTGTCACTGAACTCTTCCTAAACAGCACCGATTTTGATGAAATTGTTGTTTGTTTGAGTGGGTATCTGCATAGTTTAAGGTTTAAAGAAATTTATTCTCCATAAGACAATGTCACTTCCTTAACAATAACGATCTTGAAACATTTTTTAAGACAATACTGTGTTACTTCTAAGAAAAACCAGATCTTTGCATAAATATTTACATATTTTAAGAAAACAACTCGATACCAAAGAACTCCCTAAGTCCTAAACAGACCAACCCCTCATGATTTATCAAACCGAAGGGCGTCGCGGCCCATTCATTATCCGGGAATATTTTTATAGCTCCATAACTTTTAATTGAATTCGACCGCACTGTCCCACCACAATGGGGTGAGTTTACGGTCGCGAACCCGTTATCGCTTTTTCGGATTTATAAATAACTAGATGTTGCCCGCGGCTCCGCCCGCGTGTAGGTTAATTTTGGAAGAAAAGGTATACAATCCACGAAGGCATCTTAAACTATTATCCCTTTTTATATTTTGCTATCCCACTGGAACTATGCAATTTCCCGGGATAAAAATTGGCGTATGTCATCTTCTGATCCCTAAACTACTTCTATGCAAAAAATCATATCGATCCCTTGCTCTGTGAAAAACTAAACTATCCCACGGGAACTGTAGATTTTTCCGGGATAAAAAGTAGCCTATGTGCTATTCCAGACTATAATCTATCTCTGTGCCAAATTTCAATCACATTAATCCAGCCGTTCTAGCGTGATTGAGTAACAAACATTCGCATTTAAAATATTTGTAGGATTTTATGTGGATATTGGTGTCAAATACGTGATGATGACACAATACATACATCAATACAAAGATTCAACAAATGACAAGCGAAGTCAACTTTAAATATACACTCTAGGTTGACCCAAATAAGGCTATTTTTATTTCGAGTTTATTTCGAAAATATGTTAACTTATCATGTTTTAAAGGCCCTGTCAAAAGATCAGCTCGATAAAAAAAGTAGGTAGCTTAAGATTTTTAAAAATCTCGTCAATAATAATGACTACATTATTGTTATTTAAGTTTTATACGATACTTCTCTGGGTCTAAATCATAATAAAAACATACTGTAGTCATGGCGACTGCCGACAGGTGTGAAAACCTAAAACTTTAGAATTACTGTGTTCTTTTTTAAAACAGCGTCCATCAAGTAGCACTGTTTTTGTTTTTGATTGCTTGTCAGTAATTGTAAATCTTCATAGGTGTGCGTATCTCAAAAATAAATTAATTTGAGCGTGAGTGTCACGTGAGTTCAGTACTTTTCCCCAATCCCAAAAGTGCCAAACGTACGTAAAGAAGTTGTCACTTCAAAAATAGGCAGTCATGGCGACCACCAACAGAAGTGAAAATTTAAAACTTTAGAATTACTGTGTTCTTTTTTAAAACAGCGTCCATGAAGTAGTACTTTTTTTTATTGCTTGTCAATAATTGTAAATCTTCATAGGTGTGCTATGTCAAAAGTAAATTAATTTGAGCGTGAATGTCACGTGAGCTCAGTACTTTTTCCCCAATCCCAAAAGTGCCCAACGTGCCTAAAGAAGTTTTCACTTCAAAAATAGGCAGTCATGGTGACTACCGACAGAAGTGAAACAGCGTCCATGAAGTAGTGACATTATAGTTTATAATTGCTTGTAGTATAGTTATATTAGTAATAGTTCGAGTTCAGTGCTTTTTCCCCATCTCAAAAGGCCTGCTCAGTGGATGTGTAGGATGGTCACTTCGAGTCCCGGCACCCGCAGGCCCAACATGCCTCAAGAAGTTTTTACTTCCCAAATAGTTTGATACTATAATTATTCAATATCGTTAATATACCTTAAATAAACAAAGTTTAAATTCCCATTTTATTCCAAACAAATTATCTCAATTTATATAGCTCGTAAAAGGTATCCAAGAAAGCAAGGTATAATAAAGCTTTAATTATCGTTTGATAGAGCCTTCTGATTGACAAGGGTCTAGGCCATAATGCCCTAGCTCAGTGTCTGTCGCTACGAGAACAAAGCCCTTAAGACGTGATTTAAATTGCTATTTTATTGACTATTTAAGAATTTCGGGTTGACATCGCTTTTTTAATTTTACATGAGAAAAGTTAAGAGAACCTATATGAATCATATCCCTTCTAGATAGAAATAAAACATGATTTAACTGATTATTACACCCAAAACAAACCCGAATAAGAAAAACTACTCGAAAAAGACTCTAGCGCCCACAATCTCCGCTTTTTGTATAACGCTGTCAGTATGCTACGCTTCGCTGTTTAAATAATCAATGTCATACAGCCTTAACATAATAAAAAACGTATTGCGGCGTTTTTAAATTTAACTCTTAAGGATGAACGGGAACTTGTTCGCAGCTCGGATAAAGCCGCAAGTGAAAAAATTACTACTTAAATTCCAATTTACTATTGCTACTGGACGTCATTTCACAACTACCTTTTTATATAAAATTACCATATATCAACATACATACACTCACGCCTGTAATTCCCAAAGGGGTAGACAGATTACACCCACTTTTCGCCGAATTTATTACGCTCCCATAATGTGATAGGGGGACGAGCCTATCACCATACCGGGCTCAATTCCAGACTCCGCGCTGTTACTGAGTATTTCTAACTTGAAAATCCCAATATCACCTTACCTGACCTGGGGATCGAACTCAAGACCTCAGCACAGCATTCGTAACGCATGCACAACTACAACTGCGTCAACGAGTTAGTCAACATCATCGTCATATATAAACATTGTGGTAATATCTAACTATTTAGGAAATGTTGATAAAGAATCGAGAGGATGTTTGAAGTTTATTATGGCATGCTGTAATTAATATTGCATGCGGCGAGTGTACCTTACTAGCTTGTAGGGGTTTATTCAATGAAGCAAAATATAAAATGAGCTTAATTTATAACATAATCCTTTGTATTGGACTTTTACATTTTTTCGAATACATTTGTTTAGAACACTGGTTGTAAAATGATGTAGATGATTAGTTATATTTTTATTTATGTGTTGGCTCTATAAATAAGCAATTATATCACTCTTCATTAATTCAAAAGGGCTCGTCCGCGATTTGAACCCGGGACCTCTCGCACCCGAAGCGAGAATCATACCTCTAGACCAACGAGCCGATGTGCAACTTGCTGAATAACTTGACCTTATTTTAGGTACATCTGAATAAATGAAACATAATTAATGTTATTGTTAACTTTCTTGTTGTTTCATTTAAAATATTCTTGAAACTATTTTGGACAACATGAAAGTTTAACTTACTTCAAAATATTAGTTTAGTTTGCTAGTGTTTATTGCGAAGTATTTCAAATTTCTTCGTATACTGTGATTTAATTTTCAGTAATTTATTTTAAAGGTATTCATAAAGCCATTAAACATAACGTCTGGTATTTGATTTAAAAATATATATTGTGCCCGAAAATGTTTATACGGAGTGAAACTATTGTTTTAATTAATGGAGGCTTAGTTACGTGTATATTCATCGTTAATAATCGCTTATTTTAACGGTGAAGGAAAACATCGTGAGAAAACCTGCATACCTGCTGCTGCATAGCTGTGGTTGCCTGTAACTGGGTAGCATGGACCAAAAATTTTGTTTAACTATAATATAATATGTACCACCCACTAGCGATCCATTTAAATAAATACCTAAGAATTCTTATACGAATTTAAAGGTATGTGAAGTTTATCATCCCGCATTAGGCCAGCGCGGTAGACTAAGGCCTAATCCTCTGATAAGTAGAGGAGGCCCGTGCCCAACATAAGGACAGTGTTTGATACAGGGCTAGTATTTTTATATAATATACCCAATAATCATACACATAGTCTTGGCCTTAAGATACGGATGCTGTATATCATGTACTGATTTTTATTATATATAAATGGTTATATACAATAATCCTACTATAATATTATAAATGCGAATGTTTGTTACTCAAGCATGCTACAACGGCTGGATGGATCTTGTTGTTTGGCACAGAGATTATAGTCTGGAATAGCACATAGGTTAATTTTTATCCCGGAAAATGTACAGTCCCGTTAGATAGTTTAGTTTTTCACAGAGCAAGATATCGACATTTTTTGCAAAGTGGCATTTACGGATCAGAAAATAACATAAGCTACTTTTTATCTTGGAAATATGCCCTGCTTCCCATGGGATAGCAAAATAAAGAAAGGTATAGTAACAGCTTAAGATGCCTCCATGGATTGCATACTTTTTCTTCTAAAAATAACCTCCACACTGGCGGAGCCGCGGGCAACATCTAGTATTTAATAATGGAATAAATATTATCAGCTTACAGCTCAGTAGAACATCGAATACATAGTTTCATATTTCACAAACCATGTTCGAATTTTCGCTTCCATAAGCGCTTAACTTAATGTATCCTTACATTCTGTATTCTAAACCGGGAAGCACGCGGTGTGTTTACGCTGAGGAGGAAATTTACATCTACTACGTGCTAGCGCTGACGTTGTGCAAAAACTATAGCGGTATTTGGGAAAACTGTCACCACTCCTCCATATATAGACTATATACGTGTAAGAATAATATAGGAGAGTCTTACGATACAGCATACAATACGACAAATATCTATGGATCACACAAAATTATTTATTTATTTTAGGATCAACAACAGACATTATTTCGAAATACATACATACATATACACTCACGCCTGTAATCCCCGAAGGGGTAGGCAGAGGTGTAACCAGTACACCTTACCCGCAATTTTTACGGTCCCATAATGTGCGGGGGCGAAGTCTATCGCTATACCGGGCACAGTTCCAGGCCCCGGGCTGATACTAAGTATTTCTTAATAGAAAAACCAAATATCACTACCCGACCCGGGGATCGAACCCGAGACCTCAGCACAGCGGTAGTAACGAATGCGCAATTACAACGCCACCGAGGCAATCGAGGCATATTACGAAATATACATTTCATTAAGACGGTCTTAAGCTATATGTTGCCAAAATTACTGACGACCAAAACATGCTTAATAAATTACATTACATTACTTTTGGAAATTACAATAAACAGTACATTCATGATTATGTTTTGAATATTTTAATGTACATAGTATGTTTACCACCTAAGTGAATAGAGGTTTATCCTTGACGCAGCGCATTTAAAGTAGACACATGTATATTTATAAGCTCTGCATATACCCACTACAAACGCACTGCATTAGTGTTTAAGGAATTTATTTTTGAAGTAGTTTTACTATCTGCAAACATTATCTCTCATGACAATTGAACTTATGACGAAACAAGCCCGGAATTTCTTTCAAGTCCTTCTTTTCCACTTAGTTGGTAAAAGACTGTTAAGTTAGCTAGGCTATGGTTTACACTAGTCATTGACTAATTCATGTTTTCGATAAAAAAATATACATTAAGAGATGATAAATAAACGCAAAATGTGAAAAGTTCAGATTTGGAGTTGTATCTTTGAAAGGACGTGCTTCGAATCCGATTCTACTTTGTGATGTTACTCTGATTAGTTCTATAATGACTTTCGAGGATAAAAGTTTACTCTCTTTAATTTAGTTTATTCTTTTTAATTTTAAAAGTGGGTATTGTTATGTATTTAAATAATAATATCAACTTGTATCACTGGGCATTTTCTACTAAAGAGAATGAGAATTTTAAATACCCTAAAAATTTTTACTTCAAACTTATATACTTACATATATTTAAATATTCACTTGAAAAAATGTGGTAAGTTTACAGCTGCCATATGGAGTTTTCTTCTGGCGCAGCAAAGTGACACTGCACCTGATGATAAGCGCAGTGCCGTCCAAATAGAGTATCACGTAGCGAGAGACAGTCTATTCCTCGCTACTCAACACAATCATGCCGGCCTGTTGTTTAGCTTCTTCACACTACGCCTAAAGGACCCGTTTTATTGCGTATCAACTAGACACAACAAAACTTAACAAAATGTATATGACACTATTCTCTAGGTAAACTTTATTGTTTTCAAATGAACCATCAACATAATTCGGTCGAGAGGTCGATTGCAAGTATAAAATACTCAAGAAGTAATAATCTAACCTTTGAGGTCTGTTATGAACAGATACATACACCGATTTTTAATGCTTAGTTTTTTTTCTAGTTAAGATTGTTTTATATTATGTATGGTATATTAAAATGTTAATGACTGCCTCGGTGGCGCAGTTGTAATTGCGCATGCGTTACGATATGCTGAGGTTTCGGGTAAAGTGATATTGGGTTTTTCTATCTAGAAATTCTCAGTATTAACCCGGAGTCTGGAATTGTGTCCGGTGTGGCGATAGGCTCGCCCCCTATCACATCATGGGACCGAAATTCGGCGAAAAGTAGGTGAACTGGTTACACCTCTGCCTACCCCTTTGGGGATTACAGGCGTGAGTGTATATGTATGTATTAAAATGTTATGTAGTGTAAATACTTAGCATTATTTTTACTGTATAAAGTTCGTTCGTAGTTATGTTTTGCGAATTTTACATCTGGTATGAGAAATTCTTCTTCTTCTTCACTCTCCTTTCGTCTTTTTTCGTCACGCTTCACGTTTATATAGTTTACTTAAATATCCTTATTATTTATTTAGTTTGATTTAAATTTACCTCTTTTATTATGAAGTTAGAAAGAAAACTCTCAGTTATTTTAACTGCATCAACACAGTCACTTAGCTACAGTATTCATGCACACGGCTCGTTGGTCTAGAGGTATGATTCTCGCTTCGGGTGCGAGAGGTCCCGGGTTCAAATCCCGGACGAGCCCTCTTTACCGTACCTTTTTTATTACTCTCCTATGGTGGTCAATAAATGTACGGAGAATATATATATATATAGATACTCAAAAAAGGATTTTAGTAATACTGAGTTTCAGCACTAGTTTTAGTTAATGGTTTCTTATGTTTACGCGAATGTTATACATTGAAATAAAACTAATTTTTATGGATTCTATCGCGGTTTATTTAACTTTTTATCCCGACGTTTCGAAAGCTTTACAGCTTTCATGGTCACGGGGCGGACTGAGTTGTATGTCGTCACGCAAGTATAGTGCAATGTTTCTACCCCCCATATAGTTATTTTTATTTATTGTAGTCCGATCTACGCACAAGGAGCTCACAGTGTCCTGAGGTCTGGCAGCTGGTCTTTTGGGTTCCGATTTCATTAAATGTATAATTGGATCCCAGGCTGGTGCTAGCTTCCAACCATCTTCTCTATTGAAATTTGGATGTTTTTTAATCTCAATAGCCTCGCGTATCATCCTAGGTAGGAATCGGTGTTCTTTAGCAAGGATCTGTGGTTTGTCAAACCGAAGATAATGATTGGAGCCTTCTTCAGAATGGTCAGCAACTGCAGACTTTGTGGAGCGTCGGTGTTTGACGTCAGCTATGTGTTCTTTTACGCGGGTCCCTATGTTTCTTTTTGTTTGACCGATATATGAGAGCCCACAGTCACAATCTATTTTATATACGTCCGGTTCTTGCAGAGGTATATGACACTTGACAGATGGTAAGAATTGACTAATCTTCTTGGGCGGCTTAAAATAAGTTTTGATCGAAGCACGCTTCAGTACATAGCCAATCTTGTCTGTGACACCTCTAATATATGGTAATGTAACTGGGACACGTTCGACTGTGGCTGGTTTCACTCGGTTTCTGTGATGGTGGCGGGGAACTTGGAGCTTGTTGTCTTGCAGTACCTGCTTGACATGTTGCAGCTCAGCGGCCAGATATTTCTCATCACAGATTCCTTGTGCTCTCTGAAACAAAGATTTACCCACGGTAGCTAACTGTTTAGGATGGTGGTGAGATTCACCATTCAGGTATTTATCTGTATGGGTCTTTTTTCTATACACAGTATGGCTTAAAGTCTGGTCAGGATTACGGATAACTAAAACATCTAAAAAGGCAAGAGAATTATTGTGTTCTAACTCCATAGTAAATTTAATTTTATTGTTAATGGAGTTAAGATGTTCTAAAAATGCAGTCACTTTGTCTGATGGTAAAATTGTGAAAGTGTCATCTACGTACCGTTTGTAAAATTGTGGTGGAAAGGGGGCAGTGCTTAGGGCTGTCTCCTCGAAATCCTCCATGAAGATATCAGCAACTACTGGAGACCCGGGTGAGCCCATAGCTACTCCATCTACTTGTACATAGAATTGATTATTCCACAACATGTAGCCAGATGTGAGGCAATGTTCAAGTAATTCTGCATACGCTAAGGGCATGTTTTTCTCTTGTAACTTCTTAGAGACAATCTTGATGCAGTCCTGTACTGGTAAGCTTGTAAAAAGTGAGGAGACATCAAAACTGACCATTTTTTCCATTGTCAGCTAATTGTATATGTTTAATGTCACTGACAAATTGGTATGAATCCTTCACAGATGCTCTAGTGTTTCCTCTAAGTGGTGAAAGCACTTTTGCTACGTGCTGAGCCAATCTGTAGGTTGGTATGTGGATTTGACTCACTATGGGACGTAGCGGAGCATTTTCTTTGTGTATTTATATTTGTGTATTTATAGGTATGGACTACCAACTACCTACCTCTACTACTACCTCACTTTTTACAAGCTTACCAGTACAGGACTGCATCAAGATTTTCTCTAAGAAGTTACAAGAGAAAAACATGCCCTTAGCGTATGCAGAATTACTTGAACATTGCCTCACATCTGGCTACATGTTGTGGAATAATCAATTCTATGTACAAGTAGATGGAGTAGCTATGGGCTCACCCGGGTCTCCAGTAGTTGCTGATATCTTCATGGAGGATTTCGAGGAGACAGCCCTAAGCACTGCCCCCTTTCCACCACAATTTTACAAACGGTACGTAGATGACACTTTCACAATTTTACCATCAGACAAAGTGACTGCATTTTTAGAACATCTTAACTCCATTAACAATAAAATTAAATTTACTATGGAGTTAGAACACAATAATTCTCTTGCCTTTTTAGATGTTTTAGTTATCCGTAATCCTGACCAGACTTTAAGCCATACTGTGTATAGAAAAAAGACCCATACAGATAAATACCTGAATGGTGAATCTCACCACCATCCTAAACAGTTAGCTACCGTGGGTAAATCTTTGTTTCAGAGAGCACAAGGAATCTGTGATGAGAAACATCTGGCCGCTGAGCTGCAACATGTCAAGCAGGTACTGCAAGACAACAAGCTCCAAGTTCCCCGCCACCATCACAGAAACCGAGTGAAACCAGCCACAGTCGAACGTGTCCCAGTTACATTACCATATATTAGAGGTGTCACAGACAAGATTGGCTATGTACTGAAGCGTGCTTCGATCAAAACTTATTTTAAGCCGCCCAAGAAGATTAGTCAATTCTTACCATCTGTCAAGTGTCATATACCTCTGCAAGAACCGGCCGTATATAAAATAGATTGTGACTGTGGGCTCTCATATATCGGTCAAACAAAAAGAAACATAGGGACCCGCGTAAAAGAACACATAGCTGACGTCAAACACCGACGCTCCACAAAGTCTGCAGTTGCTGAACATTCTGAAGAAGGCTCCAATCATTATCTTCGGTTTGACAAACCACAGATCCTTGCTAAAGAACACCGATTCCTACCTAGGATGATACGCGAGGCTATTGAGATTAAAAAACATCCAAATTTCAATAGAGAAGATGGTTGGAAGCTAGCACCAGCCTGGGATCCAATTATACATTTAATGAAATCGGAACCCAAAAGACCAGCTGCCAGACCTCAGGAGACTGTGAGCTCCTTCTGCGTAGATCGGACTACAATAAATAAAAAATAAAAATAACTATATGGAGGGTAGAAACATTGCACTATACTTGCGTGACGACATACAACTCAGTCCACCCCGTGACCATGAAAGCTGTAAAGCTTTCGAAACGTCGGGATAAAAAGTTAAATAAACCGCGATAGAATCCATAAAAAATTAGTTTTATTTCAATGTAGTTTTAGTTATATAAATAAGTTATCATCAAAAACATTTTTTATATAACTAAAAAAATATCAATTTTCCTATATAGATCTTTACATATCAGCTTTGTATTACATACTGTCCCACCGCTGGGCATAGGCTTTTTCTAATACACCTATCATAGGATGCTTTTGCTATATCTCTCATAAGATTATTTATTCATTGGTGGTTCTACAGTAAAAAGAACAAAATATGATATGCGTTTCGTATCGTCAATACCTTCTCTTTTCTCCGTCATTTTAGTAATCATGCACAATATTACTTATATTACTGTACACAAGTGCTGTGAAGGACTGATAGGACGTGTTATTTTAGAATAACTATGCCTTGCCTAAGGTCCTTGCTTGCAAAATATTTTTGTTTCCTTTTAAATAAATAATCGCGTGTGGAAGTTTTCACGAAAATTTTCAAGAAATTTAAGGGTAACGTAACGTATAAAATCCCATTCTGTAAACCAATTCTTCAGACATCGAACGCGTGCTACGCTGACTACGCCGTTGCATCGCTACGTGTCGTGCTACGGTGCTACGACACTACGTGCCGACGCTGACTAGGTGGCATGCCTTCGAGAAAATCTCGCGACGTACGTTGTGCAGGAAATAAGGGATTTATTATCTTTATTCCCGGCTTTGGAACAAGTAATTTAACAGAATATTGGAAGTAATTTAACGGAACGTTGAGATGTTGTGAAATTTAATAGATGGAGTTTGTAATAAGATGGAATGTTGGGAATGTGTTCTTCGCCTGAAATATTATGAGCAACCATTTTTGATTCATTTATGTATTACTTAGAATAAATAAATAAATAATACTAGCCCTGTATTAAACATTGTCCCACTGCTGGGCACGGGCCTCCTCGACTAATGAGAGGGGTTAGGCCTTAGTCCACCACGCTGGCCTAATGCGGGTTGGCAGACTTCTCATACCTTCGAAAAAATCTCAGATATGCAGGTTTCCTCACGATGTTTTCCTTCACCGTTAAAGCAAGCGATAATTAACATTTTAATACACACATAACTTTAGAAAAGTCAGAGTTGTATGCCACTTGGGTTTCGAACCTACGACTTTCGTCTTGACAGTCCGTACTGCAACCAACTAGGCTATCGCTGCTATTACTTAGAATATTTTATGTTTTTTTTTTATGTTAAAAGGAGGCAAACGGGCAGGAGGCTCACCTGATGGAAAATGTTAATTGTAAAGCTTCATTTGGCACTGTTAGTGAGTAGAGAGTCAAACGGTGGGCTGTGGGAACGATTCACACACTAAACCAAATGTTTGTGTGACATACAGATATTGGTTTCGGGTTTGGCTGTTGTAGAATCATGATGCCTCGTAGTTCTTGGTACCAACAATACCGGTCTGACCTAGTATGTGCTCAGAAATAATCCTGACCATTCAACAGTCATACTCATAGGAGGGTGACTGTTGAATGTGCTTTGTACTTTATTTCTGTCTCAATATACTATATTGATATTATTTGCTGGTGGTAGGATATTCATATCCGCCCGGATAGCGACCACCGTACACAGGGTGAAAAACCCGCCATAGTGGCACACGCAAGTGTGCCACTATGCACTTCTTCACCTTCTTCACCTTCTTGCCCATGGCGTAGTGTGAAGGAGCAGGCCGGCATGATTGTGTTGAGTAGCGGGGGATAGATCGTCTCTCGCTACTCGATACTCTAATTGGACCGTACTGCGCTTACCATCAGGTGAAGTGCGGTCACTTTGCCGTGCTAGGATAAATAAATTAATATATTTTTTTTAGTGCCTCGATAGGCAGTCGAGCAGACGGGCCACCTGATGGTAAGTAGTCACCGCCGCCCATAGACTTCTGCAATACCAGGGCACAGCAAACCCGCTGCCTACCGTTGAAGGACTTACTTGTAAAGTATACTATAGTATATACGCGATGTTACCATCGTTACCGTTTGCAAGTAAGTTATTTACCTAAATATACAAATAATACAACTTAGTATAGTATTTAGTAGTAATTTTTTCTTAGCGACGTTCTTTAACTCACCATAAAAAAGGTTTTTGTTTATAAAAAATCCACAAAATGATGTCGATATTGAGTTCCACAGCACCTGAACAAACGTGGTTGTTACGAACCCACATAAAAGTTCCGACTTCAGCTCTCACCTAATCAAAGTTTGTCATTTCTGGTAAAAAGCTCGCATACGTTCACAGAATATTTTACCGTTACACTACGCAGTAGGAGTTTAGACATGTTAGAAATATAAATAAGGAAAATAAATTATTTAGTACACATAAAAAGAAACTTTTAGCTCATCGTGCCGCAAATCGTAAACAATGCGGGTTCCAAGAAATTTGTAAGAAGTCTATTGGTCCAATTGCTACGTATTAACATGTTGAATATGACTTCAATTCTATCTATATAAATTCAATTTGTGTATCATTATGAATATTTTTATTATTATTAGCCTGTCCCACTGCAGGGCAAAGGCCTTGGCGACTGTCCAAGAGTTAAAAGGACAGTCGCAGCCGGCAGTGCAAATTGGAGGCGTTTCTGGGGAGGAGGACTGCTTCAAGCGTTTTGAGCGCCGTTTTCTCAACATTTTGGACGCGCGCTTGAGCGCTTTATCCTTGAGGCTGCCCCCAGAGCCCATCATGCGGCCACCATTGGCCGCTGATAGGGCTAAAGCTCCGGCGACGCCTGCCGTTGCTGGGCCATCAAAAGCCCCTCCAGTCGCCGCCGGTTCGCCGGCTACTCCGAAGGGAAAAGGGTTGGGCAAGGGAAAGAGTAATGCCCAGCCCGCCCCTGTTGAAGCTTCAACATCTGTGGCGTCCCCAAATCCCCCTCAACATAAATCACGAAGAGGGGGAAAGAGGGGAAAAGCGAGTAAAAGGAGGAGCACTCCTGCTGCCCCAATGCCCAGTGAGCCGCGGCCATTACCTCCCGCCCCTGCAAGTATGGACGAGGGGTGGAATGTAGTGGCAAAAAAGGGCAAGAAGAATCCCCAAGCCCTTTACAATTGCTGCGGTGGCCGCACCGCCGCAGCAGAGCCGGCCGAAGCCGCGTATCCACTTACCCCGCAAGGCAGCCGTCACGTTAACAGTGACGCCAGAGGGGTTGGCGCGGGGCGTCACTTACGCTCAGGTCCTGCGGGAGGTCCAACGACGCGTGGACTTGGCCGGTCTTGGCATTGCCGAGACGCGGGCGCGTCTAATGGCGACGGGTGGGTACCTATATGAGGTACCCGGCCCGGAATCCGAGGCGAGGGCCGATTCCCTCGCTGATAAAGTGAGGGAGGTGTTCCGCGGAATGGAACTGGTGGGTGATGTTCGCGTTTCCCGCCCCTTCAAGTCCGTGGAGATGCGAGTGTCCGGGTTAGATGCTTCGGCTGACCCGGAGATGGTCGCAGCGGCTCTCGCCAGAGCTGGGGATTCTCTGCTTGAGAACTTTAAGGTTGGGGAGATCCGCCCCGATAGGTCGGGCCTTGGTGCGGCGTGGGTGCGGTGCCCCGCCAAGGTCGCCGACAAAATTTTAAAGTCGGGCCGAGTCCTGATCGGCTGGGTGGCGGCGCGTGTCCAGCTCCTTGAGCCCAGGCCCATGCGGTGCTACCGTTGTCTGCACGGAGGACATGTGCGGATTCGGTGCACCGATGAGTGTGACCGCAGCGAACTTTGTTATCGCTGCGGCATTGTGGGCCACAAGGCCAAGGGGTGCTCCGCGGAGCCGCACTGCGTAGTTTGCGCAGGTGTCGGTAAGCCCGCGGGACACCAGGTGGGCGCCAAGGCATGCGTCGCCTCCTCCCGCCCTCGCCACTCAAATCGTGGTCGGAGGTTGTGACCCAGCCGACAGCGGGCACCAGTAGAGAGCCGATGGAGATCGCCCATTAATATGGCGCAACGTTTCCTCCAGGCGAACATTAATCACTGCGCCAGGGCTCAGGACCTGCTAATCCAGAGCATGGCGCAGTGGTCGATACAAGTGGCTGTAGTCGCTGAGCCTTATTTTGTTCCCCCCAGGGAAGACTGGGCTGGGGACCTTAACGGTTTGGTGGCTGTCATCACTCGGGGCGCCGCCGGCTCCCCGCCCTTCGAAAAAGTAGCGAAGGGGTCGGGATGTGTGGCGGTTCTGTTGGGGGGGGTCTGGATTGTGGGCGTGTATTTCTCCCCCAATAGATCCCTGGCCGAGTTCGAGCACTTTCTCGCTCGGCTAGGGGCCCTGGTGGTGCAAGGCAGTCAGCCTCGCCCCGCTCTCGTTGCCGGCGACTTCAACGCCAAGTCTCTGGCTTGGGGTTCGTCGGTCACCAGCAGGCGCGGCGAGGCCCTGGAGGAATGGGCGATCTCGGCCAACCTGGCCGTCGTGAATCGCGGGTCGGTTAACACGTGCGTACGGCATAATGGCGGATCGGTGGTGGACCTCACGTTCGCCACCCCAGCTATTGCCCGCCGTGTCCGTGACTGGAGAGTTCTGGTAGACGAGGAGACGTTGTCGGATCACCGATACATTCGCTTCGACGTCACCTTGTCCCCTAACCCCCAGTCCAGTGGAGTACCGACCGGCCCGCGGTCGGACGGCCCGCGTTGGTCAGCAAAACGCCTCGACGTGGAGGCCCTGAAGGAGGCCGCTCTGGCCCAGGCGTGGCTCCCTGCACCAGAAGCACCGATGCAGGTCGAGCAGGAGGCGGCGTGGTTCGGGACAGCGATGTCGCGCGTCTGTGACGCGGCCATGCCCCGAGTCCGACGTCTTCCCGAGAAGCACCAGGTGTTCTGGTGGTCGGCGGAACTCACACGGTTACGTATCTCCTGCGTGGCCGCCCTCCGTCGACTCGCCAGGCACCGTCGTCGCCGAATCCGTCTTCCCGGCGACGAGGACCAGGAGCGGTTGCTTCACGGCCTCCACAGGGAGGCTAAGAGAGCGCTGCGCGTGGCAATAGCTAGGGCAAAGTCTGCAGCTCAGGAGGAGTTCCGGGGAACTCTCGATAACGACCCTTGGGGCCGTCCATATCGCGTGGCGATGAGGAAATATCGCCCGTGGGCGCCCCCACTGACGCAGAGTCTCCGGGGCGACCTAGTCGAAGAGGTCGTCGCAGCTTTGTTCCCTGCCACTGAAGATGTCACTCCCCCACCGATGGCGTCACATCCATCGACGCCATCGTCGTTGAGTTCGGCAAGGATTATTTCGGAGGTTTCGCCCGAGGAATTTCGGGCGGTGGTGCTTCGGCTGCGGGGCAAGAAAACAGCCCCGGGTCTCGACGGTATCCCCGGACGTGCGTGGGTGTTAGCCGTCGAGCATCTGGGGACTAGGCTCCGTGGCCTGTTCTCCGCGTGCCTGGAGCAGGGCCGTTTTCCGTCTCAGTGGAAAACTGGGAAGTTGGTCCTGCTCAAGAAGGAGGGGCGGCCCGCAGAGTCGCCATCGGCCTACCGGCCCATCGTGTTGCTCGACGAGGTCTGTAAGCTCTTCGAGCGTATCATTCACGCTCGCCTCGTCGAGCATCTTGAAGGGGTCGGGCCGGACCTGGCACAGTGCCAGTACGGGTTCCGGCAAGGCCGATCGACAGTACACGCGATTTTGCGGGTCAAGGCCCAAGCGGAGGATGCAGTGGCTCGGGGTGAAGTGGTGGTGGCGGTGTCTCTAGACATCGCCAACGCGTTTAGCACCCTGCCCTGGGCCTGCATACTGGAAGCACTGCGGTACCACGTGGTGCCACCGTATCTCCAGCGTCTGGTGCGCTCGTATCTCACAGACAGGTACATAGTGTATCCAGGCGCCGACAGGTGGCACCGAAGAGCTATGGCCTGCGGTGTTCCACAGGGCTCAGTCCTGGGCCCTCTCCTGTGGAACATCGGCTACGATTGGGTGCTCCGTGGTACCAATCCTCGAGGCGTCGCTGTCGTCTGTTATGCAGACGACACGCTAGTAACAGCGACAGCCAGGTCTTTCCAGGAGGCCACCCGGCTCGCCTCGTTCGCAACCGAACAGGTGGTGGGCAGGATTCGGCGACTGGGCCTTAAGGTGGCCTTGAACAAAACCGAGGCCCTTTACTTTCACGGGCCTCGGATTCGGCCACCTTTAATGCCCCACATCAATGTGGAGGGGGTGCGGATTCCCATCGGCTGTACAATGAAGTACTTGGGGTTGATTCTGGACAGCCGGTGGGATTTCCGTGCCCATTTCAAGGAGTTGTCGACGAAATTGGTGCGGGCGGCGGGCGCGCTCGGACGCCTGCTGCCGAACCTGGAAGGACCTAATAGCCCTTGCCGAAGTTTATACGCTGGAGTCGTGCGGTCAATGGCCCTGTACGGATGTCCCGTATGGGCCGAGTCCCTGAAAGCCCGCTGCGTCGCCTTGCTGCGCAAACCGCAGCGTTTGTTGGCGCAGCGAATAGTAAGGGGCTACCGCACGGTCTCCCACGAGGCGGCCTGCGTATTGGCCGGCACCCTCCCTTGGGAGTTGGACGCAAAACTCCTCTCGTCCGCGTTCTTCTGGCGGGAGGAGGCGTCCAGTCGCCGTCAGGTGAGACTGGCCCCGAGGGAGATTGCAGCCCGGTTTCGCAGAACCGCTGTGGAGGAGTGGCATACCAGGCTGGAAAGCCCAAGTGCAGGCTTGAGGACAGTCGCGGTAGTGCGTCCTGTCCTAAAGAGATGGCTAGACAGGCGCCACGGTGCGCCAACTTTCCGGCTGACGCAGGTACTGACGGACCACGGGTGTTTCGGTTCGTTCCTGTGTCGGATCGGAAAGGAGGTGTCTGCCGTGTGCCACCATTGTGGCAACTGCCGCGAGGACACGGCCCAACACACGTTGGAGGAGTGCCCAGCCTGGGACGAAGAGCGCAGCGCTCTCAGAGCAGTCGTCGGAGGAGACCTCTCGCTGCCGGCCGTGGTGTCGTCCATGGTCGCCAGCCGGAAGTCCTTGCGTGCGGTGGCCCACTTCTGCGAGAGCGTCATCTCACAGAAGGAGAGTGCCGAGAGGGATCGGGAACGAAATGATCCCTCCCGCCGCCAGAGAAGACGTAGGAGGCGCCGGGTGGACGACTGACCGGCGTCTCCCGCCCTGTGGAACGGGGGCGTTTGAATTCCACCACGGTAACCCCTGCCTGTCGTATGAGGCGACTAATTGGGGCCATCGGGGGTCGCGGGCTCGCAGCGGGGGGCTGTCAGCCCGAATCGATGCACTCCCAGTTTCGGAGCATCGTGCGACCCCGAGATGGACGGCAGCGCGTGTGGTAAGGCCTCGTTCGCTGTCGTAGTTCGGTGCGCGGGGGCTCCTAAGCCCTCCCATGGAGATGGGCCCGTACATGGCACCGCGCAGGGGCGGTTCCGGCAACAATTCTAGCACTCCTTAGAATACCCCGGGATCGCACCGTTAGCGCCGAAGAAGGCCACCGCGGGGTTTTAGCTGGTAGTGTCGGATGGGGTGTACATAGGGGGTAGGGACTCGGCCCAGCGGCTGCCCGGATAGCCATCATCCGGGCGAGGGGGATGCTGGGTCGTAAGACCGGCTAGTCCAGCATAACCGTTTTATTCTTATTCCGCTTCCCCCCGAAGCGGGCGGTAGTAATAAAACGCTTTCCCCGCGACAAAAAAAAAAAAAAAAAAGGCAAAGGCCTTACTACTCGCTTTCTATTTGTCTCTGCCCTTTACAGTCAGACATCTCCAGTCCTTTAAATGGTGATCAAGGTCATCCCGCCATCTTCTTCTGGATCTACCGCGACGCCGTGTCTTATCTATTTGGACCCATTCTGGAGTCAATACCATGATTAATTATGAGTATAGTTTCAAAAATATGTTTTGGTCTAGCGGTGGTTGGAGTTCATCTATGCCCATGTATTATATGTCCTATTAAATCAATGTATATATCAATACACACACTGCGACCTGGCGCCATGTAGCTTACACCATGTTAGTGTATACATGCAGCGGTAGCCTACTTAGTTACGGTACGGGCTGCCAAGACGAAAGTATGTTCGAAACCCAAGTGGCATACACCTCGGACTTTTCTAAAGTTATGTGTGTATTAAAATGTTAATTATCGCTTGCTTTAACGGTGAAGGAAAACATCGTGAGGAAACCTGCATACCTGAGAATTCTTATAAGAATTTCGAAGGTATGTGAAGTCTACCAACCCGCATTAGGCCAGCGTGGTGGATTGAGGCCTAACCCCTTTCATTAGTAGAGGAGGCCCATACCCAGCAGTGGGACAACGTTAATACAGGGCTAGTATTATTATACAAATAGTATAACAAAATAAAATAAAAACTAAATTCATAAAATATTAATAAATGACATGTTGTAATATTATATAAACTTAAAAAATAATAAACTATGACGACCGATTGCGTATAAAATAAAATAGTAAATTGGCCTAGTAAATCTACTAGAAATAATGAACCGGACCAAAAACAAGCCCGTTGAGTTTGTTTCGCCGGGTCTTCTCAGGCTGGGTCGCGTTTGGGTCCGGTGGTAGCTTTTAAAACAAGCGACGTCTCGGAAATACCCATGGTCCATATCAAACCCATTTAAATATATATATATTTGACTGGTATTACCTTGAATAATATTAATTCATAATATAAAAATAAAAAATAATTAATAATAAATACATAATAATAATGTTAAATACCTTATGAATAATTAATTGCTAGTGTATTGATGATGCTATGTATGTTATGTATACATAAGCTGATATGCTTTTCTCAAAATTTCTTTACTTTTTTAATGTTCTACATACATATACATATACACTCACGCCTGTAATCCCCGAAGGGGTAGGCAGAGGTGTAACCGGTACACCCACTTTTCGCCGAATTTCGGTCCCTTAATGTGATAGGGGGCGAGCCTATCGCCACATTGGGCACCATTCCAGACTCCGGGTTAATACTGAGTATTAAAACCCAATATCACTTTACCCGACCCGGGGATCGAACCCGAGACCTCAGCACAACTGTCGTAACGCATGCGCAATTACATCTGCGCCACCGAGGCAGTTTTTTTAATGTTCTGACTTGTCATAAGAGCTATGTAATTGCCTACTTGATCAATAAACGATTTCATTTCATTTCAATAAACCTTTTTTATGTACTGAAATAGTAACAAAACGTTTCAGAGATAATGTAATTTTATTAGGTAAAAATTAACTAGCATACACCCTTCACGAACGGGTCACCCCATTGGTCTGAAATGCTGACTAATTATTTTTGAATAGGCTGTTTTGGACCATTTAGAAACTTTTTTTTATTTTAGTCACTGAGACTTGGTAGAAAATCACTTAAAGAAATTCTTTTGAGTTATAGAGTTTATTTATTACATTAAATAGTGGTCCCGGGCAGACGTTGTCCTGCCATAAACCGCCTTCACTGTGGACAGATTTTTTTATGAGTTATGAGAGAATGGTTCTTGTTATCTGCTACAGAGGTTAACTAAGTATGTATTAAAAATTAAATAGTGTTCGTTATATTAATTTATTATTGGCGTTTATTAGATCATCCCATCCATAACAGTTACCCGTTGAATAGGGAGCCTATATACAACGTCTGACATAATAAGCCCCGTAAGTAGTCTGTCAAAAATGGGCTATTAAATCGATTTCAGTATTTTTAATTATTTTGTTTTTTACACATACTTATACACTCACGCCTGTAATCCCCGAAGGGGTGGGCAGAGGTGTAACTAGTACACTCACTTTTCGCCAAATTTCGGTCCCATGATGTGATAGGGGGCGAGCCTATCGCCATACCGGGCACAGATTCCAGACTCCGGGCTAATACTGGGAATTTCTTGATAGAAAAACCCAACATCACTTTACCCGACCCGGGGATCGAACCCGAGACCTCAGCACAGCAGTCGTAACGCATGCGCAATTACAACTGCGCCACCGAGGCAGTCTGAGGTATTTTGTTTTTTATAAAAATAATTTGCAATAGATTAATAATAGTCACCTTCCATCAAATAGTACCGCCGAAAATTAAACATAAATCCAATTAGTAAGGCCTTTTTAAATGTAACAGTAAATTATATCCCTTATCAAATAAAGTGACGGTAGGCAGCGGTTTTGCTGTGCCCTGGCATTGCAGAAGTCTATGAGCGGCGGTGACTACTTACCATCAGGTGGATAGTCTGCTCGTCTGCCTGTCGAGGCACTAAAAAAAAAGTGAACTTTATGGCGATAGAAGGAAAGGTTTTACAAATAATAAATACGTTAATAATTTCAGTCTTTGTATAACAATTGTAATTTTATGTTTCAATGGTTTGAAATGTGTTAGTTCTGTGATGGAGTAAATATGAAATAAATGACTCCAATGCGATATAAAATGGAACAAGTGTTATATTAAACACAATAATAAGTACTTGTTGCAGTTTGTTTAGTGTGACAGTGTGTCAGAAACTCACGTTTTGTTATTGAGCAAACAACGCGAATGTTATTGTGTGACAAACAACACCTAACTTTGGTGTTTTAGTTTTGAGGTTGTCGTGTGTGGATTTTTAAACAAGAGAATAGAATAATAATAATATAATATTAAAGGTTTTGTAGGTTTTTCCATTATTAATACACATTTCAGTATATGGCGATAGGCTCGCCCCCTATCACATTATGGGACCGAAATTCGGCGAAAAGTGGGTGTACTGGTAACACCTCTGCCTAACCCTTCGGGGATTACAGGCGTGAGTGTATGTGTGGGTGTGTGTGTGTATTTCAGTATATAATACGACTGTATAATATAGTATCAAAAGATTTTGGCTCTATCTTTTGTAACATATATTAGTCGTTATTATTATTTTTGTACATATAAATTAATATAAATAATAATAGCAGCGATAGCATTGTTGGTTGCGGTACGGACTGTCAAGACGAAATTCGTAGGTTCGAAACCCAAGTGGCATACACCTCTGACTTTTCTAAAGTTATGTGTGTATTAAAATGTTAATTATCGCTTGCTTTAACGGTGAAGGAAAACATCGTGAGGAAACCTGCATATCTGAGAGTTTTTCGAAGGTATGAGAAGTCTGCCAACCCGTATTAGGCCAGCGTGGTGGACTAAGGCCTAACCCCTCTCATTAGTAGAGGAGGCCCGTGCCCAGCAGTGGGACAATGTTTAATACAGGGCTAGTATTATTATTTATTTATACATATAAATTATACAGTTCCTCGGTAAAGGCATAATTTGTAAACGCCTGCATCTATTTGACTGTTTTTAAATGACAATGATAGTTCGATAAAGCTTTTAGAAAAGGAACACTTTGAAGTTGACCGAAATTAAATAAAATGGAACAACTGAAAGTGCTTATTCTATGGTTTTCGGTCATCTAAGACTGTAAGTATAGGAAAACCTAGCTCAGGAACACGTGTTTTTTTTCTATAACCGTTACCAATAAACATTATGATGAATGCGAAGCAACAGGCAAAAGCTATTGTCAAATTTATAAAACTCAAAATCGTAAAGCTAGGTTAGTTCTGTACTTGTTAAACTCAAATACTCAGTAATTTGTAAGTGGTAGAGCCACGCTGTAGACATATATTCCCTTTCCTAATCCCTATTCCTGTCCTTTAAGGCCGACAGCGCATTCATGATATTTCGGTATTGTGGATGTTCATGGGCGGTGGAGATCACTTAACATCAGGTGACCCACTGGCTCGTTTGTCGGACTATGAAATAAAAAAAAAAAACTCAGTTTCATATTATGGGACCGTAATAAATTCGGCGAAAAGTAGATGTACTGGTTACACCTCTGCCTACCCCTTCGGGGATTACGGGCGTGAGTGTTTATGTATGTATTGTTAAACACACTATCGATTAAAAACCGCAAGGGTAATTAAAGTTCACTATATCCGAAACATGATCACGCTAGCGATCGCGAACGCTTGTTTATTGCGCGTTACATAACACCCCCCCCCCCCCCCTCGCCCCGCTGCACGATCACGCCCCGTTTCATTATGATAATAAGATATTGTATATGATCCGCCGAATGTGTGCGATGTTTGGTCGGCGTTCGGTTCTGGTCGATAGTAACACTGAAGCGAGCAAATTATAAGTTCTAGTCTTTTTTTCATCATAATTCGTCAACGGGATCATTCATAAAATATTATATTTTTAAGCTTTATTAATATAAACCCGGAGTCTGGAATTGAGCCCGGTATGGAGATCGGTTTACACAGGCACATTATGGGACCGTAATAAATACGACAAAAAGTGTTTACTGGTTGCAGCTCTGCCTACCCCTTCAGAGATTACAGATTAATAATAATAACATTTAATAACACCCAACAGTCACATACATAGCCCCAATCGCATACTAAGATATGAGTCTTGTGTCATGGGTATCAGGAACTACGAGAGAATTCCGGTAACACCCAGACCGCGGGCACAAATATCTGCCTGTCACACAAACATTTGTCCTGGTGTGGGAATCGAACCCACGGTCTCTCGTTTCACAGCCGGCTACTCGCCTACTGCGCCACGGAGACTGGGTAACTGTGAGCATTTAATTGATCAATACAGTGATAATCATCGTGTATGTGCCATTTTAGAAACACATCAAAGTGCTATTTAAGATGGATACCACTTTAACTAGCACTTTGATGTGTTTCTAATTGTATGTGTATATATATATCGAGCCCCCATAAACAATACTTCACTTTGTATTTCTTTGAATTATAATAAATTGATTGAATGCCTCGATGGCGCAGTTGTAATTACGTACGCGTTACGACTGTTGTGCTGAGGTATCGGGTTCGATCTCCAGGTCGGGTAAAAGTGATATTGAGTTTTCCTACCACGAAAAACTCTGTATCAGCCGGGAGTCTGGAATTGTTCCCGGTATAGCGATAGCTCCCTACCGCAACATAGGATGGTAATCAGCTCGGCAAAACCCACATACCCCACCCCCATTCCTTTTGCTATAGAAAGAAAATATTTTTATTAGTGGTTTCTTGTAACTAATTTACTACGTACATAAAATATTAAAATAATGGCAAACCAATAGTACTGTGAATGTTCGTAATTATACTTGAAATCCATTACCAACAGGTGACTCTACTGCTCAGTTCTCAGCCTCGGGTATATAAAAAAAACTTGAGAGGTGTCAAGGGACACCCGGATGGAACGAAGTTCCTTTCGATTAATTAGTGAAGGAATTGTAATAATTTTTTTTTTAGTTATAATAATATTTTTTTTATTATTAACAAATAAAATATTAAAATTATATTATTAAAATTATTAATAATATATAATAATATTAGCAACAACTGCAGCAAGTAAAATTACATATAAACATAATGACAGCTGTTAAAATACATTTAAAAACGTTCCAATATAAAAGTGTCGTGACAACTTTTCGTAAGAATTTTTTCCGTCTAGCCCTCTTTCACAACGCGCGATAAGGAACTTCGTTCCAATAATTATTTTATAAAAATAACTCAAACGCTTGTGATCTATATTTGTAAAACATATACATACATATACACTCCCGCCTGTAATCCCCGAAGAGGTAGCCAGAGGTGTAACCAGTACACCCACTTTTCGCCGAACTTATTACGGTCCCATAATGTGGTAAAAGGTGAGCCTAATGCCATACCACAATTCCAGACTCCGGGTTGATACTAAGTACTTCTAAATAGAAAAACCCATGACTTTAACCCGACCCGGAGATCGAACCCGACACCTCAGCACAGCAGTCGTAACGCATGCGCAATAACAACTGCGCCACCGAGGCAGTATCTGTAAAAAAAAATGATGTGGTGTCGTGGGACACCAGGTAGGAACGAAGTTCCTTCGGCTAATGTAGAATCGACACAAATTGCAAAAAAAATCGTGCTCAATTTGGACGTCACTACTTGCCACTCTAACTGGACGTCACTACTTGCTACTCTAACTGGATGTCATTACTTGCTACTCTAACTGGACGTCACTACTTGCCACTCTAACTGGACGTCATCACTTGCTACTCTAACTGGACGTCACTACTTGCCACTCTAACTGGATGTCATCACTTGCTACTCTAACTCGATGTCATCACTTGCTACTGTAACTGGACGTCACTACTTGCCACTCTTATCACTCTTATTGGACGTCACTACTTGCCACTCTAACTGGACGTCACTACTTGTTGCTCTAACTGGACGTCACTACTTGCCACTCTAACCGGACGTCATCACTTGCTACTCTAACTGGACGTCACTACTTGCCACTCTAACTGGACGTCACTACTTGCCACTCTAACTGGACGTCACTACTTGCCACTCTAACTGGACGTCACTACTTGCCATTCTAACTGGACGTCACTACTTGCTACTCTAACTGGACGTCACTAATTGCTACTCTAACTGGACGTCATCACTTGCTACTCTAACTGGACGTCACTACTTGCCACTCTAACTGGACGTCACTACTTGCCACGCTAACTGGACGTCACTACTTGCCACTCTAACTGGACGTCACTACTTGCCATTCTAACTGGACGTCACTACTTGCTACTCTAACTGGACGTCACTAATTGCTACTCTAACTGGACGTCATCACTTGCTACTCTAACTGGACGTCATTACTTGCAACTCTAACTGGACGTCACTACTTGCCACTCTAACTGGACGTCACTACTTGCCACTCTAACTGGACTTCACTACTTGCCACTCTAACTGGACGTCACTACTTGCCAATCTAACTGGATGTCACTACGTAAGGAACTTCGTTCCAAAAATCGTGCTCTACTCGCTTGTGTATGCGACTGTCGCGCCTGCGCACGTCTCATTTAACGGTTTTATTACACGCACTTTTTTCCACGGATTTTTTCTTATTGTTTTACTATCACATATTTTTCAGTTCGGTCGCGCAGCAAAATCCCTATCCGTCCAAGCCTGCCGTATGGAACTTCGTTCCAAAAAATATTTAAAAATAATAAAGACAAAATATAGCCCGCCGATAATCGGGCATCGCTCCGTACATATTTCATCCCTTCGATAAAGACTCAAAGAAAATATATAACGGAGAAGATAAATGTATTTCCCACAGTGGTTCTCAAATCTTGATATTTTAATATTTGTTAGTTATTAATATTATGAGTTTTTAATAAGAGTTCGCGATGTCTGTACCAGATAAATAGACCAGCATAGACATGATCGGCAACGTACAGGGAGTCTTTCTGGTAATGTAAGTGTCCATAGATGGCGGTGATAACTTACTATAAGAAACAACTCTGTTTACCACTTCTTGCAAAAAAATGGTGTAAATACAAATTCAAAATTCTTTATTTCGGACATGAGCCCATAGTGTTAGTAACAAAGTAACTTAAAGCCTAGTGTTAGTAGCATATACACATTTATACATTATTATTATTACACTGTTTTATTACATAATAAAATTATCATTTTATGTGGACCCTAACCCAGTAACGCAGCAGAGGGGAGTCCCACCGGTCTATGAACACGCTCAGGAGACCGCTGGTGGCGGTACGCAGCCGGCCAAACATGGTAGCGGTTCTTTTCTTTATAATGTCGTAAAAATCGTCCGTGTGCGCCTTCGAAACATATTGGATGCACTACAACACCACGAGAGCCCCAACAGTATCCTAAACGCGTTATTATATTGGACCCGCAGAACGCTGTATGCTCTATGCGTAAAACTAGTCCAAAGACTGCACGTTTGAAAAGACTGGCAGTACGCTTTAAAACCTGCCATGCGGATAATGGTATTTACATGGCTAATGACTCATTATTTTACTATCTTCTTTTGACACATCATCTCGCAATGCACTCTGAGCAATTTAGTATTTTTCTCATTCGGTTTTGTGTGCTGTGGCGATATAGCGAGTGAAAGATGTAAGAATAAAGTAAATCATGTGGAAACTAACTTAAGGTTTCCGTGATATGGTGACTCTACATTCAAACTTTGAGAAACGAAACTGCAGCCGATGAAGGTATTTCATCAATACATTTTTGATGAAAAATATCGTAGCTTACACAACGGTTTGCCACACAGCAGCTAATCCAATTAACTGGGGCGTAGTGAACGCATATCGGTGGGTATTGCGCACAAACACAGCCTGGTTTGTGCCCGTTTTGTTTAGTACTAAATATTATTTAATGTGTTAAGTAATCTAGCATTATTAGTATTGACGCAAACAAGGGAGTTAGTAATTAGTACTATTATTATTTTTTCTTTTGATAAAACTTGTAAAATAATTTGCAATAAATATCGGTTGGTGAAATTCAAATTACGACGCATCACTAAGTGGTTATTTCAAGGCCCTTTTTGTATAAATAATCCGAGCAGGAACAAAGAAAGGTTTGTTATTTTGTTAGCGTGTCTCTTCTATATGAAATCGAGTAGACTATTAATAAAAATATGGTTACAATTTTATATTATTCCAACAACAAGTCACACACGATTTCGCATTTTCACAATTATCGCAATTTCCTAAAAGGCGTAATGCCGAGTTGGTTTTGCAGGCATCACAATACAATGTAGTTATGAATACCCTTCAGTTTTCTTATGCCGTTTAGAGAACGAAGTTCCACACATTATAACTATTTTTATGGACCTCCAAGTTTGACATTCCCGCGTTTTACGCTTACGTCATTATGGACATACATAAGTTGTCAAAATTTGCACCTGACATTAGATAGGTTAAGAGGCGAGCCTATCGCCATACCGGGTAGTAAGTATTTCGTGGCAGATAAACACACTACTTGTTTTACCCGACCCGGGATCGAACTCGGGACCTCAGCACAGAAGTCGTACCACGTACGTGTTACAACTGCGCCATAGATACAGTCAGATATAGTGCACTCGTGATTAGACGAAGTTATTTTCGGCCAATTATGTAATTAGGCGATCATATTACAAATTTAATAATAATACCAGCTCTTGACCAGACTTGGACCTCCGCAACGAATGAGGTGCTAGGCCTTAGTCCACCACTCTGGCCTGATGCGGGTTGGTAGACATCACACACCTTCAAATTCATTGGAATTGTCAGGCATGCTAGTTTCCTCACGATGTTTTGCTTCATCGTTTAAGCGACCTATAGTTAACAATTAATTCACATTACTTTGAAAAGTCAGAGGTGTATGCCTTTTGGGTTAGTTTTGTATCCGCGACTTTCATCACGTGAGCTTAGTCAATTCTAACTAAATTATTGCTGATAATACCATTACTATATTAATAATAATATATAATAAATACACCCAACAGTCACACACATAGTTCTGACCCTACACTAGGTTAAACCTGTATCGTGGGTATCAACAACTACGAGGGACTACGGTCCCACAACCACCCGAAACAAATATCTATCTGTCACACAATCATTTGTCTCGTTGCGGGAATCGAACCCACGTCCTCTCGTTTCACAGCCGGCTTCTCGCCCGCTGCGCCACGGAGGCAACTGTAACTTACATGAGCTTATTAATCACAAAAACTCAAAAATGTATTAATCTGGGCATTGAACCTAGGATAAACTAAAATCGGGTGGAAACAATTCTTTTTTTCCCCGCGACAACAAAAACAAAGCCTTAGTAAAATAAGATTTGAGTGATACTGTAGTGGATATAAGACTTTTGTATTATCAAAACTGAAATGACTCTTCATTAGGCTGCATTCAATAGTACAATTTAATTAACGACCGATGCAAGATGGCCTATTTAATTGCATATTCACTCTTTACTTCTTAAAACACACAACAATATACTGAGCTGATGCTGCGATGATAGGAACTGGTAGATTTAAGATTTCGTGTTATTTTCACTGTTTTAATTAATTTTACCTTTTTTATGGATGGACGTATACATATTATGTCATAGAAAAAAAGAAATGTAACTCAAAAATTTGCTATCCCAAGATACAGGCTTTGCGTAGTTTGGGAACCCCTGTTTATATCTTGATTAGTAATATGTTTTATTCTGTATCATTTAACGACTGTATTTTCAAGCCTCATGTATGTCTGTCTGATGTTCAAATAAACAGAAAACTATAGTATTGTTGATAAAAGTAATAAACGTAGATAGTATTCAACATCTCTATATTATTAATAAGAGTGTTTCTATTCTGCTCTGCTGTGCACCCAGACGGTTCGCCATGAATGCTCCACAAAATCAATATCAATTTGCGATGATCGATTTTAATAGAATTCCAAATAAAGAGAACGAGTACGTAGCTTTCCATAGCGGAAAAATTGCTCGCAATTCTAAGCACTTCAATAAATGTTACACATTTCAAACTTATTTCATTTCTGCAAAGGGTGTGCGAGGATAAATTGATTGTTACACACACACACATACACATACACTCACGCCTGTAATCCCCGAAGGGGTAGGCAGAGGTGTAACGAGTACACCCACTTTTCGCCGAATTTCGGTCCCATAATATGATAGGGGGCGAGCCTATCGCCATACCGGGCACAAATTCCAGACTCCGGGCTAATACTGAGGAATTTCTAGATATAAAAACCCAATATCACTTTACCCGACCCGGGGATCGAACCCGAGACCTCAGCACAGCAGTCGTAACGCATGCGCAATTACAACTGCGCCACCGAGGCAGTCAAATTGATTGTTAGTTAGCGTAGATATGGGTTCGCTCGACCCGTATTCTTAGCGGAGGCGAAGATAAAGCGGGATTAGTACATTGATTAATTAGATCTGGGACGGGTTAACACCTAAAGCCTTATTCTGGAACCGTCTCTACATTTTTATATCGTCATTTTGTACCTTCTATTTTCAGAATTGTGCTCGAAAGTACGTGATGGAAATCGCATTCAATCCTAAACCCTAATCTCTTTTGACTTTTAGAACTGACAAGATTGATCGTTATTATCGCTTGATTTAACAGTGAAGGAAAATATGTCGTGGAAGACTGAATACCCAAAAGTTCTTCAGGCAGATTATAAAGGTATCTGAAATCGACCAAGTCAAATTAAAATAGCGTAGTGGGTACGCGGTAAGCGTGCCATGTGAGTATAAAACGTCTATAACATTTAAATGGGGACACTCAATCTAATTTTATCTAGTCATGTGCATAATTTTGGGTTTCCGTGTTTATATATATAGGCCGGCATGATTGTGTCAGGCAGGCATGATTGTGTTGAGTAGCGGAGGATAGACTGTCCCTCGCCACTTGATACTCTATCTGGACGGCACTGCACTTACCATCAGGTGCAGTGTGGTCACTTTGCCGCGCCAGAATAAAAAAAAATATAATTGAATCTCAGTTTAAATTTAATTTGAATTCAGTTATAAATAGTATAATTATAAATAGACTTTTACTATGCAACTGTCAAAAGTTAATTTAGAGTTGACGAATTTGCCAAAAAATATTTTTTGGTAAGTAGGCCCTAGCCTTAGTTGGTTCCGGTACGGACTGCCAAGACGAAAGTCGTATGTTCGAAACCCAAGTGGCATACACCTCTGACTTTTCTAAATTTATGTGTGTATTAAAATGTTAATTATCGCTTGCTTTAACTGTGAAGGAAAAACATCGTGAGGAAACCTGCATATTTGAGAATTTTTCGAAAGTATGTGAAGTTTGGCAACCCGCATTAGGCCAGCGTGGTGGACTAAGGCCTAACCCATCTCATTATTAGAGGAGGCCAGTGCCCAGCAGTGGGACAATGTTTAATACAGGGCTAGTATTATTATATTATTTTACCCTAGCCAGAACCAAAAACTTGGCAAGTAGTAGACAAAATACTTTAGGAAACTCTGACCTAATATCTCATTAATAGAGAAGGTCCGAGCCCAGCCCATGATGCGTGCGAAAGAGATAGACAATACGGTAATACTCAAAATGTTTGGGAATAAGGCAACCGGTGAAAGGATATTTATGTTAAATTTGTATCGGCAAGAATCGGAGAGAGCCATTAGCCGTTTTCAGTTTAACAACGGTCACGACGAATGGGCCCGTGTTCAGGCAGCTATTCAGAATCTTGAGTAGTAAAGCAACTCTAGTATTAAATGGAACATAAATCTAAAGACATTGGAGTGGAAAATAAACTAATTTTACGGATTTTATCGCGGTTTGTTTCACGGTCACGGAATGGACTATGAAGGCTGTAAAGTTTTCAAAACGTCAGGACTAAATAGTTTGATAAATTGAAAAAAAATCTGTAAAATTAGTTTTATTGCTAAGTGTAAAATTTGCATAAACAGAAGAAGAATCACTCTACGGGGGAGTAGCTCAGTTGGTAGAGCGCTAGCTTAGCATGCGAGAGGTACCGGGATCAATACCCAGCGCCTCCAATCTTTTTTTATTATTGGCAACTTTATTGGTTGAAGAGTCTGTAATTAGCTATAATTCTTTTAGTACTGTTTGTTTATTATACCAAAATAAAAGAAAAAAAGAAATAGCCTAGTTGGGAGTGGTACGGATTGTCCAGTGTCGTAGGTTCGAAACCAGTGGAAATTTACGTGAACATTTACGTGTGAATACCTACCTACCTAAGCATTCTTGTAAGAATTTCAAATGTAGGTAAAATCTACGAAACTGCATTAGGCCAGTGTGGTGGACGAAGGCCTAACCTCGTTAGTAAGGAGGCCCGTGCCCTCAGCAGTGGGACAAGTTTTACAGGGCTGGTATCGTAGAAGAATATATTGTAGTAATTTCGATAATTCTGGCTAGTACTCCGGCTCGAATGAAAAGGGTCGCGAATTCGTATTTTGGGCACACCATCAAGCTGTGGAACAGTTTGCTAGCTATCGTGTTCCCTCGTTCCTATGATCCAGGGTCCTTTAGGCGTAGTGTGAAGAAGCTACACAGCAGGCCGGCATGATTATGTTGAGTAGCGAGGAATAGATTGTGGTGCGCTACTTGATGCTCTAATTGGATGGCACTGCGCTTACAATCAGGTGCATTATGGTCATATGGTCATATTTGCCGGCCAGAATAAGAAAATAAATAAATATGTTCTCGGAAAAGGATGTTGAATGAACAATATAAATCTGGTGAAACAAGTACACTGTGCCAAGTAATTTCGACTTACGGCTAATTTACGGCTAATATCTTAATTAAAATCTCCGAATTGGCGCCATGAATGTACCAATCAGAATCAAGTTTGTTCGCCTCGCCCACAGTTTACTTTATTCCAGTTATTTCCATCTGGAAATTTCGATTCAGATCACTTATTTAATCAATCTAGCCTTATCATAAAATGACAAAAAAAAAACAATTATTCCTATTATTATTAATATTATAAATGCGAATGTTTGGATGGATGGATGTTTGTTACACAATCACGCTACAACGGCTGGACGGATCTGGTTGAAATTTAGCACGGAGATAGATTATAGTCTGGAATAGCACATAGGCTACTTTTTATCCCGGAAAAATGTACGCTTCCTATGGTATACTAAAACATAGGTCCTTTTAAAGGTCCTTAATGTATACTTATTTAAAAACATCTATTTCGACATTTTTTCTTTGTCTGACATATTTATTCATTTGACATAGACGACCGATCGATCGTTCAGTTTATAAAGTGTATGCCTTTGAATTATATTTTAAATGTAAATTGTCTCAACGTAGGTATATGCCAATGTATGGTCAATTGTAAATGTGGGTTTAATGCAATGATACACCCTTAAATTTGTTTTTTTTATATATGTTTCAAGATTTACGTTTTAACGGTGCTATATATGCATTAATCCATATATTGATATAATATGTTTATAAATTTATTATAATGTGAAGAAAAAAAAATTTTACAATTGATGACGAAAAACATAAGCCCGGAGTTTCTTTCTGCCTTTCTTCTTCGGGTCGTCATCGCTTAGATAGTTAGTGAAAGGCTGGTAGGTTAGCTAGACTAGGGTTTACTTTCCTTCCAAATCCGTCCTGTTTCCTTTCAACTTCTCCCCTCCCATTCCTGTCCTGATCATCATCTCCCGTCAGTTCCTTTACCGACGATCATGATTCATTTCATTTTCCGGTCATCCTCTTTTCTCCTTATCCAGTCCTATCCTCGACGTTGTATCCCTGCCTACCAGCCCTTGATGGTAGATTCCAAGTTCCTACGCCACTAACCATAATTACTCATTCCCGTATGGAGAATTTCCATTTGTTTTTTGACCTGTCATAAGTGCCTTTTATATGCCTACATGATGAATAAAGTTTTTTTTTTTTTATTTTTATAGAAAGGTGTAATAGCCTAAGATGCCTCCATGGATTGTATGTATACCTTTTCTTCCAAAAATAACCTACACGCAAGCGGAGCCGCGAGCAACATCTAGTAATAATATAAATTATTTAAAAATATTGTGCATACAACTGATAAGAAATTTCATCCCACCGCTGATTATTTCTAATTATAGAGAATGCATGATTCATATGCAGCGATAGCCTAGTTGGTTGCGGTACGGACTGCCAAGACGAAAGTCGTAGGTTCGAAACCCAAGTGGCATACACCTCTGACTTTTTAAAAGTTATGTGTGTATTAAAATGTTAATCATCGCTTGCTTTAACGGTGAAGGAAAACATCGTGAGGAAACCTGCATACCTGAGAATTTTTCGAAGGTATGAGAAGTCTGCCAACCCGAATTAGGCCAGCGTGGTGGACTAAGGCCTAACCCCTCTCATTAGTAGAGGAGGCCCGTGCCCAGCAGTGGGACAATGTTTAATACAGGGCTAGTATTATTATTATTATGATTTATTTATTTTATTTATTTATTTATTTCTATGGGAAACATACAATATTTAAAATTCTTATAAACTAGGTAACATAATTGAAAATACATATATCAACAAAGTTTCCACTAAAATATAGCTATTATATAGTTACAGTAAGACAGAGTAAATGCATATATGTAAATTAATATACTACGTTAATTTCGTGTTCATAAGTTTCCTAAGTTTCGTTTTATATGAATTCAGTTTTTCGTTGAAAATATCTATTGTACAATATTCTTTATTATATATATGACAAACACGATACAAAAATGTGTTGCTGCAATAATTTGACTTACAAGCAGGTACATGAAATAGTGATTTATTACGTAAATTTAACCGAGGACATTTTAACTGTATATGATTTAACAAAAAGATATTGTCTACTCTGTTATTCAAAATCTTATAAAGAAACATCTGATCTCTCTCACGCCGACGGTCAACCAAAGAAGACACATTTAGTCTTGCTATTTCCGAGTCACCAAACCTATAACGAAGATGCTTTAAAAACCTATTTTGTATACTTTCAATGCTGTTGATGTATATTTTGTACTGTGGGTTCCAAACTATTGATGCATACTCCAGAACAGACCGCACAAATGAGTTGAAAAGAAGAACAAGACTAGAACACTGCCTAAATTCTTTTCCCATTGTCAAAATAAAGCCAAGCATCCTGTACGCCTTGGAAGTCATTTGTTGAAAATGATGATAAAAGGTTAACTTTTGGTCCAAAAATACACCTAAGTCTCTAACTATGGACACTCTTTTTAAAACTTTATTTTTCAATGTGTATTCAAAGTACAATGGCTTTCTTTTCCTTGTTAATGATTCATATGAGATTGAATATAAGTCTATTATAGGCATCAACTGGTCTCCTACTGCATCTTGAGAAAATCAATAGTCGTAGTTTCGTCCCTTATTTGACTTTTTGATCAAAGGTCATTAACATGTCCAAAGGCAAGACGATACAGAAAAAAACCATCTATTAAATTTCTTTACAGTGTTGTCAAAAAGTAACTATAATTTCATACGTATAAACATTTGTTCAGAAAATTATTATCAATATAATCGGCAAAAGATATTGTAACAATACTTGCAATCATCTTTAATTATATTGAGAGCTCTCTTGGATGTTTTATTCTCCGCCACTGCTAATGAACATGATTTTCATTTGTTTGCTTTGAGCGTTATTCCTAAAAGAAAAATATATTTTTTGCTGAAGATTAAAATTGCATTACATCGTAAAAATGAACAGCTTTGAGCTCGGGCGTTTTTTTCTTTCCTGGTAACATCTGGAGATAGAAAGACGGTAACTGGCTCTTTAATAGATGGCTATAAATTAAATTTTATTAACATTATTCAATTAAGGACAAGATATTGACGCTGCAACATCCATTGTTTAGGTAATACGTAAAACCGTGTTATAAACAGCCTGCTGAGTAGCTTCTTTACTCTATGCTTTAGGTCGGGAACAATGATAAATAATAATAAACAATAAAAATAATGATTTCCCGGGATTGAAGTGTTAGTTATGGCGATAAGCTCGCCATATCTCACATCCTAGTATAGAAATAGGCCGTAGAGCCTCTGCCTTTTATTACATGCGTGTTAATACCATTATCAATTACAAATACCCCAATAAAAATGATCCGTTTAAACAATAAAATCCCTATTCACCATTAGCGACGTCATTGGCTACTGGATTAAGTGACAAATTGTGGTTGGGCGCCATTACAGCGCCGCCACAGATACAGAACATTTTGCAAAGCGTCAGGTACAAACAACTGTTAATAGTCATACAAAACTCGTCTAAAAATCATTCTTTATTTATCCCAGATATTGATTGCCTCCGTGGCGTTATAAGCGAGTAGCTTGGCTTTGAAATGGCTTTGAAACGAATGGTCGAGGGTTCGATTCCAGCAAGGAATGTCTGTGATTAATATTGGTGTCGGGTTCAGACCCGACAATACTCAGGTATTGTTAGACCGAACGTCTTCCGTTGTTCTCGATACCTACCAGATAATTATATCTGACTATGGGGTCGGGGATGTGTGTGTAACTGTTGGATATTATTAATCCTACTAATATTATAAATGCGAATATTTGGACGGATGGGTATTTGTTACTCAATCACGCTACAATATCTGGACGGATTTGGCATGGAGATAGATTATAGCCTGGTATAGCACATATGCTACTTTTATCCCGGAAAAATACACACTTCCTATGGGAAAGCAAAATACAGAAAGGTGTAATAGCTTAAGATGCCTCCATGGACTGTATAAGTTTTCTTCCAAAAATAACCTCCACGCGGGCGGAGCCTCGGGCAACATCTATATTCTATATTTGGTAGAGTCGTTCTGTTGACAGTTTTATCAACACCAATTTGTCTTTTTTTTAGTGCCTTGATAGACAGACGAGCAGACGGGCCACCTGATGGTAAGTAGTCACTGCCACCCATAGACTTCTGCAATCCCAGAGCACAACAAAGCCGCTGCCTACCGTTGAAGGACATGTGTCTTACAGGACACCCACTACCACCTTACAGTAGCAAAATTATTTTGTATCTAAATCTGGCTGGTGGTAGGATATTCATATCCGCCCGGATAGCGACCACCGTACACAGGGCGAAAAACCCGCCATAGTGGCACACGCAAGTGTGTCGCGTTCCGGGATCAGCCAGTGTACATCCGGTTTTTGTCGGGGGTCTGGAGTTGGGGTACAATGGCCATTTTACGGCCTTCTTAGTACTCTGACACTAGACCCTTGACCTCTTCTTCACCTTCTTGCCCATGGCGTAGTGTGAAGAAGCAGGCCGGCATGAGTGTGTTGAGTAGCCGGGGATAGATCGTCTCTCGCTACTCAGTACTCTATTTGGACCGTACTGCGCTTACCATCAGGTACAGTGCGGTCACTTTGCCGTGCCAGGATAAAAAAAAAATAAAAAAAATTATATAACGGATTTTCGGTCGGGTGTGAATGTGCGTCACAGATCCACGGCGTCTATCCCGTCATATCGTACCGGGCCCAAAGGCGCTCGTTTGGGTTCGGCATTATGCTATTAAATTACCCTTAACGGTCAACTGGATTGTTATCCTACAATAGCTAATTGGTTATTCATAAAAGCGGATTTTGGATTTGGTTTATTAATGGAGGATGGGTTTATGTTATTCGACGTGATTTATAGAACGCATTTGTTGAAATAATAGCTATTGAATCCGGTGGAGCTGTGATAAGCGAATTGTGGCTGACGAGTGAAAGCCCCAATTGCTCAAAAGAGATTTAATTTATACATTCATTATACATTGTCAATCCTACGAACTATTAAGACGTGAATTAGTGGCATTCTATAAGAAGTGATTTTATCCAGTGTGGACCAAAATAGAAATATGTCAGTAAATTTGAATTGCTAATCTCTATATTATTATTTCTCAAAGGTGTTTTTTGCTGGTACACTATAACTTCCATAATTTTTCATCAAATTTAATGATTCAAGCACCATTTTAAAGCTAATGTTTGCTGCTGACATGAAATATGTTTGGAATTCATAGGTAATTAAAAAAAAATTAACAGTGCCATCTGTTGATATAATCGACCAATTTGTTGTATTGTTTATAATTCGTAACTGACCACTACCGGTGCGAAGTATTCGCACAGATCAGCTAGTAAATATTTAATCTATCTCAGTTGATATTTTGCAGTATTGCAAGAACAAAAATGATAAATGATGTAATTTTGCAAGTCATACATACACATTGCCATCCAAACCAACAGTCACACACATAGCCCCAACCCCACACTAAGATACGAGTCTTCTGTCGTGGGCATCGGGGACTACGAGAGACTTTCGGTCTCACAACACCCAGACCCAGACACAAATATCTCTCTGTCATTCAAACATTTGTCCCAGCGTGGGAATCGAACCCACGGCCTCTCGTTTTACAGCCGGCTACTCACCAATTGCGCCACGGAGGCTGTCGAATATACATGCCTGTAATCCCTGAAGGTGAGAGAGAAGGGTAAGAGGTGTAACCAGGATACCCATATTTCACTGTGTTTTTTTATTAACATTTCGTTACAAAGTACTTCTTAGTATTCTACTGCGCTCGGAAATTTATGATGTAAAGACACAAAGATTTCTCCTGACCTGTGTCAATGTGCTTCACACCACAACAACAATGCTCACTGCTACTTGGCGGCAGAAATAAAAAGACTTAAGTAAAATGCCGTGCTATTAATTTTAAATCTAAAAGCTTCCGCAATACGATAATCTTTACCGTAGTATGCAATTAATTGAAAAGTAAACCGCTAATAACTTGAACGCTATTGTATTACCAGCAAACTGGAGCGTGTTGAAAAACCACTTCGGTATCGAGAACACAAGCTAGCGAAAGAAAACGCCACAAAGTAATTCGAACTTCGTTGGGAGAGAAATTTCCAATAATGTTGAACGCAGACATCGACGTAAACTATGTGATATTAGAACAAAATGTTGCTATTGAGGAATCAATTTAGAAAAATATTATTTTGTCCCGTGATAGTATTTTTTATACCACGATGGTGGCAAACCAGCTTACAGCCCGCCTGATGGTAAGCGGTCACCGTAGCCTATGGACTCTTGCAACACCAGGAGTATCACATGCGCGTTGCCTCATAAACCTATTTACTCCCTTCTTAAAGAACCTCATACTGGAGTCCCCTTGGAAAACCTCGGCAGGGAGCTCATTCGACAATCGGAGCGTTTGCGGGAGGAAATTCCTCCGAAACCGGGCTGTGCCTAAATTGGCCTAATTGGCACTGGTTCACGTACCTTCGTAATTCTAATCCACAATTCTTATAGATTTCCTCACATGTTTTTGTTTACTATTACAGCGAGTGTTTAGTGTATTCCAATTCAAAGAACAAGTATTATAATATATTTTTTATTTTCATGTCAACCCACCCACATCATGATATATCTTTTATACTTTCAAAAGTAAAGGGCACGGCCATACAGCCTATTATAATCCTCTTTGCATACAGCCTAGTCTTCGATGACATTGACCACATACCCTGTTCTATTCTTATAGCATTCTATTTTTAAAATAATAATACATAATCGGCCAGTCTTTCGGACCAAGAAGGCTCAATCAGCTGAGTGCTCCACCATCTATCGTCCCAAATCCGCAATAACATATGTTTTACAATCATCATTTAATAGTATAATCATTAAATTATTAAATATAAAATTAACCCGCTAAAGGGTTATAAAACCTTACACGAGCGATAATTTACATTGAATACACACGAATAACTTTGGAAAGCCAAATATGTTACTTTGTGATAGTTTTAAACCCAAAACTTTCTTCAAGACTTTTCCAAACTTACGCTAAGATGTTGCAACTTGTGTTTATTTAAACGGTTTGTTTCCATACACTATATGATGTAAATTTTTTCACTGGGTAAATTGAGAGACGATATTTATTTCATGAGAATAGTGACACATGTGTGTGCCATTGCCGAGTTGGCATTTGGCAACAACGAAAATCGACGGCTTAATTCTCGAAACGATTCGACAGTCGACACTTCAGACGTAATGAAACGCTATCACTCTCCTACTACGATGGAAGCAGTTTCTGCAAAATTAGTTTTTTGGAGGAAATGGCAAGGGTTTTGGAGATAGTTTATATGTGTGTGGAATGATATGTTAGAGTTTACCTACTTTATCAATCAATACATTGCGCCGACCCCACAGTAATTATCTTAGGGTATCGGGAAAATTTTTAATAAATATATTTCACAAGTCCTAACTCTATATAAATATATAATTTTCTCTTCACGTAATAATATATAGATGATAATAAACACACAAAATATTATAAGATACACAAAAAACCAGTACCTATATGCCGTTTAAAACACCCAGCGGTACACATCTCTATTACCCATAACATCATATCCTGGGATTTGCGGCACATTTCCGATAAGTTTTTGATAAAGGAGTGGTTTGTATGCTCGTATAAACGGCGATATATGCGGCCCGTGCCACTTAACATTCTCTATGGCTCCGCGCTGGAATCTTTTCGGGTTCCGTATTCCTCAACCCGAAACACTATTTTTTTTTATTCATAATGACTCAATAGAGATAAAACGCTCAACATTTTTTGACAAGCTCCTATTAACAGCCTTATAAAGCTCCGATAACTCATGAATAAGGCCGTAAGTATTATGGCTATAGTGCTGATATATACAACACAGCCTCCGTAGCGCAGCGGACTAGTAGCCAGTTGTGATCGAGAGGCCGTGGGTTCAATTTCCGCATCGAGACAAATGTTTGTGTGACAGACAGATGTTTGTTTCAGATCTGCGTGTAGTCCTTGCTACCTACGACACAGGTTTGACCTAGTCAGGACTATGTGAAAGCGTGATAGTATGTATGTATAGTTTACCGAACGTCATATGCTTGAAAATATTTTATATATGTGACATTTTAGAAATGCATGTCCATATCAAGTCCACTTAAAAATATCTTACTTTCACTTCAGTATCAGCCCGAAGTCTGGAATTGTGCCCGGTATGGCGTTAGGCTCGCCCCTATCACATTATGGGACCGTAATAAATACGGCGAAAAGTGGATGTGCTGGTTACACTTCTGCCTACAGCTTCGGGGATTACGGGCGTGAGTCTATATGTATCTTACACTTCAAAATACTTAATAAATTTTGTATTTCTTTAAATAATAAACCCAAAAATATATGTCCCAAAAATAAATCATTTATAGGTACACAAGTTAATTAACTATTAATAAAAAATGTTACATTATTAAAGGCATATATTATAACTACATATTTTTATCAGCTGCGGAACCCATCACTAAGCACGGCCTGACAAGTTTCTTGGTTAGGTTTTTCTTGTTATTTTCTGTGTTGAGGTTTTTTCTTATTTACCCTCGGGCGCGCATTGAATTTGACAGCATATTGTTATCTTTCCACTTATGTTTCACCGATGGCGCATCCGATTCTCGCCAATTTATGATAACAGGCAAGGAATGGGATCTGGGAAAAATTCTTAAATCAACACATAATATCGGCTGTTAATTGAATAGGAGTGTCGACACCAGTATAATGACTCAGAATTTATTATTTACGATATATGTAAGCTTTACACACACACAAACTGTCTAGTGTGTTACAAGACTTATACTGTATAAGGTTGTGTTTTCGAAAAATAGTCGTACATATCCACTGTAATGTTGACATAACAAAGGACCATTTTTTCTAAATGGATAATATTTTTGTAATTATAGCTTAAATATAAAATTAAGTCTTTATTTTACTGCAACGTAAAAAACTTACGTGTAAAACTTAAATTTTACTTGTAATTTTTGAGTTAAATTTAAAACTGATATTCCAAACGATTAGTTTTACATTCAAAAAACTATTATCACGGATTATATCGCCGATAACCCGACGTTTCATTAATATCAAATATATGGAGGGTAGAAACGTTGCACTATAATTTCGTTATAACATACAATTCAGTCTGCCCCGTGACTGACTGTAAAGCCTTCGAAACGTCGCATTAAAAAAGTAAAATGAACCGCGATATAATCCGGAAAATTCGTTTTATTTCAATGTATAACATTCACGTAAATATAAGAAACCATTAAATAAGTTTTACTTCAAGAATGGTCTATGATATGAATTTAATTGTATATGTATATAAATTTAATAAATAAATTATGGTGTGGCTTGAAAGAATTAAAATCCTAAAAGTAAAAAAATATGTATGAATGTGATATGTTGTAAACTCTAAACAAATTAATTGGCACATTAAACTTATTACTCAGGAGAACCTGAAAATTACTCAGCATTTTATCACGACAAAAAGTTCCCTAAGGACTACAGTTCACAGAGTAAAAGGAAAATAAATATTTCATTCCCCATTTATCAGAGTACATCCCTGCCGCAATAAACCCTAAATACTTCAATGGCACACATAAGGGCACGTAACGTAGGCGCGACGCAAGTGGGACGAGGACGACACGATCGCAACACGAGATACGATTTATCGCCCTCGCTTGACTATGAGAATATTTATTTTTGAAACGAAAACTTATTTAGCCGTGTTGAACGTATTTGGTAGCGGGAAATCTTATGGGTTCGCGTCTCCAATATACTATACTTCGTCCCATCGTTTATTTTAATTTTTACATACGCACGCCTATGAAATTCTATAATTATTGACAAGCAATCATAGACAAAAAAAAACTATTTCAGGGACGCTGTTTAAAAGAAGAACATAGTAATTCCAAAGTTTTATGCAGTTAAGCAGTACCCATGACAGCCTATGTTTTTTTTATAAAAGACTTACTCCTGAATACACACACGATCAGAGGAGTTAAGCCTTTGACATACCTTTGAAATTCTTATTAGAATTCTCAGTTATGTTGGTATCCTCACGATATTTTCCTTCGCCATTAAAACAAGCATTCATTTAACAATGAGTACTCACTTAACTTAAGAAAAGTTAAGAGGTGTATGAAGTTTGGGCTGGTTTCGAACCTAACAATTCCGTCTCAGCTTTACCACACCCAACTAGGCTATAACTGCTTTTCCCTTAGGGGTTGAACTTAAAAAAGGAATAGAATAACCATTAATTCTTTTTTCCACGCAGTTCCACGTTCCCACGGGTGATATTTTATTAAAATGTTCCAAAGTTACATTCAAAGTGCTCCGGTCCTCTTCAGTGTAGTGTGTAAGGAGAGGGTTGAACACTAGACGTGGTGTGGAGGTGTCAGCTGTTAATCCTGCTGCGGGGGGGGGCGTCTAATTCATTTTAACTCTACTAATGATATTGTAGGATGTTAGCCGGCGCTCACACCGCATACATATTTAAAACACGCGATTATTTTTTAAATCGAGTGTGAGGAAAACTTGTAATGGCTATCACGTGGCCATACTGTGAGAACCGGCAAATGCTGCACGTAGTTGTCCCGGCTGTTAGCTAAGTCCTACCGCGATTTGATGCTGATGTCTCGCTGTTGAAGTGCCGAGGGTAGATACCAGGCCTGCGTGTAGTAGCGTGCTTGTTGTAACCCTCACATAACACCCGTCTGACTGGAGATCTTCCCTCTTGGCTAGAGGAACTCTATCACCCGTTCCTCTACAAAACTTTAAACTTGAATAAAAATGTATCATAATTTTTATTGTCTGTGTTGTGACGATCTTGATCTTGATCAAAGATCTTTGAAAACACTGGATTCGATTAAAAATCCCTGAGTGCCAAAAGCAATTTTTATTGCAATACTAGGTGCACCCGGCATGCATTACAATGCCACGTAAAGTAAAGATTACTTGCGATCGGTTGAACGGTATTGAAGTAGCGAGTTCTTTTTATTGTTTACGGCCAGGAACCATCGCGGGCTTATGAAGAACAACTCATCAATGTTTCATTATAATTCGATAAATAGTTTAAGAGTCCGTATGGGACAAACATACTTACATTAATTTTTATTTACATAGATCACTATTTACAGTATTTTTTTTGTTACAGTTGGGTGTGACTTGCCCATCAACTTAAATCGAGTTGCAGGTTTTACTTCGAGGCGCTTTCACAACTCCAATGCGTTTGAGGCGACGCGCCTTGCTACTAATTTCACTTTGAAACTGAGAAAAAAAACAACGCACTTAACTTTGTATTTTTATCAGAGGCCGCATAACTACGATTGCCCAATTGGAAGTGATACAGACTACTAAGACGAAAGGGTTCGAAAACAGCGCAAATAGCACGATAGACATGGTTTTCTGATTTTTTTCTCTGTGCGTCAATCTGAGCGTGACGGTCAGGCGAGTTCAGTGCTTTTCCCCCATCTTAAAAGTGCCCAACGTAGCTAAGAAATTTCCACTTCAAATAATTAGATAACCCAACTATTGCAGTGGGCGAATAGCTGTGAAACTAGGTACTGCGAGTTCGTTACTAGCGCACAAAATTATGTATACATACAGGTGTCCCAAAAGTCGACGTCAAGCCGGAACCGGAAAAATATCAAATGCATATCATTTAAATACATGCAACTTAGATTTTTTTATATGTTTCTTATAACCAGTATGACTTACCTTTTCACCCGGTTCCGGCTTGACTTTGACTTTTGTGACACCCTGTATATATATTGAGTCTGTGGCCGTCCACTCACTGTTGGACGACAAAATTATGTGATCTATATATTGAAATAAAACGAATTTTAGGGATTCTATTTAACTTTTTAAATATAATTTACAAATATTTGTTTTAGGTTGGTGTATGACTCTTGTTCATAAAAGTTCTTGATATCCATGCTTATAACCTGAATCTAGTGTGTGATTCAAAATATGTGTGACTTTCGGATGTATTTGCGTTTTATTCAAATTATTTTTCCAATTCAAATGCTTTTTATTGGTTTTTGAACAACTTTCTCAGGAATATAAGGCACGATTTCCCCGAATTCCATGTGAGGCATACCTAAAAACGGAATAATGTTATTTGAATACCAAGAGCACATTTCGTGATTTGCGCTGAATGGTTTGGAAATATTCTGAGAATACGAGAAAATATTGGATTACAAATTTTCATATAGCTGTGTGTATTTTACTATTTTTGATAGTTCACAATTTTTTTTAACCTGGCACGGAAAGTGACCACACTGCACCTGATGGCAAGTGACACTAGACCCTTGACCGCTTCTTCACCTTCTTGCGTATGGTGTAGTGTGAAGAAGCAGACTGGCATGATTGTGTTGAGAACGGGGGATAGATAGTCTCTTGCTACTCGATACTCGAATTGGACGGCACTGCGCTTACCATCAGGTGCAGTGTGATCCCGTTGCCGTGCCAGGATAAAAAAAATGTGCTTAGTATATCTGGGTCGCCTCATTTTTTTTTTTTTTTTTTAGCTAGCCTGTTTTGTGTCCCACTGCTGGGCAAAGGCCTCCCCTTTATTCTTCCACTTTATTCGGTCTTCAGTCATGTTCCGCCATTGTCTTTCGAATGCATCCAGTTCGTCTCTCCATCTCTTTTTTGGTCGTCCACGTTTCCTATGACCATCCGCCGGAACCCAGTTCGTAACTATTTTCGCCCAGCGGTCTGGATGCATTCGAAGCACATGTCCCGCCCAATTCCACTTCAGTGTGGCGGCTTTAATACCTACGTCTGCGATTTGAGTTTTGGAACGTAGTTCGGTGTTTCGTACGTGGTCTGTCAATTTTATGCCGAGAATTTTACGTTCCATAGCTCTCTGGCAAACCTTGAGTTTAAACTTCTGCGACCCTGTTAATGACCAGGTTTGAGCGCCGTAGGTTAAGACGGGTAAGATGCACATGTCGACAAGTTTTCGTTTTAGCGAGAGTGGGAGGTCGCCTCTTAGAAATTCTTTGAGGGACCAATAGCTCTTCCAAGAATTTTCGATTCGCCTGGCAATTTCTTGGTCTTGTCTATTCCTAAATGAGACTATCTGGCCCAAATAAACGTACTCGTCGACATAGTCCATTACTCGTCCGTTCACCTCCACGTTTGGTCTTGTGCTATTGGTCATCAACTTCGTTTTAGTCTCATTCATCTGAAGCCCAACCTCGAGGCTCGCCCTGCTCAGATCTTGGAGCATTGCACGGATGTCTGTAGGTTTGGAGGCGAAAAGAATTATATCATTAGCGAATCGGAGATTTGTCAGTCTTTTGTCACCGATAGCGATGCCTTTCTCTATCCATGAGGTTGCTAAGGTCTTGAAAATTTCCTCAAGTGTGCTGGTAAAAAGTTTTGGTGACAGTGGATCTCCTTGTTTTACCCCTCTCTCTATTTTGAAAGATGGTCTTGGCTCATGGATTTTAACTGTAGCGGTGCTGATGTTATATATATTTTTCAGAAGATGTATGTATTTTGGTTCTATACTCTGTCTTTCGAGCGTCGAGAATATAAGCGGATGTCTGATACTGTCAAAGGCTTTAGTGTAATCCACGAAAGCTAGATATAAGGGCAGGTTAAATTCATTATATTTCTCAATTATTTGATTGATAGTATGAAGGTGGTCAGTGGTGGAAAAGCCAGGGCGAAATCCTGCTTGTTCAGGGGGTTGGTGGTAATCGAGTTGACTATCGATTCTGCTTTGGATGATTTTGATGAAGGTCTTATATATATGTGACACTAGACTGATGGGACGGTAGTTGTTAAGATCGGTTTTATCTCCTTTTTTATGGATCAGAATAATATTTGAATGACACATTTTTTCAGGGATTTTACCAGTAGAAAGTATGGAGTTAAAAAGATTCGACAAATGGGGCAGCAGCTGCAACTTAGCCATTTTTAGTGCTTCAGTGGTGATGTTATCGGCGCCAGGGCTTTTATTAAATTTGAGAGCTTTTATAGCTATGTCTATTTCATAAGCGGAAATAGGAGGAATGTTGCCCGTTAGTGGATATTCCATCGGTTGGTCCATTTTGTGGGTATCTGAGTACAGGGTTTTGTAGTAATTAGTACAAATCTCTGAGATCTTCTCTCTACTATTTTGTTTCTTTCCTGTCTCATCTTTAAGCTCCGTTATCCACGTCTTTTTCGCTGCGTTACCCTGTTTCGCTGATCTTAAGTTAGTATGTTTTGTAATTGCGGCCTTCATTGTTTCGGTATTATAGCTTCTAATATCTTTTCTGATGTTTCTTTTTACTATTTTGTCAATTTTTCTAATTTCTGGAGTGCCATATTTTATTTGTGATCTATTGCTTATTAGATTTAATGTGTCTATTGAGAGTTTTTGAACTTTTGGTGAATCGCTTCTAATCGTTTTGCTAGCTATTTCTATACTTTTGATGATATTATTATAATACGATGTTGTGTCTATGTTATTGTAATCGTCAACTGTGTTGAGATTATTGAAGAAGTTATTTATTTCTGTATAAAATTTTTGTTTGTTGTTTACTAAGGTTGAGTATGCGTGTTTTCTTATTTGTTTTGTAAACAATTTGGCTCTTTGAATTTTTGTGTTCAGCCTTATTTTGATTTTTAAAGGTCTGTGATCCGAAGTAAAACTAATCCTATTTATCACACTGACATCTTTAATTATATCCCCTGTCGGACACAGTACATAGTCTATCTCGTTTTTTGTATTATTGTCAGGAGATACCCATGTCCATCGTCTTTGTAATTTTTTATAGAAAAAGGTGTTGGTAATTTTTAAATTTTGTCCGTAAGAGAACTGGATTAATCGGTCCCCCCGCTCATTTCTAGTGCCCAACCCGTAGGCGCCTATAATCTGTTGGTTATCGAAGTTCTGCCTGCAGCCGATTTTGGCGTTAAAATCTCCCATTATAAGATTCCACGTGCCTCGACTCTCTTGGTACGCTTTGTCCAGTAGGTCATAGAAATTCTCAACCTCGTCGTTGGAATGAGATGATGTTGGTGCGTATATTTGTATGATGGTTAATGTGGTTTTTTCTGTTATTCGAAATTTCAAAACGGCTATTCTTTCAGAATACCCTTTAAAGCTGATAATGTTGTGCTTCCATTTAGTAGAGACCATAAACCCAACCCCATGTAAACCCTTGCTCTCACCTATGCAATAGAATACCTTGTCGTCTGTCTCTTCTGTTACTTCGCCAACTCTTCTCACCTCCGACAATCCAATTATATCCCATCGGATATTTTGTAAGGCATTCTCTAGTTCTAACATGCGTGCTTCGCTTGACAATGTACGGACATTGTACGTTAATATGTGCAATAAATCGGAGTCCTTTTTAACATGAGCTTTAGTCTTTTGACGGTTAGATGTTCCCACCCGGAGATTCTTCGCACCCCATGCCTTAGCACTACTTTGGCTCCCGTCGTAGCCATCGCTGTTACGAAGGACGCCGGGCACTTGGGGCCTTATTATATTGTTGCGGTTCATGAAGGGGGATTTGGACCGTTACTCGCCACGCTGGTCCAGTGCGTGTTGGCGAGTCTCCATATCCTCGTTTGTCAGTCAGCAGGGTGCACCGCGTGCAGGTGAGGCTGGCTTGGGTCCCGAAAGATGTTGTTTGGGACCCCTTACACGCCTCATTACACTTTTAAAATGAAATTCCGCTTATTGCACGGACAATATCTGCCTACACCTTAGACTACAACCCGGTATGCTATTAATTAATCAGACACGAGATGCCTCCCTTTGTATATAATAATTTCCATATTATATTACCCACATAACATGCCTCCAATATGTTAAGATGTAATCTGATATAGATACCAACCTGTCTCTTAAATTAATCTCCCGGGATAATTGGAATGGAATATGTAGTTTATAGATAATAGTGAAGATATTTTAGTCGATAATTAGAATTCAATATTGTCTGAATTAGATACAAAAAGAGTTGTAGTGAACAGTGGGATCTGTATCATGGGTCACTACGAAGGACTACGGTCCCACAACACCCAGACCAAGAACAAATACATATAGGTTGCACAAATATTGATCTTGGGGCGGAAATCGAACCCACGGCATTTCGTTTCATTTGCCCACTGTATCAAAATGGATGACTGATGCAGGTTATAATCCTAACCCCCCAGAGAAATGTATGAATTACAGAAGTTATGTTTTTATCGCTTGGTTTAGACGTAAAGAAATCTATTATCATTCTGCAGGCCTAAAGCCAATTCTGGTCAATATATCATTCAGATTTCAGTGTCAACAATATTATAATTTATTTACGCAATCGTGATATTGTGTTGAATCGAGATTTTCAAATGATGTCATTTGAACATTTGTTTTATTATCAGAAACAGTATTGACGGTAATGTATCCGTGAATACTAATTTTAGTTAGTTCATAATCAAATCTCAGTTCGGTCGACATTCAGTTACAATGCCAATTTTTTTTTTTTTTTTTGTTTTTTTTTTTTTTTTTTTTTTTTTGTTTGTTTGTTTTTTTGTGTTTTTTTTAGTAGATAAAAGGTATTTTAGAAAGTAACGACGGGTACATCAATATAATTGCGAACTGAATGGGGTGTAAAGGTTTGCAATAAAAGGAGGACGCCTCTGCGTTCACGCGTTCAGTGTTTATAAATCAGTTTTTTTTTTAGTGCCTTGATAGGCAGACGAGCAGACGGGCCACCTGATGGTAAGTAGTCACCGCCGCCCATAGACTTCTGCAATGCCAGGGCACAGCAAAGCCGCTGCCTACCGTTAAATACAAAAATTGTTCCAGTAAGTTTTACAAACTAGAACGTAAAACTGCACCAAGTATTTTAAATTACTCGCCTAAAAATCTTTTATCTTTATTTAGCCGTGTTTTAATTAGCGGACAAACAGCAAATATAGTTCCTACTAATGCTAAAAGCCACATTGCACTTGTGCCAATATAACATCTTAAAAACTGGACGGCAATACGGGTCATAAGGTGATCTCGTTTGAATGAATGTAGGTAAGTGAGGTGTGCAACCCAGTGCGCTAGTTAAATCGTAAAGCAAGGGCGGTAGCGGGAGCAGGGGTGGTAGCGGAAGCGGGGGCGGGTGCGACACAACTCATGGGGACAAATAGAGGCCGAGTGAACGAGTGCCCGCGGCAGGCACACAGAGTAACAACTACAGTAGGTTTATTTTATGAATATGAACGATGATGTTCAATTATGTTAGGCTATATTTCTATATCTATCTAGTAGTGAATTTATAATAAAGTTAATATTTAATAAAACATATCCTATGTGTTAATAAGCAACAACAGCTAATAAACTGTATGCCAAATTTTATCCAAATCAGGCGTTTTGCGTGATTGAGCAAAAACACATCCAAGGATACAAACTTTGATTTTTAGAATAGTAAGTTTAATAATAAAATTGCATTTTATAAAATTGAACTAACAGTGAATTTAAGGCCTAAATATGTATTGTTTTGAAATGGCGTGGTTTGCGTCCGTGAATTCACCACACGGCCCAACGGAAGACCAGTACACGCTGAGTTTGAGGCCGTATTTGTTACGAGCTTCACGTGGTAAAATTGTCTAGTATTATTTAATTTATGTACGTTTATTTTTTAGCTTGTAACAAATAAAATATTTTCTTTCTTATTTCTACATTCCTTTATATAATTTTTACCGTGAAAAATTCAGTTTTACACGTTGAGTCAAATTAGTCATTATTTGTAATATTGATATATTACTTCGTTGCGCTACTGTTCCGCGTCCACTACGAGTCCGTCGTGTGTCGCGACATGAATTATTCAGTCCGGACAAACAGCAAGTTTTGTGCTTTAACCACACCTGCGGACCTGCCGTATCACATGCCACGCTGTCGCTGTCGGCCTGTCGCGTGCAACAAGCACACGATAGTGATTTTTTTACCTTAGTTAGAATTAATGTATTATTTTTATATATTTTTTTTAGTGCCTCGATAGGCAGACGAGCAGACGGGCCATCTGATGGTAAGTAGTCACTGCCGCCCATAGACTTCAGCAATGCCAGGGCACCGAAAAGCCGCTGCCTACCGTTCAATTTTATTTTCATTTATCTTTATATTTTGCTATTTTTACATTTTTATTGATGGAATGGATCCTTCAGCGAGTGCCGACGCCATTACTTGCGAGATCAGAATAGAAATGGAATTACATTATTTCCTTTGAGATCGCAGGCAAAGGCTGAGGAGGCTCCTGGTTCAATCGTGCATGCGCCGATGCTGTTGGCAAGAAACAGGCGGCGTATCGTGCTTGGATCATGGGTTGCGCTACGAAGGATCCCAACCTCAAGTCGCTCAAAGCAGTCTACAACCTGCCAAGGCCTGCAAGAGGGAGTACGTTAGAGCGGATGCCCAGCGCGTCTCCAAGGTTGGATGCGCTTTGACCGATCACTCCGACAAGCTGTCGTGCTTATTGGAGCTTGGCTAAGGCCTCCCAATCTAATTTCTGTCGCCCTTCGCTGCCACCGCTGAGATATCGAAATGGAACACTGGCCCATAGCTCGCAGGAGAAGGCCGATTTATAGGTAGACCTCTTCGCGGCTAATTCGAGACTCGAAGATTGCAATGCTCATTTTCCACCTACGCTGCCCGGTTGCGGTCACACAATGCCTGATATCCATATCAGGCATTGTGTGACTCTCCTACTGTGGACTTAGGAGCCACATAATATATAGATTTATGACCGTTAGATGATAACGCCTAACGATATATGAATATTACAATACATCATAACTAATAATTGTTCAGAAAACAACTTTGCCATCACCGAATTCGTAGGAATTAACTCGAATCGAATTTTGTAGTAAATAAACAATTTTATTTGCACATATTATGTTCTACCAGGGGGTATGTTATACATTTAGTTTCACAAAACCCAGCTTTTAGAGTGGTTTGAATATGATGTGGTATAAATGATTCAGCTCGACTCAGTTAATACCATATCTCCATTATCTAATATTAATACCCTATCTCCCAGAAAACTAATATGAAGTAAGAGCGTGCTTTCTTACAACGAGAAATATCCGGAGAACCAAATCTTCTCCTTTCTGATCCCTATTACAAACTTTTAACCAAATAGGCGGTATGTATAAATTATAAACACGAACTAGATAACAAACTATATATATTTTTAAGTAAATGAACAATATAAAAGGTAGTCTAACACTGCAAAATAATATTCTTGGACAACTATCGCTTTTGAACGACCAATTCCGAATGAAGCTACGTTGTGAGCCGTCTCTTTTGACACCACCGGTGTGAAGTTAGCTTCAACGTGAGTCGCGCGAAAAATGGTTGCCAGCTCACAGCGACTCGCACTAACTTTACGTCGTTCCATTCGATGTTGCCAACAACAATATTGCTTTCCTTCAAGGCCTGCAACTAACTCTTGGTGCTTCTGGTATTGTAGTTGTTTATTGACGGTAATAACTTGCCACTATAAAAAAACCGCTACTGTAAACCCGTTGCCTCTTGTACGATTAGCTACGCGCGGGACTATCAAAGTAGACCTACAATGCTGAGGGTAAACTTTGCCCATTATATTACCACTAACACCCGGCTGTCCCGCAGCGGGCAATAAAACTGACTAATCAAAAGATTTATACTCAAATTGGCAATCTACAGCTTGATTTATCACTGGATTTTTAGTGATTAGTGGCAGTTAATTAGATAGTCTAGCGGAGTCGAACGAACTAAGAGCTAGAGGTCACAGATTCGATCCTAACACCTAGGGACTTTTCGGAGTCATCTGTGAATTCTTAATTATCGCTCGCTTTATATATATACTAGCAGTTGCCCGCGGCTCCACCCGCGTGGTAAGTTATTTTTGAAAGAAAAGGTATAATGTCCATGGAGTCATCTTAAGCTAAAAATAATAATATTTTTATGCAATATTTCAATTACTTAATAATATTAATAATTATAAGAATAAATTGTTTCAGTTTTTAAATGAGAAATGTTATTATGATTTAAATGATTATTTAATGATATAAAAATTTAAAATGTTTTAGTTTTCTATTTTGTGTAAATAAATGTGTAACAAATATTGTATGCCAATATGGCGGGACATAGCTGTACAATAAAAAAAATATAACACCATTGATTCCTATGTACTAAAAACGATTTGATTTGATTTGACTTTACATGTACTGTTACTTTAAGTCTTCATTACTGAAAGCATGACACAACCATAACTCAAATTTGACCTCAAATTAGGCTGTTTACATATCACAAATTCTAATTACAGGATCGCAGCTGTGTCAAAGGTCAAGCTGAGATGCCGGCGATAAATCAGTCGCGGCAGTCGCCATCCGTACTAGCTTCAGCGGATTTGTCCTATTATCACCCGACTTCAAAAATACGACTTGACTGCCTTGGTGGCGCAGTTGTAATTGCGCATGCGTTACAACCGCTGCGCTGAGGTCTCGGGTTCGATCCCCGGGTTGGGTAAAGTGATATTGGGTTTTTCTATCTAGAAATTCTCAGTATTAGCCCGGAGTCTGGAACCTGTGCCCAGTATGGCGATAGGCTCGCCCCCTATCACATTATGGGACCGAAATTTGGCGAAAAGTGGGTGTACTGGTTACACCTCTGCTTACCCCTTCGGGGATTATAGGCGTGAGAGTATATGTATGTTCAAAAATACGAGGTTTTTATTTATTCTGGCGCGGCAAAGTGACGCTTTACCTGATGGTAAGCGCAGTGCCGTCCAGATAGAGTAACAATTAGCGAGATACAGCCTATTCCTCGCTACTCAACACAATCATGCCGGCCTGCTGTTTAGCTTCTTCACACTACCCCTGAAGGACCCAGGATCATAGTGTTAGGATTATTGTAATATTTGTAAGGTAGTTCCCTTTTATTAGAGGTATCGAAGGTAGATAAAAGGTATTTTAGAAAGTAACGACGGGTACATCAATATAATTGCGAACTGAATGGGGTGTAAAGGTTTGCAATAAAAGGAGCACGCCTCTGCGTTCACGCGTTCAGTGTTTATAAATCAGTTTTTTTTTTAGTGCCTCGATAGGCAGACGAGCCAACGGGCCACCTGATGGTAAGTATTCACCGCCGCCCATAGAATTCTGCAATGCCAGGGCACAGCAAAGCCGCTGCCTACCGTAATTAGTAGTTGATTAGCAGTGTATTCATCAGTTCATACTACAGTCGGAGTTTACCTTAAAGGATCTTGTGACGGGAGAAGGTGCAGGTATGTAATAAATAATGGTGCCGAAAGTCGTCTAGGATTGTTTAAGGATTCCAGTAAGGTATGTAGGATATTTAATGATGCCAAAACCACGAACCCACGGCCTCTCGTTTGACAGCTGGCTTCTCGCCCGCTGCGCCCAGGATGCTGTCCATATTGTAATATTAATGTGGGCACTTTGCCGTTCCAGGATAAAAAAAACTAAGGGCAACCTTTCTGATTAGTATAAACGTTGTGCTCCGTAGCAGATCAGTGGACATTCCATCAGGGGCAAATGAAAATTCCACTCAAACATCGACATTATCCTACGTAAGCATTTGCAATGGTATGTCTACATGGCTATAATGAACGCTCACATTAATCATTCTGTCTGACTTGATAAATGCACACAAATGCAACTGTTTCATTGTTAAATGTTTTAAGGGTCCCCCTTTCTGATATTAATCGGTGGTAATTTGTTTTGTATTATTTATTTAACAGAAATATAGAATAATAAGAATAAATAGCATAATAACCGCCCTCATTGCTCACGGCAAACTGTTATAGGTACTAAAAAAAGTGTAATGTAGTTTTTTTTTATTTTCTCTTTATCAGGAACAACAAACAGCAGTACAATATATCTTAACAAAAAGTGTTAAGATATATTGTGAAGTGTATTAATATTGTGATTGTGTAATTTTGAAAGTTACTTGGATACAAATTAATTTTTCTAAACTTCCCGATACTCACAAATCTTTCATTGTGTATATTGAATGATCCATATTCAGTATATGATTTTTTATTGAATATGTGTGGTTTCGAAGCAAAGTTCAAACAAGGCCCGAGATAAGGTGGAAGGATTTAGTGCAGCAAGACATGAAAGAATGCAGGTTATCCGCAGATGACGTCTAATACAGAGAGAACTGGACGAGAAAAAGTAGGAAGTCTGATCCTACCACCATTTGTCATCCGATCCCCTCCCTTTCACACCATAACTACGCATACTGACTCGTGGAACCACAGCTTCGTGGTGTCTACTACCCCGGCCCGACCAAGAGGTTCGGACATCTTATTTTTGCCGCACCAGCAAGCTGTGGAACAGCTTGTCAGCTACCGTGTTACCTCCTTCCTATGACCCTGGGGTCTTTGGGCGAAGTGTGAAGAAGTTAAATAGCAGACCGGCATGATTGTGATAAGTAGCGAAGGATAAATTGTCACTCGCTACTTGATACTCTAACTGGACAGCACTGCGCTTACTATCAGGTGCAATGTGTCAATCACTTTGCCATGCCAGAAATAGAACTCAAAAATGTGGGTCAAATAGCCAGGTAGAGAGTATACTTTTAAATGGTTTTGAAATTCCCACGAAATTTTGCATATTCATTGCACGGATGCACTAAAAACTATACTAGTTTTAAGTGTAATCCTACTTAGTGACTATAATTTGAAAAGCCATATCATATAAAGCATTTTGCAGTAAATATCAACGACTATATGCAATGTAGTTGGCAAACTTTTTACCTACTTGTCTAGAGGGGAAGTCGCATGATACAGTGACACAAAATATAGTAGCTTAGCGGTAAACTACTTTGACTGCAACATATTAGTTAGCACAGACAAAACATTTAATGATTCAGCTTGAATTCTCAATCTATAATAAAAGGGCTAAGTATTCCGAGATATAAAACTAATTTTGAGAATTTTACCCTGATAAACATACATACATAACGCCTGTAATCCCCGAAAGGGTAGGCAGAGGTGTAACCATTACACCCACTTTTCACCGAGTTTATTACGGTCCCATATTATGATAGGGGGCGAGCCTATCGCCTTACCGGGCACAATTCCAGACTCCGGATTGATACTGAGTATTGCTAAATAATAAAACCCAATATAATTTTACCCGACCCGGGGATTGAACCCGAGCAGAGCAGTCGTAATGCATTCGCAAATACAACTGAGCCACTGAGGTATGCATACCTCGATAAAATGTGTAATAATTGCTTCAACATCAGTGTACGTGTCCAGCACTCTTATTAAAGTTTAAAGACACTTCTCCGTACCAATTATTTCTTTCCTCAAAGATCTGCAACGCATTTGTAATCATAATTCTTTTATTGACAATATTTATGTTTATTCGGCGAAGAAAACAATTTGTCTATGCGGCCAAACAAATATTTTTGGATCACATTTTGGTACGGTATTCAACCTATAGTCTCCCGTTTCGCAGCTCATCACCCGCTGCGCTATCTATGCTGTAATGTAGGATGCACTCACACATAAGCTCATAAAATCCAACTAAAACGGTAGGCAGCACCTTTGCTGTGCCCTGGCATTGCAGTGGTCTATGGACGGCAGTGTCTTCTTACCATCAGGTGGCCTGTCTGCACGTCTGCCTATTTAGGCATTAAAAAAAGCTAGTAGGAATATAATCATAATAACACGCGGTATCTAGACATAAAGCGTATGCAGACATGCAACAGTCTTTGAAATAGTAATAATGATGCCAAAGCTACGTTACAGTAAATGTAATATTAGTTGTGCGGAATGAGAAGCTGTAAATTAATCTCCACGCGACGCGAAGCTTTATTTGACTCGGTTTTATGTACAAAATTTTGCAAAAAGCTCCACCCGTGTTTTATAAAAGTTATATTTTACGTATAATCTTTTCTAAACGTTTTCTTGGTGTCTGAATTTGGAAGTATGCTGTAATGTATGCTTCTTTATTGCCGAAGAGCATGTATATAATGCTTAATGTATAGAAAAATATTATTTCTTCCCCAAATGATACAATTTTGCCGTTTTAGGTATGGAATATGAAAAGAAATTTTCAGTGATTATAATTTATTTTAAGGGTGCAATACATTTTTGGTGGTTGAGTATAATTGATAAAATCTAGGGATATGATTAATTAGGTTTATTTGTTTTAAAATTAATATCTGACTTAAAAGCAGCGCTAGTATTATTATTATTAGTATTATTTCTGACTTAAACCGAAATGTGTGTGAATGTTGGAAAAAAAACGGCACAATAATAAGCTGCCAAAGTATTATCAATTTCTCAAAATATTAAACATACAAATCGCGAAACCCTGTATACCAATATAGAGCCAGCGGTGATTAGTAAATGTATTTCTATATTTTTATAGATAATCATTAATAAGAGCTTTTTTGTTATTCTATCCCTAAATTTGTGAAAAAGCGTTACATAGTTTGTATGAAAAATAATACTTTTTCAATACGTGGGTGGAGCCGCGAGCAAGAACTAATATAATCTATGATTTATCTAAAACAAAAAGAAATTGTTCGAAGTTTGAAATATTTTTAACATAGAAATAGAAACTAAATAGATTGATGTGACAGCATTCAACTAGAAAACTTTTTAACAACTTTTCAATTTGTAACATACCTCTAAAGTTATATATGTATGTGTTTAAAAAACTTTCTGTTTTTATTTATAATGACATTTATAAATTCATTTTTCTGAAGTTATATGTAAACTTGATGTAAACTATATGAACTTTGCGACTACAACAGTATCTTTGGATTAAATAAAAGCAAATTTTGTTCAAATTTATTGATGATTTGACTGCCTCGGTGGCACAGTTGTAAATCCGTACGCGGTACGCTTGCTGTTTGAGGTCTCGGGTTCGATCCCGGGCCGGGTAAACGGGTTACATTGGACTTGTCTAGTACGAAATTTTCAGTATCGGATCTGGGTGTTATGGGAGTCCTTCGTAGTTCTTGATACCCATGGCACAAATTTAAATAAATTTATAAAATAATTTAATAAATAAAGTAATTATGTTACCTAGAGTGGGTCAGAACTGTGTGTGACTGTTGGGTGTACTTTCATTTATTTATTTATTTATTTATTAAATTCATTTATTTTGATGCATACAATTTAACTTAAATTGGATGTCGTTTCTTAAATTTTACTCTCAAGATTCAAAACGTAAAACTGATTTCCAAGCCTCGTTGACGTCAACAAATTTTAATACACTTATATCAGAACATAGGTTCAATTTGAGAGCGAGTGAATTTAATCTTATATCTAGTTGAACTTGCCTCGGTGCATGTTTCAGATGCAATATCCATAAGAGGCTCGTTTGTAAGGTCCCTCCTCCTCTCGCCTCCTCTCCCCGTTGTCTCAGCTTCAGAGTAAATATAATCTTGTTCTGCGTCTGCTCTAGCAAATAATACATGTTATAAATTTGTTTCTTTCAAGACCTTTGTACGGTTCCTACAGATTTCTCTTATGAGATTTTGAAGAGACTTGTGGGAAATTATGTCAAATTGTATGAAGATGAATCTAAAACCATTTATTTTTCCACACACATAAATATAGAAACACAAATATTACACACATCTTTCCGGTACAGGTTCTTTTTTTCTGTTAGGCAGCTAAACATTGTGTATAAAATAAATATACTTTGGATACGTAGCAAGACGTACAGAGCTGCATTTAAATATTCATTGGAGGCAAGTGCCTATTACACATTAAAAACTTAAAATAATTGTGACATTTATAATTGGAACCATCTGTATATATAAAAGAAGAAACTGACTGACTAACTGACTGACTGACTGACTGATCGATCAACGCACAGCCTAAACGGCTGGGGTTAGAGCCTTGAAATTTTGACAGTAGGTACCTTTTATCACGTAGGCATCCACTAAGTAAGGGTTTTTGGAAATACCACCCCTAAGGGGGTAAAATAGGGAATGAAAGTTTGTATGAAAATCCGTCATTTTTAAGTTCAACGCATGAATATTGGTATTTTGTATTGTATACTTTTTCTCCCAAACATGACCTCCACGCGGGCGGAGCCGCGAGCAACAGCTAGTTTTGACATAAAATAATAAAGTTGTTGGTGAGAGACAATGGTATAAATGTATTACATGTTAATTTAAATTGTAAATGCAAGGTATATTGTTGTAAATATTGTGTCCGCAGCAAAGATACAGCTCAAAAATATTTTACAAATCAGTCATCATGCTATGCAGTGCAATGTTACAAATATGTAAACGATTTTTTTTCATCCTGAAACGGCAAAGATCTCATTAAACTTGATGGTAAGCGCAATGCCGTCCAGTTAGGGTATCCAGTAGCAAGAGACAACTGTTCTTCGATACTCGGCACTATACAGCCTCTTGAGTAGCTTCTAACTCGCTTAAATCACTAAGGATCATAAGAAGAAGGAACACGAAAGCTGGTAAACTGTTCCACTTAACGATGCGGAAAAGATACATATTAGCGAACCTCTTGGTTCAGGCCGGGGTGGTAGACACCACGAAGCTATGGTTCTCCAAGCCATTCATTTAAATTCAAACAACTCTCAAAGTCGTGACCGTATTTTGTCGTGTCGTGAGTCTTGAAAGAGCCTTCAATATTAAGAAGTAATATTATTTCGTTATAACGCCTCCCCTGGAGAATTAGTCGGTCAACTATCAATGGATTGGTTACCAAAGAAAATTATAACAAACACATTATTTATTACTGGTTCGATCTTTGATCTCGTTTATTATATTTAATGATATTTGAATTTGATTTTAATCTTTTGATTATTGTAGTGGCCCATGGGTATTTCTTTATTGAGTGGTCATTGTTAATTCTGATAGAGTGGATTTTATATATTAAGATTGAAAGTTTTTTTTTGATTTCGCAACATCTGTTGTTGTAAATAAACAAAAATCTCAAAGGGATGTGCTCGTGGCGCGTCATGCATTGTGAGCTTCTTATTATTACAACACTATCATGGTGTTAGTCACGTGACAACACTACCGGAAATTGACGCAGATTTTGACATGTATCATGATGATGAGAAGGGGATCATAATTTTAATCATTTATTCATCTGCCGTTATTTTATTGACAGAAGTGCAATATTTAATATGCAATAGATTGTATTCGGATTATTTTGTTATGAGCCGGTTGAGGAACGAGAGGCCGTGGGTTCGATTCCCGCCCTGAGACAAATATTTGTGACAGATAGACATTTGTTTCGGGTCTGCGTGTCGTGGGACCGTAGTCCTTCGTAGTTCTTGATACCTACGACACAGGTTTGACCTAGTGTATGGCCAGAACGTGTGACTGTTCGGTGTATTTACTATTTATCTCAGTGCAGGGATTGTACCTCTAACCTCTAGTTTTACAACCGGCTGCTCCTATGGCACCGCGGAATTGTCCAACCAAAAACAAAACAGCGATTACGTACATACACTCACGCCTGAAATCCCTGAAGGGGTAGGCGGAGGTGTAACCAGTACACCCACTTTTCGCCGCATTTCAGTCCCACAATGTGATAGGGGACGAGCCTATCGCCATACCGAGCACAGGTTTCAGACTCCGGGCTAATATTTTTTTTATCCTGGCACGGCAAAGTGACCACACTGAACCTGATGGTAAGCGCAGTGCCGTCCAAATAGAGTATAGAGTAGCGAGAGACAATCTATCCCCCGCTACTCCACACAATCATGCTGGCTTGCTTCTTCAGACTACGCCAAGGGCAAGAAGGTGAAGGAGCGGTCGAGGGTCTAGTGTCAGAGTACTCAGAAAGCCGCAAAACGGCCAAACATCGTACCCTAACTCTCGACCCCCAACAAAAACCGGATGTACACTTGCTGATCCCGGAACGTGACACACTCGCGTGTGCCACTATGGCGGGTTTTTCACCCTGTGTACGGTGATTGCTATCCGGGCGGATATGAATATCCTACTACCAGCAAAGAATTTCTAGATAGAAAAACAATATCACTTTACCCGACCCGGGGATCGAACCCGAGACCTCAGTACAGCAGTTGTAACGCATGCGCAATTACAACTGCGCCACCGAGGCAGTGATTACGTAAGTTTATAATTAAGGGAGAATATTCTGTCTATCTTTATACATTCACAAAATATACAGTTACAATTACCCACAAGAATCAGAAAGCCCAAGAGGTTCTACAAGATTACCGTCAACTGCCTTTAGAGATAATTTCATTTAATTTCACGTCATTCGCCAGATTACGAGTGAGCACAGAGTGCGGAGTATTCTTGAGTGGGACGTTTGTTTTATGACACCCTTCCGTATCTGTTGTGAGTCGTTGAGATTGGATCAAATGTTTGTTCTTGGTTTAAAGAGCCTAATTTTTTGTTGTTGCAAAGTTTCGAGATAAGCTCCTTTTACATGTGTTGGAAAAGTACATGTGTTAGAAGGAAATGTACTCTAGATAACGCTGGCCGTTTATTTGACAAATTTGTGTTATATAAAGTAATAGTAAAGTAGTTTTTTCTGCACAATGGTTAACTTAAGCTTAAGTATGTTTTTTTATCTTAATATATAAAAACATTTAATTATGAAAATGTATTGGTTTTAATTATCTAAAATATTAACTCCCAAAACGAACCATCAAAATCAGGATGCGTTCATTTATTGTATATACTTCCAAGATTTAGATCATCGAGATGTGTAAAAGTTTATATCAAATTTAAACTTTTTTCCAGATATTTCAGTCAGATGGACAGACAGACAGATAGACATTAGAGTGATTCTAGAATGATTTTTGTTTGAACCACATTTCATAACATTAAATATTTAAATACCCTATTTAAAACCTGTATAAAATAATATTAATTACTATTATGTATAATACATATACCTAGTCAGGTCATAAATTCTGTCACATGTTTAATATAAAATAATTGAAACAAGTTTATTCATTATGTAACCATTTATATACCAAAATGAACTTAACAAAACATAGATTCTTATGACACTAAAGTTTATTCAAAATGACCTCCGTGATTTTGAATACAGGCGTTCAATCTGCGCGGCCAGTTGTCTATCGCAGCACGAACGAGGTCCATGTCAATATCGGCGGCTGCCTTAATCAAGGATGTCTTGAGTGACTCCAAATTGGGATGAGGCTTTGAGCACGCCTTTTCCTCCAAGTGTTGCCATATCTTGTAATCTAACGGATTCAAATCTGGACTGGAGGAGGGCCAGTCTTCGTGCCGGATGAAGTCGATTTCACGCGCCGCCAGCCAGTCTTGTGTGCTCGTCGCTCTATGAGCTGGCGCCGAATCTTGTTGGAATACCCAGTGCCTGTTATTGAACATGGTATGAGAAACAGGTTCCACAAGGTTCGTCAGGACTGTATTTTGATACACAACTGCATTCGTTTTTACACCTTTCTCACAAAAATGTACCTCTGTTAAGCCCCAATAAGAAACTCCCAACCATACCATGAGCGAGGATGGAAAATGACCTCGTTGGACACGCGGAATACGGTTGCTCGCTTCTTCACTACTGTGTGCGTACACCTTATCATTTTGTTTGTTGTAGCTCTCTTCTACGGTAAAAATTTTTTCATCTGAAAAAAGAATTTCCCGATATTTTTTTCCCGCGTACCGCTTCAACAAAGCGCAGCATCTCTTCAGTCTCAGGTCCATTAGACAAGCATTCAAACGATGTCCTGTTTTTCTTCGATATGCCCGAAGCCCTAAGTCTTCATTTAACACCCTTTTCACCGTGGTTCTGCTTAACCCCATCTGAAGGGCCAACAGTTTCTGCTTACGTTTGGGATTTCTTTGAATTCGCGCCTTCACAGCTTTTATCACTGCTGGAGTCCTAACAGACCGAGGGCGACCACTTCTTGACCTGTCATCTACACTAAAGTCTTCATTGTATCGTTTGATGGTACGATAAACGAATTTTTTGGTTATATTCAAATTTTTCAGTATGTCAAAAATTTGAATTGGCGCGTAACCGCAACGATGCAACGCAATTACTGCAACACGGTCTTCTTTAAGCGTCCACTCCATATTTAAAAATGAGTAAAATTCTAAAAAGTATACATTTTTATTTTCATGAACAATTTGAAATTCGAATTCAATAAACTTTTTTGTGGCCAGCATTCTAAAATAAAAGTTTTTACTGTGTGACAATACTTATGACCTGACTAGGTATATGAAGGTAACATTGAAACAAAAAAAAATACTGAAAATGTACTGAACTGCAGTAAGCATTAGTAAACAGAAAGCATCGTTGAAAATAATCGGTGGAAACAAGAAATCAGGATCCAGTTCAAACTGCCGCTCGTGCAGAATAAACGGACAATTTCCCCCGGGACTCGAACCCACTGACTCCCAATAAGGAGTTCGATGTTTTGATACTAGGATGTTTTAGTTTTGTTTTATCTTCAACACTAAAGTTATGCTTTGCAATATTTGCCTACTTCGGAAACATAAAGAGGTGCTAAGGACCTAATACGAACCTGTTTTATTTCACGTCGATTTTCTTTTACAGTGGTAATAACCCGGTAGAGTCGTTCCGTGTGTTCTCTACCAATATTATACATACACTCACGCCTGTAATCCCCGAAGGCTGTGATAGGCAGAGGTGTAATCAGTACACCCATGTTTCTTCGAACTTGTTACGATCCCACAATGTGATAGGAGGCGAGCCTATCGTCATACCGGGCAAAATTCCAGACTCTGGGCTAATACTGAGTATTTCTAAATAGAAAAACCCAATATCACTTTACCCGACTCTGGGATCGAACCCGAGACTTCAGCACAACAGTCGTAACGCATGCGCAATTATAACTGCGCCACCGAAGCAGTCTTTACCACATCTTAAGTCAGCAATAACCACTTTGTGTACGTGTAAAATAACAATATCGTCATTTAAAAGGTTTTTCTCCTGTGTGTGTTCTAATGTCAATCTTTAATTTACTTTTTCATGCAGTTAAATAGTCACAGTTTTGACATTTTGTTATCCATATAAATGTCAAATACTTTTTCAATTTACCTCATCCGTGACATATAGATTTCTTTGTTTTTGTAACTGTCTTATTTTTAAATTTCACGTCGGTTTTCTGTTAAACTGTGGTAATAACCCTTAATATAACACCCTTAATATAATTTAATATTAATATAACAATGACTAAAATAAAACGAAACGAAAATCGAATAATTTCTTTAAGCTTATTCCCAAAGTCAATCGATCTCGATTAACAATGAACAAAAATGTCATCACAATTTTTCCTTTTGGTATCTCTAAGGCCTTCCTCAGACGTAGCTGGATAATGTCTAGATCCACACTTCAATAGGGCTCTATTCAATAAAGATTCTTTTGGCATACAAAGGTTTTTGCGACGATTTTTGTGGCTTAGAGGGAACATTTAATAGATTGTGTAAGAAACATTTATTTATTGAAAGAATCAATGATGTGGAAGTTTAGTGGACTTTCGACAGCCTCCGTGGCGCAGTTGGCGAGTGGCTGTGAAACGAGAGGCCGTGAGTTCGGTTCCCACACCGAGACAAATGTTTGTGTGACAGACAGATATTTGTGTCCGGGGTCTGGGTGTTGTGAGAACGAAAGTCTCTCGTAGTCCCTGATACCCACAACACAAGACTAGTATCTTAGTGTGGGATTGGGGCTATGTATGTGAGTATTGGGTGTTATTTATTTATTTACTTTATCCAAAATTTGTTTATCGTTTTGGACTAAGTTTTTTCGTTAGGCTGTGTAGTTTATAAGCACAGGCATGGACACTGGAAATAGAAAGGATTTGTTTTGATGGTTTCTTCTGGATCTTTCCATGAAGGCCTCGGGTTCCAGTCGATTGCTATTGTACCGGTCGCTGGTGGAAGCGCGATATAATGTCAAGAAACCTTAAATAATTCATCAGTGCTGAATTCATTCGCCATTTTTTACATATTGTCAAGCATATCCATAACGGTGGCAAGATAAATACAATATATATGGGGAACTCGGAGAAAAGGGTTGGTTTTGGTTAGGTTGTATGTATAAAAACACATTTAAACCTATCTTAACACAATGTTAAAACACGGATAATGGATTTCGGACAGATGGATTTCTTAAAGAAATCGAGTCTAATTGTCATTGTTGACAGAGAATGATTTGAATAAATTGAATACTGAGTGCATCTGAAGACAAATACAGCGCAATCCAATCGTGTCAAATATTGGTTAAAGTACAGCCTAATATTGGTCGTCTAATGCCGGGTCATCTAACTGGTTGTGAATCTAGGGAGCGATCTTACTGTGTTGCCACATAGATGAATAAATCCTCTAGAACGTAGCTAATTTAAAGGAACCACAATGGCACGTTTTTATCTTTAATCCCTATCTATAATAGAAGCATTTCTATATCTACATTATAAGCAGGTGTCGTTGACAAATTGTATTGCTTTCGTAATATACGCTAAAACTTATTATTATTTAGAGGTTTTGTGCACAATAATTGGAGATTGTTAGTGCTGATTTGTTTAAATAAATAAATATAACTAACAGTGACACATAGTTACACCCTACACGGGGTAAAACCTGTATCGTGAGTATCAAGAACTACGAGGGACGGTCCCATAATACCCATACCCGAAACAAGCATCTGTCTGTCACACAAACATTGGCCTCGGTGCGGGAATTAAACCCTGGGCCTCCCGTTTTACAACCGATTTTTCGCCCGCTGCGCCACGGCGGCTGTTAAAGGGCCTTGGCTATTTGACTCTACATTTTTTTTGTGTAAGTAGGTTATATAGTTAGTTCTTTATTGAAGCGGTAATATTAGTAGTAAATGGAGTTTCAGAAAATATAGGACAAGCAATTCGATGATGTAATCATCAGTTGAATTCATTGCTAACTGATATAGAATATTAAAAAACAACTTCTCATAATATTCAAAACGCCTAAGTATTTCAAATAGCAATTAGATCCATAAAATATTCTTGAGAGTTTTACATTGACTATAATAGTTGGTTTATTATTCACAAATATTTATTTATTTATACTTCATACTATCGGACTACCTATTTTGATGAAATAAATAACTATTAATGAGTGCCTCGTCGGGGTAGCTGAAGTGTAATAAATAATACATTCACGTTTTAACTAAATATATAATGATCACAATACACGACATAACAATATATAAAGTTACAATGGAAACGCGGAAGCCTTAGGGAACAAAGCCTAAGCGCACGTCCACCCCAGAAGACGGTTACAAAGGCAACTAATGAGATGTGCGGGTGGACGGGCGACGCCGCGTGCGCAGCTCGTAGGTTCGCGACTGTGGTAATAGGGGCGGCTGGACTTGATTTGGCCGCGTAATGGAATCGCGCGCTATAATACATACATTTATATGTAAAGGTGGACTTAATGCCTAAATATGGTTTTGGGGACTCGCAGAGTATAAAATGATGGCTCCGTTTGAAACGGTGGGTGGTTAGATACATTTATAGATGTATATATTTTTTCAACGGTAGGCAGCGGCTTTGCTGTGCCCTAACATTGCAAAAGTCTATGGGTGGCGGTGACTACTTACCATCAGCTGGCCCATCTGCTCGTCTGCCTATCGAGGCACTAAAAAAATACATTTATATGCAGCACTCATTCTGTTTCAACCTGACCGGAGAGACGTCGCATCACATAATTTAAAGCCTAAAGTATTTAGAAAATGGAAGAAAATAATAACATCTGGTTTTTGTCGGAGGTCTAATGTACGATGTTTGGCCGTTTTGCGGTGTTGTGAGTACTCTGACACTAGCCCCTCGACCGTTTCTTCCTTTCTTGCCCATGGCGTAGTGTAAAGCAGCAGTTCGGCATGATTGTGTTGAGTAGCGGGGGATATATTATCTTCTATCTACCATCAGATGCAGTGTGGTCACTTTGCCTTGCCAAGATAAAAAAAACAAAAATCGGTTGAAACGGAAGTATAGGGCGCTTAAGATGGTTCGTTTTCTAGACTTTCACTATTAATTTTATTTTTATTAGTAATTTAGAAAATTTATGTCGTTTCGTTTGTAGGATATCACAACACATATTTTTTATAGGACACATGGGAATAGAATGAATAGTTTCAAAGCCAAATTGTATTAAAAATAGGTATCATATTGTTAAGTTTTGGGATCGTTGCCTTGTTTTACTACGGACTAAAAATATAAAAGTAAAAGTTTAGGGTTCTATGAGTATAAGTGTCTTAATTCTACCACATGTCATACCGGATGCCCGTTGCCGCACTCTACGCATTGCCTCATAAGCAGGGCTCACCCACATCGGATGACACCTACTGTAGTAGGTACCTCCATGCATAACTATATACTACTAGCTGTTGCTCGCGGCTCCGCCTGCGTGGAGGTTATATTCGAGAGCAGAAGTATACAATCAAAGGAGTTGTCTTCTGCACTGAGGCACCTGTAGCGATTGTCCAGCCTCTCAGTTGTTGTGCCTGAATCTTGAGATTGCATCTAAAGAATACCCCATAAGTTTAACCTTACTTTGCTCCTTATAGGGATGATTTTTCAAAAACGTTGAAACACGTATTTCTTTATTTCCTACCAAAAGCCTTAATATGAATTTACAGATCCCTAAGTCGAGGAATTATGGATTTCCCATACAAATTTTGAACTCCTATTTGACCCCTTTCAAGGTTGTTTTTTGAGAAAAAAGATAGCCTATGTCCTTCTCCAGGATATAATCTATTCCCTTATCAAATTTCATTACAATCCGTTCAGCCGTTCAGTCGTGAAGAGGTAACAAACAAACAAACAAACAAACAGAGTTACTTTCGCATTTATAGTATTAGTATGGATAGTATGGATTGTTCAGTATGTAATATGTATACCAACCGACATTCTGTTGTGACATTTTAAAGCGTTTAATAATTCTCAGAACATGGCGGAATTTAAAAAATTCACTCAACAAAAATGTTAAAGTATTCGTCACATTGTTCCACATTTGAACAATGCACACAATAATACAGTGGCATTAAGAACCTTCTACTTTTTAAAATTGGCGAAATATTCGTCGCAAGATGACTGAAATTCAACGGTAGGCAGCGGCTTTGCTGTGCCCTGGCATTGCAGAAGTCTATGGGCGGCGGTGACTACTTACCATCAGGTGGCCTGTCTGCCTATCGAGGCACTAAAAAAAACAACCAAATAAAAAAAATGCGCTGATAACCAGCTGTCTGGAAATCCGCCGTTATGTAGAGTAGACAACGAATTATAAAAATAATCATTGATAATATAAGCTCAGAGCTTAGTGTGAATAATTTAATGCCAAAGATAAAAGTTATCACTTTTCCTTTGGATTAGTTATAATCCCACAAAACACACCCATAAATAGGGGTCAAAGTTCAGTTCAACATGTAAAAAAAATTTACAAAAAATGAGTTAAAATTCTGGAGATCTTTTTGTCAGGGGTCTAGTGTTGGGGTACGATGTTTGGCCGTTTTGCGGCCTTCTGAGTAATCTGACACTCGACCCTTGACCGCTTCTTCACCTTCTTTTCCATGGCGTAGTCTGAAGAAGTAGGCCGGCATGATTGTATTGTGTAGTGACGATGAATTGTCTTTCGCTACTCGATACTCTAATTGGACGGCACTGCACTAGACTAAAAAAAAATATTGTATGAAAGAAGGATTTCAATGAAAGCGTTGCCAAATAAATTATGGAGAAACCGCAATATGTCTCGGCGTGCAATCAAAGAGACCCGATCAGGGTTTAAATTAAAGAGGGTGCTTCAGATATGTTTGCAATTTGTTTGGTTTTTGTGACTTAAGTAAAAATCTAACTAATGTATATTTTGATCCTTATTTTTGGCTGTCTATTTTATAATATAATAACAGCCCTATATTAAATTAGTACCACTGCTGGGCACAGCCTTCCGCTATTGATGAGAGGGATTACGCCTTAGTCCACCACGCTGCCCTAATGCGGATTGGTAGACTTCATACACCTTTGAAATTTTAATGAGGCTTGAGGCTTGAGTCACAGATTAGGGATAAAAAATTTGACAACCTAGATATGAACCTTAAATAATTTAAAACTCACGGAGGTAAGATAAGGTACAAAGTCCATAATGATTACGTTTAGTGGTAGCGTACGAGCCTGAAATTCCATAGAAAGAACCTCTTTTAGTTTTCCCGCATAGGCCAATTCAATTCGATGACGCTACGCTATTGAGCACATTGTCAGATGATTTTTAACAGTCGTAAAACTGCAGCTAAAATAAATGAAATAACTATTTAATAAATAATCGGTGTATTTAACCAGTCACCCGGTATAAGCATAAAACATATATATTTATTTCACAATACTTTAATAATATCGCGTATTCAATCACTACCACCTGCCACGTTGCTATCAATATTTATAAATAATTTAGAAGACAAATTAGTAATTTTATCTCCATAGCTAATTACGATAACATCATACGTCAAAAGGTCAATAACCTTTATTCCGTTACGCAGAGCGCACGTCCCGTGGTACAGAACCCGAAGATACACACGCGTAGGTACAAGCATTATACATACAACAGAAAAAACGGTAGGCAGCGGCTTTGCTGTGTCCTGGCATTGCAGAAGTCTATGGGCGGCGGTGACTACTTACCATCAGCTGGCCCGTCTGCTCGTCTGCCTATCGAGGCACTTAAAAAATAAAGAAAAATATTTCTCACATCTAATATATTTTTACATAACACAAGGATTTTTAGCTAATCAAGCAAGCTAATGCAAATGCAAAGCAAAAAATCAAGTCGATCCCTTGCTCGGGGAAAAACAAAAAACTTTCCCGCGGGTACCGTACATTTTTTCTGAATAAAATGTAGCCTATCATTTGGGCGATTGAATGATCTAACTGTATTCTAAATTTCAGGATGATTTGTCAAGCCGTTCTTGAGTTAAAACCAGACATAGATAGACGACAGACAGAAAATAAAAAAAATGCAGAATTGGAATCAGTGAGTCATAAAATGAATATTTCACGCAAAATCGGGTAAATTGCCCAAACGTACAGATGCTACAGGTTTATATATTTAGATTATATCTATATATGGTCATTACGCTTTAAACTAAATTTATGGCTTACCTAAATTCATAAAAATATTTTTTTATCGATTAACAGTTTAATTTACAAACTTGATCCTTTGCAGATCATACCCACAAATGAGTCAATTATAAAGTTTTGATGCCACGCCTACAAATTATATAGTTTGATTGGTTTACTTTCAGATTCGATGAGTAGATGCTCGTCGAGATTGTTTTTTATACTGGCACAGCAAAGTGACCACACTGCACCAGATGGTAAGTGCAGAGCGTTCAGTATCGAGCAGCAAGAGACAATCTATCCCTCGCTTCTAAACACAGTCATGCCGCCCGTGTAGCTTCTTCCCACTACGCAATGGGCAAGAAGGCGAAGAAGTGGTTGAAGGTCTAGTGTCAGAGTACTCAGAAGGACGTAACACGGCCAGACATCGTACCCCCACTCTAGACCCCGACAAAAACCGGATATACACTGGCTGATCCCGGAACGCGACACACTTGCGTGTGCCACTATGGCGGGTTTCACATCCTGTATACGGTGGTCTATCCGGGCGGATATGAATATCGTACCACCAGCAAATTGAATTTACCCGTTAATAATGCACCTAATAGTCATCCATATGATGATGATGCTGAACCCATACTATTACGACTCTTGTGTAATGAGTATTCGTCACTACGAGAAACTTCGGTCTTCACAGCACGTATATTACAAGAACATTTGTTTTTTAGACGATTTTTGTCATCGCATATCGCTAGATGATTATATTGTTTTTATAATAAGCCGTGATATAAAAAAACATAAGTGTCATCAGCTTAGGGGTCTATCGCTGCTTTGAACGGAAATTTGTGTGCAAAATATTATTGCTCTCATTTGATAACCTTTACGATAACATGGCTTAATATTTTTTTTATCATGTTTTCATAAATAACTTATCTAATAAAAATTACATGAACATCTGACTTTCTGCGTGTTAGTTTCTAACTCGAAAGCATAGCTTAATGATAGCTCACGCATGTGTCTCTGAAAGAGTAGGCAGAGACTCAACTAGCGAACCTACTGTCTGTATGGCTTATCGCCACACCAGATACAATTTCCAGCTTCTGTCAACTCATGAGTGATTTTTGAACAGAAATATTTAAACACAAATTGTGACAGCCTGATCTGGGATCCGAACTCAAGACTGACAATTTCTCAGTCTAATTACGCTACTAGGCTAATGTTGCGAAAGCAATTATTTGGAGTTATACGGACTGCCGAGACAGTCGGGGCTTGCAGACCAGTCCAGAGGCATGCTGCTCTCACTTTTCGAAGTTACGTGTTTATTTGTCTCAAACCAAGTAATTAATGCAGGTGTTATTTAAAAACGGGCAATGTGGACAATAATTTAATTTGGGATTGTATTGTAACAATCAAATTGATAGAGATATTTTTTCTTTTTAATTATGCCAATAATTAAAACCGTATTTATAAATAACGGTCATTTACCTATTATTGACATTTTTGGCTTTTATATTCACATTTTTCTTTATCTTTGTACCTGCACTTACCACATTGCTAATTATTATTTTAGCGGGGAAGAAAAACATGTGAAGAAATCTTCGTACCTGTAAATTTTTTATATTCTTTATACATATACTTGGCAGGTGTATGAAGTCTACCAACCCGCATTAGTCCAGCATGAAGGCCAAATCCCTCTTTAGAAGAATAGAAGCCTGCTGATATTCTTATTTCATATTGTATAGTGTTGAAAAAGGAGTAAATAATAATCTGTATATATAAAAGAAGAAACTGACTGATCGATCAACGCACAGCCTAAACGGCTGGGGTTAGAGACTTGAAATTTTGACATTAGGAACCTTTTATCACGTAGGCATCCACTAAGGAAGGCTTTTTGGAAATACCACCCCTAAGGGGGTAAAATAGGGGCTCAAAGTTTGTATGAAAATCCGTCATTTTTGAAGTTAAATTCATGAAAATTAGTATTTGGCATTTTAGTTAAAAATAAAAAATATACATATGTTTCAGGATTTTTGGAAATTCCGCCCCTAAGGGGGTAAAATAGGGAATGAAAGTTTATATGAAAATCCGTCATTTTTAAGTTAAACGCATGAATATTGGTATTTTGTATTGTATACTTTTTCTCCCAAACATGACCTCCATGCGGGCGGAGCCGCGAGCAACAACTAGTAATAAATACACCCAACAGTCACACACATAGTTCTGACCCCACACGAGGTCAAACATGTCTCGATAGTATCACGGACTACTAGGGACTACAATCCCACAACACCCAGACCCGGAACAAACATATGTCTATCACACAAACATTTGCCTTCGTGCGGGAATCGAACCCAAGGCTTCCCGTTTCGTAACCGGCTACTCGCCCGCTGCGCCACGGATGTTGTCAAGTTTACTTTTATTAATGTTTTAAGTTCCTTTCCAGTATCTGTATAAACTTCTTACAAAATGTTCATATGCGTACAGCAAAAACTTTTGCGATAAAAGAATAGGGGTAAAATTATGTAATAAAAATATTCCGAAAATAATCTTTAATTATTTTCCATTTTTATGTAGATAATTCAAATTAATTACGATTGTAAAAATAAATTTGTTCTGACCGTTTCGGCCTTCAACTGCCATTCTAATAAAATAATTTGACCATAAAAGATTACTGTCACAGAAACACGCAATATGTTGTAGGACAGTTGGACTGTGGGTTTATTTAGGGTGGTACCACTGCTTTACCAAAATTTAAACACATATAGAAATTTTAAACAAAATATCCCAGAATTTTATATTTATAAGTAAAAGTTTTGTAATTCATAAAAAGAACACCGACTACAAAAAACACATTATGCGTCACTATAAAATTTGAGAGTTGCCCTTGCTTTTTCTGAGATCCCATCATCAGATCTTGACTTGGTGCCAATGAGACCACCTGGGAAGTATAACCCTTTTAAACAAAAAAATAATTTCTCGAATTGGTCCAGGCGTCTTCGAGTAATCGGGGAAAATACATAAAAAAAAGATTCCGACGAATTGTTAACCTCCTCCTTTCTTTGAAGTCGGTTAGAAATACTATGATTTTTTGTTGGATATCGATGTGATGGTGGTGATATTGGGTTGCACATAATTGTTTATAATTTATATGAAATTTTTCAAGAGTGAATAGGTATCTTCTAGGCAAGCTGCTCCACATAGACCACATCATCACTTACCATCAGGCGAGATAGTGGTCAAACGCAAGCCTATTTATAGTAAAAAAAAAACAACATCATTATACAATTATAAGTTTAAATGGAGGTCTTATCTATATTCTCGTATTTTATAGAAGATTTGAAAGGCATTAAAAAAGGCTAGTCTGAGTATATGATCACATTAACAAAAAAAAAGTAGGTTGTCATCAATAACTCTACACCCTTTACATATAACTGGCCTGTATTAAACACTGTCCCACTGCTGGGCACGGGCCTCGTCTACTAATGAGAGGGGTTAGGCCTTACTCCACCACGCTGGCCTAATGCGGGTTGGTAGACTTCACATACCTTCGAAATTCTTATGAGAATTCTCAGGTATGCAGTTGTCATGCCTATTTTCCCCGAAGGCGTAGGCAGAGGCGTAGTCGTAACCAGTACATTAACTAGTTTAGTACAGTTAGTAACAGCACATTCTGCCGCGCTTTTGCCGTCTCATAATGTGATAGGGGGCGAGCCTATCGCCATACCGGGACAAATTCCAGACCCCGAGCTGATACTGAGTATTTTGGGATAGTATTAGGGTATTTCCTTTTATTAGAAATACCGAAGGTATATCGACAGTATTATAAAAAGAAACTGCAGGTACATTAATAATTATAATTTAAGTGGGGAGTAATACATGTTCTAAAAAAATTGGTGTAGCAGACGAGTTGGTAGTGAGTACATGCGTGATCCGTTCGCGGTGCAGTAAGGGTAATCAGTTCAATTGGTCGTGCAGTTCAGCGTAGAGAGTAATGTTGTCCATACGCTTAAGAGATTTATTATAAAGAGAAGCCTATTATAAAATTAGGAACGGGTCTTAATCGCGCAATATTTTAATGGTATAAATACCACAATTATTTCCCGACGTTTCGACCGAGTTGCATCGGCCGTGGTCACGGGCTGACTGAGTGAGAATTTAGTGCCGTCTTCGTAAGGTGGGCTTTCGTGTGGTGGGAGTATCGGTAACCAGTTTAGTGGGGGTTTTGATAACTACCTTCCCTTGGTTTTTATTTTTATTTTTATCACAAATACTGTCGGTACTTCGACAAACCACACTGACAGTATCCTCGCGCTGAAGAGTTGACTCATTCTGACGACGCGGTTTACATATACTTATGACAGGATTCCATGTTGTTGACAAACGGTATCCATCCTCTCGGTTGAAATTCTGATGTTTTTTGATTTCTACCGCTTCACGTACTATTCTGGAGTAATAATGGCGATCGGTGGATAGAACCTGTGGTTGGTGTAGTTCTATCCAATGATTAGGTCCAGCCTCCAGCAAATGCTCAGCCACCGCTGATTTGTTGATCTGGCGGTTTTTTACAGCTGTAATGTGTTCCTTGACCCTTTCAGCGATCGTTCTTTTGGTCTGGCCGATGTAGGAACTACCACAACTGCAATTCACCTTATAAACACCAGGAGTTTGTAAGGGAATTACATCTTTTGGAGTACGCAAGTGGTTCGATATTTTTGCGAGCGGACTATACACAGTCAGGTCATAAGTATTGTCACACAGTAAGAACTTTTATTTTAGAATGCTGGCCACAAAAAAGTTTATTGAATTCGAATTTAAAATTGTTCATGAAAATAAAAATGTATACTTTTTAGAATTTTACTCATTTTTAAATATGGAGTGGACGCTTAAAGAAGACCGTGTTGCAGTAATTGCGTTGCATCGTTGCGGTTACGCGCCAATTCAAATTTTTGACATACTGAAAAATTTGAATATAACCAAAAGATTCGTTTATCGTACCATCAAACGATACAATGAAGACTCTAGTGTAGATGACAAGTCAAGAAGTGGTCGCCCTCGGTCTGTTAGGACTCCAGCAGTGATAAAAGTTGTGAAGGCGCGAATTCAAAGAAATCTCAAACGTAAGCAGAAACTGTTGGCCCTTCAGATGGGGTTAAGCAGAACCACGATGAAAAGGGTGTTAAATGAAGACTTAGGGCTTCGGGCATATCGAAGAAAAACAGGACATCGTTTGAATGCTCGTCTAATGGACCTGAGACTGAAGAGATGCCGCGCTTTGTTGAAGCGGTACGCGGGAAAAAAATATCGGGAAATTAATTTTTCAGATGAAAAAAAATTTACCGTAGAAGAGAGCTACAACAAACAAAATGATAAAGTGTACGCACACAGTAGTGAAGAAGCGAGCAACCGTATTCCGCGTGTCCAACGAGGTCATTTTCCATCCTCGCTCATGGTATGGTTGGGAGTTTCTTATTGGGGCTTAACAGAGGTACATTTTTGTGAGAAAGGTGTAAAAACGAATGCAGTTGTGTATCAAAATACAGTCCTGACGAACCTTGTGGAACCTGTTTCTCATACCATGTTCAATAACAGGCACTGGGTATTCCAACAAGATTCGGCGCCAGCTCATAGAGCGAAGAGCACACAAGACTGGCTGGCGGCGCGTGAAATCGACTTTATCCGGCACGAAGACTGGCCCTCCTCCAGTCCAGATTTGAATCCGTTAGATTACAAGATATGGCAACACTTGGAGAAAAAGGCGTGCTCAAAGCCTCATCCCAATTTGGAGTCACTCAAGACATCCTTGATTAAGGCAGCCGCCGATATTGACATGGACCTCGTTCGTGCTGCGATAGACAACTGGCCGCGCAGATTAAAGGCCTGTATTCAAAATCACGGAGGTCATTTTGAATAAACTTTAGTGTCATAAGAATCTATGTTTTGTTAAGTTCATTTTGGTATATAAATGGTTACATAATGAATAAACTTGTTTCAATTATTTTATATTAAACATGAGACAGAATTTATGACCTGACTAGGTATACAGTCTTAATGGAGTATTGTTTGAGTACTGTTCCAACTTTGTCCGTGACTCCTTTTATATATGGCATGTATGCTGGGGCTCTGCTGACCTCAGGAAGACGCTCCCTCTTCTTGGGACGGCGTATCTTTCCTTTGTATCCGTTACTCTTCAGTACGTTCTGAACATGTGTGAGCTCACTTTCTAGATGTTCAGAGTCACAGAGGTCATATGCTCTATTTGTCAACGATGTCACATCGGATTCCAAATGCCGTGGATGGTGGTGCGAGTAGGTATTGAGATACCTGTCAGTGTGTGTTGGTTTTCTGTATACAGTGTGTCCTATGGAACCATCTTTTCTCACCATTACTTTCACATCGAGAAAAGGTAACGTTCTGTCTACCTCCATTTCATAACTGAATCGGATCTTTGGATGTATGGAGTTCAACCGGTTCGCGAATTGTTCTACTTCATGCTTGTTGCCATGCATGATGCAGAATACATCATCGACATACCTCTTCCACAATTTAACATTATATGTTTGTGTGTCTATGGATTGCTCGAAATATTCCATCCAGATGTTGGCCATTACCGGCGCTACTGGGCGACAAGGGAAACGCTACCGTGGTGTTAAACTCCAATGATTACGACAGAAAAGTAATGGATTTGTTAAGTGACACTTCAGTTTACAAACCAGTGTCTTATAACCCGACTGCCAGAGTAACAAAACGCATAAGAGCACTCATTAAGGACCATGAAGAGTTATTCACAGAAGATGTGTTTCGGCACTTACACAGTCCTCAAATAGTACAATCACCGAAGCTATATGGTTTGCCTAAAATCCACAAAGGCAATGTACCTTTACGTCCAATTGTGAGTCAAATCAATTCACCAACATATCATTTGGCGAAACACATAAGTAAGGTATTGCAACCATTAGTGGGCAAGACTACATCTTTTGTGAAAGATTCTCGCCATTTCGTGGACATCATCAAGAGTGTAACGGTGGGTCCAGACGAAGTGATGGTGAGTTTTGACGTAGAGTCATTATTCACCAACGTTCCCATTCAAGATTGTCTTGAGGTCATCGAGAGCAAGTTGGAGGAAAACGGTCTGTCTAACGAATACATGGATCTATTAAAGAGCTGTTTAGAAGGTAATTACTTCTTATATCAAGGGCAACATTACCTTCAGATTGACGGAGTAGCTATGGGCAGCCCAGTAGCACCGGTAATGGCCAACATCTGGATGGAATATTTCGAGCAATCCATAGACACACAAACATATAATGTTAAATTGTGGAAGAGGTATGTCGATAATGTATTCTGCATCATGCATGGCAACAAGCATGAAGTAGAACAATTCGCGAACCGGTTGAACTCCATACATCCAAAGATCCGATTCAGTTATGAAATGGAGGTAGACAGAACGTTACCTTTTCTCGATGTGAAAGTAATGGTGAGAAAAGATGGTTCCATAGGACACACTGTATACAGAAAACCAACACACACTGACAGGTATCTCAATGCCTACTCGCACCACCATCCACGGCATTTGGAATCCGTTGTGACATCGTTGACAAATAGAGCATATGACCTCTGTGACTCTGAACATCTAGAAAGTGAGCTCACACATGTTCACAACGTACTGAAGAGTAACGGATACAAAGGAAAGATACGCCGTCCCAAGAAGAGGGAGCGTCTTCCTGAGGTCAGCAGAGCCCCAGCATACATGCCATATATAAAAGGAGTCACGGACAAAGTTGGAACAGTACTCAAACAATACTCCATTAAGACTGTATATAGTCCGCTCGCAAAAATATCGAACCACTTGCGTACTCCAAAAGATGTAATTCCCTTACAAACTCCTGGTGTTTATAAGGTGAATTGCAGTTGTGGTAGTTCCTACATCAGCCAGACCAAAATAACGATCGCTGAAAGGGTCAAGGAACACATTACAGCTGTACAAACCGCCAGATCAACAAATCAGCGGTGGCTGAGCATTTGCTGGAGGCTGGACCTAATCATTGGATAGAACTACACCAACCACAGGTTCTATCCACCGATCGCCATTATTACTCCAGAATAGTACGTGAAGCGGTAGAAATCAAAAAACATCAGAATTTCAACCGAGAGGATGGATACCGTTTGTCAACAACATGGAATCCTGTCATAAGTATATGTAAACCGCGTCGTCAGAATGAGTCAACTCTTCAGCGCGAGGATACTGTCAGTGTGGTTTGTCGAAGTACCGACAGTATTTGTGATAAAAATAAAAATAAAAACCAAGGGAAGGTAGTTATCAAAACCCCCACTAAACTGGTTACCGATACTCCCACCACACGAAAGCCCACCTTACGAAGACGGCACTAAATTCTCACTCAGTCAGCCCGTGACCACGGCCGATGCAACTCGGTCGAAACGTCGGGAAATAATTGTGGTATTTATACCATTAAAATATTGCGCGATTAAGACCCGTTCCTAATTTTATAATATGTATTCAAATCGCGAGAGTCTAAAAACATTTATTGCAAAGAGAAGCCTGTTGTATATCCTGGCATGCGGTTGAGTTAATATTAAGCACGCAAGCAAGAGATGTGTAACAGTGATACAATAAACCACTCAAGAAAGTGTTAATCATTGTTGATGTTGCTTTTTTTTATAGCATAGTCCGACAAACGAGCCAGTGGGTCACCTGATGTTGAGTGATCTCCACCGCCCATGAACATCCACAATACCGAAAGTATCACGTATGCGCCTGTCGGCCTTGAAGGACAGGAATAGGGATTAGGGAAGGGAAGGGGGAATCTTGGCCTCCGGATATCTCACTTACCATACGAAACGCGACAGTGAACTGTCACTTTACGTTGGTTTTCTGTGAGACAGTGGTACTACCCCGGCGAGCCGGCCCATTCATGCTGTAGACAAATATGTCTACAGCGTGGCTCTACCACTATCAATAGAAATTCTCAACATCTTTTTACCCGAGCCGGGGATCGAAATCGAGACCTCAGTACAGCAGTTGTACCGCGTACGTTACAACTGCACCACGGAGGCAGTCCGAGTACTATTTATATTACTCTTGAATGTATAACATGGATTGGATGTGGATGTAAAAAAATATTATCATCAGATCACACTATGAAGAAATATGCGTGGTCATCCAATAAAAAACGGAACAAACAATTTACGCGTGATTAAAAAAGTCTTTTGAACAATAAATGTGGATTATCTTTTATTAAATAATCTATTATCGATAAGTAACTACATTGTCTTATCTATTTGCAATGTGACTATTAAAAAAGTGCATTACAGGTATGAAATAATCAAGGCTACCACTACCGTCTCTTATCAGTTATTTTCGAGTGGTTTCTCTACACCTAATCTAAAGCAGACTATATTTCAAAATGTCATTTTCAAAAGATAAAATTGATTCGCATAATAAAATGAGAAGCAGTGATAGTAGAAAGCATAATAACTATCGTTACCAGGATTTACGGGTTGGAGTAGTCAGATTTTTTTATCCACGGCAAAGTGACCACACTACGCCTGGTGGTAAGCGCAGTGCCATCCAATTAGAGTATCGAGTAGTGAGAGACAATTTATCCCCCGCTACTCAACATTATCATGCCGGCCTGCTTCCTCACACAACGCTATGGGCAAGAAGGTGAAAGAGTCGAGAGTCTAGTCTATTACTCTTAAAATATTATTTTAAACTAATCATTGAAACATAAATTATAAAAATAAACATTTTATAATAACTACATATATTTTCATATTTAAAAAAGCAGCGACGATCTAAGAAAAAAGTCGATAGTTCGAAACCAGCCCAGATATCATACAATTTCGAAACTACATGTGAATTTAGTTCTGATCCCGTATCGTCGGTATAGAGAACTACAAAGGACTATGGTCCCACAACACCCGAACCCGAAACAAATACTTGTCTGTCACACAAACATTTGTCTCGGTGCGGGAATCGAACCCACGGCTTCTCGTTTCACAGCCGGCTACTCGCCAACTGCGCCACGGAGGCTGTCTGTCTATCATTGTAAAGAAATTTGCATGCCTGATAATTCTAAATGTAGAAGGTGTATGAAGTCTACCAACCCGCATTATACCAACTTGGCGTCCTTAGGCCTAGCCCCTCTCTAATAGAGAAGGCCCTTCTAAGGTCGAGCAATCTGCATATATAAAAGAAGAAACTGACTGACTGATCGATCTATGCACAGCCAAAACGGCTGGGGTTAGAGACTTGAAATTTTGACAGTAGGTACCTTTTATGACGTAGGCATCCACTAAGGAAGGGTTTTTGGTAATTCCAAACCTAAAGGGGTAAAATAGGTGATGAAAGTTTGTATGAAAATCCGTCATTTTTGAAGTTAAACTCATGTAAATTAGTATTTGGGGGTAAAATAGGGGATAAAAGTTTGTAAGAAAATATGAAAAGTTGCAGTTAAACGCATGAAAATTAGTATTACGTATTGTATACTTTTTCTCCCAAACATGACCTCCACGCGGGCGGAGCAGCGAGCAACAGCTAGTTATATATATAACTTTAAAAGCCAAAACATAACTAACAACAAAGGCTAAAAGGCGTGTAAAATTTGTTGCAACGAACTAAACGTTCGCATCGCAGACTTGCATCTATCTATTCATCTTTTTTTCTTTTACTCTTTAATTTATGTCCTTATGATTAAGGTTGTCTGGCCGAAATCGCGCTTAGCGATAAGACCGCCTTTTGTAACATTGTATAGTTTTAAGGTTCCTTGTTATGTAAGTGCTTATGATGGTGTGCAATAAAGAGTTATCTACCTATCTATCTATAAGCGAAATACCTCTGACTGACTCATCTCGAGATCTCGAAAACTATATACCCGGTTGATTGACTTGAAATTTTGCATATATTCATTTCGCGATGTAGACGCGCACTAAGAACGGATTATTATAAATTTGAAAAAGCTGTTGAAAGCTTTCTATCTACGTTCTAACGTCTAAACCACTGGAACGATTTTGATAAAATTTTGTATGAAGATACCTAAAGCCCCGAGGACGGACAAAGGGTACTTTATTATTTTTATGGTATGGCTCTCAGGAACCTATATTTGCACTTAACTATACTTACCATCAAGTATAGTCGTGATAAAAATGTATCTTATCAAAGAAATCAAATGTCGCCAATTACACAAACAATCTTAAGCCAAAGTCATCTGAAACATCTCGTTTCGTGTGTCAGATAGTTTGAGAACAGATATTATATCTCAGATTACAATCTGTTAACGCTGTAAGGGTAAACGATGTGAAAACAGAATCAAATTACTGTTTTTCGCAGTGCAAGGGAGCACTGCTCCTTATGGTAAGTGCCGTCCAATTAGAATGTCGAGTAGAGAGAAAATCCATCCCTCGCTACTCAACACAATCATTCTGGCCTGCTTCTTCACACTACGCCATGTGCAAGAAGGTGAAGAATTGGTCCAGGGTCTAGTGTCAGATCACTCAGAAAGCCGCAAAACGTCCAAACATCGTAACCCCAACTCTAAACCCCCGACAAAAACAGGATGTACACTGGCCGAACCCGGAATGCTACATACTTGCTTGTGCCACTATTGCGGATTTTACATCCTGTGTACGATGGTCGCTATCCGACCGGATATGCATATCCTACCACCAGCATCGTTGCTATTACTAAGCGAAATCACATGCTTCATAAAGCACACACCGTTTTCTTCCATAGTTACGCTGTTCAGCTATCAAATACATTGCAAGGTGATAAAGCTGTTTACAGCGCATGCAATAACATTGTGCAATTTTTTGTTTATATTTATAATACAAAATTTGACTATGACATGATTGTTTATTCATTAAGGGGTCGTGCGAAGATACATAACTTAGGCCGTATAATAAAAATTTAATATGTATGTTGCATGATGGTAGAAAAAAAGCGGCTAAAGCAACATTTTATATGATTTTTTTTCCCAAAAAAATATTCTTTTTTTATCCTGGCACGGCAAAGTGACCACACTTCACCTGATGGTAAATGCAGTGCCATCCAGTTAAAGTATCAAGTAGTGAGAGACAATCTATCCCTCGCTACTCAAAGTAAGTGTTTTATAGTTAACTCGTAAAGGGGTCATTTGAATATTAGTTTAAATGTGATTATTAAAATCTTATCAATTCTTGAATTGACAAAAGTTTTTATATTGACAGCCTCCGTAGCGCAGCGGGCGAGAGGCCGGCTGCGAAACCAGAGGCCGTGGCTTCCATTCCCGCACAGAGGCAAAATGTTTGTGTGACATATATATATTTGTTTCGGGTCTGGGTATTGTCAGACCGTACTATAATATACTGTAAATGTCATGCGTTGCCATTGCAAGGTGTCATTTCACGTAAAGTAAATTAGATTAATTGCGATCGGTTAAACGGTATTGAAGTTGATGTTCTGCAGCGCCATCTAGCGTGTTCTTTTATTTTTTTTGGCCAGGAATCATCGCGGGCGTATGAATCCGAACATAAGTAAGTAAATTAGACGTCTTCAAATCTGCTGGAAAGGGTAATTGTAAAATGATAGTAAAAGGATGTATGATATGACCCGTGACGTCACGGATCTCAGAATGGCCATTACCGTGCTGTTGTGCGAGGGAAATAGTGATATGTTCCCACTACGCAACCATTTTTAGTCAATTCTGATTCTGTTCAAAAGGATTTCTTTCGCGTATTATTTTCGGTTGCATATCAAATAATCTACAAAATTAAACACAGGAAACAAGGATTTTCAGGATCTATGGAATTTCTTCAAATAATATGAAAAAATATATTTTAAATATAGTGTCTGTTTTTAATGCATTTTTTAGACTATATCAATATTCACGTGTCCTATACCAAAACAAGTGCCATGACATGCAAAAAAATATCTCAACTGTCGATTGTAATGAATGTTGTCAACAATCTGTGGATCATTATAAGTTATGACATCGGTGGAAAAACAAACAAATGGTGTATCGCTATATCAACAGCTCATCATTCAAACTGTATCATATAAGAACTACGTGGTGTCATTTCTTTAATTAATCTATATATTATATAAAACACATAAATTGTTTTTACCTTTTTCGGTATTGTGGATGTTCATGGGCGGTGGAGATCACTTAACATCAGGTGACCCACTGGCTCGTTTGTCCGACTATGCTTTAAAAAAAAACCTATTTCGGTTATAGACTTTGAAACCACTCAACCGATTTCAATTAAGTTTTGTGTATGAGTGTGGTTGGGTCCAAAATAAAAGTTTTTTTACTGCCTGGAGGCAGTCGAGGAGACGGGCCACCTGATGGGAAGTAGACACCGCTGCCCATAGACTTCTGCAATGCCAGCAAAGCCGCTACCTAAATATATAGGATAGGATAGTTTTAGATCCGATAGGTGGCGCTGTTGTCGAGATCTGAATTTATTATTTTTTCAACGAAAATTCGGTCCACAGAGAAGGCGGCTTATGGCAGGACAACGTCTGAGGGACCACTAGTTATCTTCTAAAACTATGAGATTTCCAATTTTGAAAAAAAAATAGAATCACGAAGTTATTTCCATCATAGAACCAGTAGATTTTTTATTTATCATAAAGAAATCCTAAAACATGGATAGAGAGAGTAGCACGGCTAGCTTTTTGAAGGTCGAATCGTCAAAGTCATTGGACTACGTAATTCCCTTAAAGACCCTTTTTCTATATCGGCTGTTACGCAGCGGTCCCGGGATATCCTAAGATAGACTAAAATTGCTGCCGGAACCGCCCCTGCTACCGCGTAGCGGCCCTTCACCATTGACCCTAAATGGTCTAATGGTTTTAATTGCTGTAAAATATGTTCTACAGTTTTTTTTCCGAAATATTTCAGTTTCAAATCACGTAGGTAATAAATAATATGTTATATTAAAAATAATCGTCGCAGTGACGGTGTAAGCCACTTGTTGTCAAATACTCACGAGCACAGAGTGTATAATATCTACGTAAATATTAAAACAGGCATAATTATTATGAATAATAATAAACTCTTTAAGGCATTTTTTATTGTGGCACGGTAAAGTTACCACACTGCACCTGATGTAGCGAGATACAATGTATCCCTCGCTACCCAACACAACCATGACGGCCTGCTTCTTCACAATATGCCATGGGTAAGGTGAAGAAGAGGTCTAGTGTCAGAGTACTCGAAAGGCCGCCAAATGGCCAAACATCGTACCCCAACTCTAGACCCCCGACAAAAACCGGATGTACACTGACTGATCCCGGAACCCGATACACTTGCGTGTGCCACTATGGCGTGCCAGTATGCGAATACTTATAACCCCGAGAACGGACATAAGTACTTTACTTTTTTAATCCTGTTTCCTCTCGATACTACAAATTTTAAGCGGGCGAAGCTGTGAGCAAATGCTTTTTACTATAGAATGCCAATATGAGAAATAAACCCACCATTAGCGAATTTGTTGATTAAAAATATCAAACATTTATATCAGCTGTGTATAAAAGTACCGATAGCCTAGGTTAGCGTGGTTCGGACTATCGATGAAAGTCCTAGCTTCGAAACGGGGCCAAATGACACACTCTGACTGTTGAAAATCTACTGCAGTGTATAGTAAGTTAAATAATAAATTACATCCAACAGTCACACACATAACCCCGGCCCCACACTAAGATACGAGTCTTGTGTTGTGGGTATCAGGGACTACGAGAGACGCACGGTCTCACAACACCCAGACCCCGGATACAAATATCTGTCTGTCACACAAACATTTGTCCCGGTGTGGGAATCGAACCCACGACCTCTCATTTCAAAGCCAATTGCGCCACGGAGCCTGTCAAAAGTTAAATAGATATAACCCCCATGTTTCTGATTTTTTAGACGTCGTGAAGGTAGATAGATAGAAGGTATATAAATACAAATGGTCTAAGCACACTCACCGGTGACCCTTTTTTGTCGCGGAGAAAGCATTTTATTAATCGGAATGAGAATAAAAAGGTTATGCTGGGCTAGCCGGTCTTACGACTTAGCACTCCCTCGCCCGCACGATGGTTATCCGTGCTGCCGCTCAGCCGAGTCGCTACCCCCTATGTACACCCTACCCGACACTACCAGCTAAAACCCCGCGGTAGCCTACTTCGGCGCTTAAGGAGCGATCCCGGGGTATTCTGAAGAGCAGATACCATGCCGCCCACACACCCGCCATTGTAACTCCTGTTTAGCCAGGATCGACAATGGCACACATTTGTTTTCGACACCGAGTAATGAAACTCGGCGAGTCTGTAAAAATATAGGGAGGAGTTGGTAATATAAGTTATCCACTTCCCTCCATAGCAAAGTGGGAGACAAATAATGAGCTAAAGAGGTATTAACCTCCAATAAAGGACATTAGCATTCTGAGGAGTGCTAGAATTGCTGCCGGAACCGCCCCTCCGCGGTGTCGCGTAGCAGCCCATCTCCATGGCTCGTTATTAAGAACTTAACTTAAGACCCTGCCTCAGGGACCCTGGGAGCAGTCTCTCCGGTGGTGTGGTGTTAGACCCTTGAGTTGTTAATACATCTAGTATATAGTGCAGTATAAATTGTAAGGACAAGTAATACGTAGTGAAGACTGGTGGAAAGGGATGATCGGAAGCCAACGTAGCATTAAGATAAGACAGCTATATATCATGGTAATTTAGATTTTTTGATATCTTGTTTTTTGTGTATGATAAGAGTTATTTATTTGCCTTCGTGATAAATAAACGGATGCATTTCGCTTCCAAGTTATCGAAAAAATCACTTTTACATCTTATCTACTGCGGTAATGTGATATCGAATCAAAACAAAAAAACTGTAGAAACGTGATCGAAGACGGTGACATAGCAACAATATCAAATACTAGCTGTTGCTCGCGGCTCCGCCCCCGTGGAGGTTATTTTCGGGAGCAGATGTATCAATGTAAGGAGTTGTCTTCTGCACTGAGACACCTATAGCGATCTGTTATAACGACCCTTTGAAATAAGTTTTTTAAAAAAAACTATTTTAATTACACACTTTTATTCAAATAAAGAAATAGTAAATACAAATGAAAATAGGGTCTGTAGGCAAACCGCGCGAGAGAAATAATGGTACAGAACTGAAGCGGGCGCTCTTGCGTCCCGTATTTATATTAGATAATAGAGATGAGGTTGCATTTAAGGGTGACTGTGTTCAGCACAACCCTGTACAGTTTAGGGGTATAACACCTCCCCCCATAGAATGAACCTTATAGGAAAAATAACCAAAGTTCATAATTTAGAAATGCATTCTTAAGTTGGAAGGTGGTGTTTCTTCCACTTCAGACTCGTTATTTGTATTTTCAATATTTATGGAGTTTGACTGTTCAATAAATTCAATTTTGGGTTTAGATTTTAATCGGAATTTGCCTTCAGATTTACAGTAGTGATACATTTTATTTAAACACAAACAAATAATAATTATAAAAATAAACGTAGTTATGCTAATGTAATGCGTCCCATATTTTACGATATGTGGTTTAGTTTCCACTACTTTTATTTTGTCTAATAAGGAATTCATAATAATTTTGTTTTTTGAGTTGAATTCATCTAAATCGATGTTTTGTAAGTTAATAGGGGACACATTAGTAGTTACATTTTTAAATGTTGCTAAATCACAACAACTGATATTCATATCCGCCCGGATAGCGACCACCGTACACAGGGCGAAAAACCCGCCATAGTGGCACACGCAAGTGTGTCGCGTTCCGGGATCAGCCAGTGTACATCCGGTTTTTGTCGGGGGTCTGGAGTTGGGGTACAATGGCCATTTTACGGCCTTCTTAGTACTCTGACACTAGACCCTCGACCTCTTCTTCACCTTCTTGCCCATGGCGTAGTGTGAAGAAGCAGGCCGGCATGAGTGTGTTGAGTAGCCGGGGATAGATCGTCTCTCGCTACTCAGTACTCTATTTGGACCGTACTGCGCTTACCATCAGGTACAGTGCGGTCATTTTGCCGTGCCAGGATAAAAAAAAAAAAAAAAAAAAAAAAAAAAACTATCGTTAATTAGGTTAAAATTGGGTAAATGGTTTATAGGGGATGTGATATTTAATGCATTATACTTTGGCATCAGTATTGTGTTTTTGCAAAACCCAATGCATCCATCAGGAATGGTAAGTATGCCTGTTCCTAAGATGTTGTTTTCGTATAATGGTTTATTTTGACAATCGATGGAAATTTTGTTAGCTATGGATTGTACATATAGCCATCTGTTATTTTCCAAGGGTTTCCAGGTATCTATATTTCCAAAAATAAACTTAATTTGGCATTCGGAAGGGATTTTATTAATTATCTTGGACATAATGTCACTTTCACAACTAGGTTTTGCATCTGTTGAGTAAATATTTGCTATGTCACAGATGTATACCATGGGTAATATAGTTTTGCAGTTATTTAAACTATCTATTTTGCAATACCGGGTTTTATCCTTGGTTATTGCTATGTATTTGGTATCTGGTATTATTAAGCTGAATGATTTAGGTTCTTGGGGATTAAAAGGTGTAGGTAACGCTAGGGTGTGAAATAATACATAATTTTCGTCCTTAACAAGAGGTATTTGGAGTAGGAATACAATTTTATTATTTAAATAGTAACATACTATATTGCTTATACTTAGAATTAAATGTACAGATTTTATATCTAATGGAACAGGTAATTCTGAGTTACTAGGTAAGTATCTAAAATTATCGGCAAGCTCTCTATATAATTTCTGAGGAGTTATAATAGCTGGGTGCAAAGTATTCTGATTACTGAATAAAATGGCGTTAGTTATATCTTCTAACTGGAAGGATAAGGTAAGTATTGAGGTTTCGAGATGAGCAAAGACTTCATTTACAATTGTAAGGATATGTAGTCCATTCGTTATTTCAGAAATATTTCTTATGTTAAGTGAGAGGTTGTCGATACTTTCTTTTAATTTTATTTCATTATTTATAATTGTTGTAACAGTTTTGTTATAATGTGACATGACAGAAGTCGTAACCAAAATGTTCTCTTTCACTAAAGAGGTAAGTTCTTTTATATCGATTTGTACATTTTCAATCGCTTCGTCATATTTTAGGGCATCGTCTTCATCGAGGGTGCCGAAAATATGTTTCATAACAGTGCCTACGCCACCAAACCAAGCGCTGCGCTTAGCTCTTTTGTCTGATAAATATGAGATTGATTCGAATTCTTTGTTCATATCGTGGAAACGTGCTATTAAAGGTTGCAGCATGTTGCGACATTCTGTATTTATTTCTATAATTTGAGTGTTACTGCATAACTGTTTTATGCTTTCAAGAGAATTTTCTATGTTTACAATATGTGGACCAAAATGTGAGATGTCTACAGGAACCAACACTTTTAAAATAGCGTTATTTACTTTTAGTGTTCCTAGGTAATCGTAATATAGGCCCGCACTAGAGGTGATTGGTTGAACATAATCTTGATGAGATTGCCCTTGAGCTGAGCTGTAAAGTAATAAGTGATCGGTCAATACGGATATTCTAAAGTAAGTATCATCTTATTCTATAAACTTGTATAAGTTAATGTATAGACTAATTACTATAAACATGTATAGATTTGTATAAAATAATAAAAGGATCTTTAATAATAGAATCTTAATTTAATAATGAAGTATTTTATTTACAGGGATACTTCGACGTTAGCTGGTTTTAGTTGATCTACATGATGTGTAACGTGTCGTCGATTGATCAACAGGGTAACTGTATTGTTACCGTTTATTTTAATTATTTTATAAGGTCCTTTCCAGAGGGGCGAAAGTGCTTTACGCATTCTTAGATGATTTTTAAGATAAACGAGATCGCCAGTTTTATATTTAGTCGGGCGAGTGTGAGAGTCGTAGTAGTTTTTAGAGGATTCTTTGGATGCTCTTATAAGATCTAGAGCTTTTTCTCGGGCGTGTTTTAATCGATTTTGGAGCATACGGACATAATCTGGGTATGTTGCTCCCGAGGATTCTTCATAAATTGAATTTGGAATTACTGGTTTGCACCCAAACATTAGTTCGTAGGGTGTGAAACGAGTTGTGGAATGGACAGTAGTGTTATAGGTAAGCATAGCTGTGTATACATAACGGGGCCAATTTGTTTGGTCTTCGTTAGTGAAGGATCTGAGGTACTCCTTCAGAGTGGAGTGGCTCCTTTCTAGGGCACCTTGAGTTTGTGGATGGTATGGAGAGGACCAAAGATTCTTTATTTTGAGAAATTCGCATGTCTTTTTAAAGAGATCTGCAGTAAAATTTGTTCCCTGATCCGTCAGGATCATTTTGGGTATACCGAAGATTGAAATATAGTGGAGAAGGCATTCACTGGTTTCTTCGGCTGTGGTACTGCGGATAGGATATGCAGAGGAGAATTTGGTTAGGTCATCTTGTACAGTAAGTATATATTTTAATTTAGCAGGTCCTGCTTCGGGTAATGGCCCAACGATATCGAGGGATATCCTCTGACACGGTGCAGTGGACGTGCTTGTTATTTGCATAGGAGCACGATTTATCTGTCTAAGTGCTTTATTAGTTTGACATTGCGGACATTTTTTTACATAAGTTTCTATGTCACTACGCATGTTTTTCCAATAGAAAATATCTTGGATCCGTTTTAGCATACGGCTACTACCAAGATGACCAGCAACTGGGATATCATGATGTTCTTTAAGGATTTTCGGGATTTCAGATAGTGTTGGATAAATTATGTGTCCTTTAAATACATGTATATTGATATTTGTGTTATGGAATAAGTAAAGAAGCATGTTATAAATTTTAATGAACTGATGGGTGTCAAATGGATTTTTGAATTCTGTGATTGCGACGTCTAGAGTGGAATTTCTATCGGTTTTAGACATTAGTTCGTTTCTAAGTGATTTAAGGCTTTCATAGATGTCTGAGTAAGAAGATGTATCGAAATGATGGACTTTAAAGAAAATGAAATAGTATGTCTTGTTTTCATGAGTGAATGATATGAATGAGTTTAGGGACCTTTCTTTATCCGTGACTTCAGAAGTATTGGGGATAGTGTCTAAGACGTTATGGATAAAAGGATTGGATTCGTCAAGATCAATAGAGGTAGGTAGTACAATGATTTTATGTTTAGATTTGTATATATCTTCGTTATGTTCCTGAATTTTGGTAACAAATGTTTTATCTTTGGCTGAAATGATTTTCAGGAAAGCGGGATAATCGTGGGTGATTATGATATCTGAACAGGGATTAGCAGGAGAAGTTGGGATTGGCTCATTCTGAATGAGTGGTTGTTCGGGTGTAGCTTGAGGTAAATTGACCTCTTGATTTTCGATTTCTTCTCTCAGGATATCGGGAATATTGGAAGGAGGATTATAGTCGATTGGCGGGAAAACGTCTTCTAATATGTTTTCAGAATTTAAGGCTAATAGATCGTCGGGATTGAATGATGGTGATATTAAACTTTCAGGAAGATCTTCAGTGGAAGGTGACAAAGGATTATTAGAAAGAGGCATTATGTCATCAGCATTGAAGGAAGCTGGGGAGACTAAAAGGTCCATAAGGTCTTCATCTGAATCACGGCTGGGATTTGGTATAGGATTTTCTTCGGATTGAATAGGATTGACTGGAAACCGTGAGAGTGCATCAGCATTGGCGTTTATTTTACCCTTCTTATACTGGATTTCGTAATCGAATTCTTCAAGTTTCAATCGCCAACGAATAAGTCTGGACCCCGGATCTTTGCAATTGAATAACCACTGAAGTGGTTTATGGTCTGTAATGATTTTAAAACGACGACCATATAAATAAGGGCGGAAAACTTTTGTTCCGTAGATTATAGCAAGACATTCTTTTTCAGTGACACTATAATTGCATTCGGCATTGTTTAGAGTGCGAGATGCAAACGCAATAGGTCGGTCTTGGCCTATTGGACCTTGAGATAGGATAGCTGATATGGCATAGTTAGAAGCATCGCACGTGAGGATAAAGGGTTGATTGAAATCAGGGTATATGAGGACGGGTGCTGTGACTAATTTTTCTTTTAAGGACTCGAATGCGAGTTGTTGTTCATTTTGCCAAATGAATTTAACGTCCTTTTTTAGGAGTGAGGTAAGTGTTTTGGCAGTTTTGGAGAAATCGGGAATAAATCGTCTATAATAAGAGACGAGACCTAGGAATGATTTAATGTCTTTAGGGGATTTTGGTGTTGGAAAATCGGTTACAGCCTTTAATTTTTCAGGATTGGGTCTTACCCCATCGTCACATATTATGTGACCCAGATATCCGACTTCTCTGCGGAGGAATTCGCATTTATCTGGCTGTAACTTTAGATTGAAGGATCTTAGCCTTTGAAATACGGAAGTAAGATTTTCGATATGGCTCGGAAGGTCGATGGAGTAGATGACAATGTCATCGAGGTATACAAAGCAACGCATACCTTGTAATCCTGATAGACATGTATTCATTAGTTTTTGGAAAGTGGAAGGGGCATTTTTCAGCCCGAAGGGCATTCGATTAAATTGGAAATGGCCTTGTGGCACGGAAAATGCTGTTTTTTCAGCATCATCAGGGGACATACGGACTTGGTGAAAACCTGATGCGAGATCGAGAGTGGAAAAGTATCGGCTTTTTCCCAATTGGTCTAATATTTCCGATATTTGTGGAATAGGGTAAACTTCTCCTATAGTGATATCGTTTAATTTTCTATAGTCAATGACTACTCGCCATTTTCGTTCCCCTGATGCGTCTATTTTCTTGGGTACAACCCATATAGGTGAGGACCAAGGTGAGACAGAGGGTTCAATAATTCCTTGATCTAGCATTTTACTGATTTGGGTCTCCACTTCCCTTTTGTGGCACTCAGGAAATCTGTATGATTTGGTGTGAGTAGGAGTGGATGATGTAGTTCGGATTGTATGTGTAATTGCGTTAGTGAATGAGAGATCATCTCCTGGAATATAGAATATATCGGAAAATTCGGCACAAGTTTCTAGGAGTTTGGATTTTTCCTCCTCGTTGAGGTGTGATGCTCTGAGTGAATTTAGGACTTCTGTAGTGCGTTGTAGCGTTCTCTGAGAGCTAATTTTGGAATAGGCAATATACGGATTTACGTCAATTTCTTCGAGTTTTAATCTGAGGTTAGAATTGATGGTAACAGGAACTTCGGATGTATTTACAACTGTAATATTAATTCTTTTATTGTTTTTGACCGATGTTAAACAATTCGCTATAAATACTTTATCCGAGATATGTTGGTCGACTACTAAACCTTCTTTGATTTCAGGGTTACTAACGGTCGATTCGATAACCGTTTCTGTACGAGGTGGAATGACATAGAAAGGATCAATGAAATTTAACTTAACCATTATAGAGTCTATTTTTAATAGATCTCTGCTGTAATCAATGTTACAACTGAAAGACGTGAGAAAGTCAGAGCCTATTATTCCATCATAGGGCAGGTTAACATTTTGCATAACATGGAATTTATGAGAGATAGTATTCAGATGTTGAAATTTTATGTTTAATTTAAAATGACCCATAGTGGGAGTTAATTCATCACCGGAATCTATGCCTTTTATTTTTATAATTTCTTTAATTAGAGTCGGAGGTTTTGTAATGGAAGATCGTTTAAGTAGACAGATTGCCGAACCTGAATCTATGAGGAATGTTAGAGGATTATTTGATACTGGGGTTTTTAGAGTTATGTGAGGTAGTGATCTTTTTGTTGTGTCAATTTTTATTTCATATATATTTGCATTAGGAATTTTGGATTTGGATTCGGAATTAGGAATAGTGATTTTGGGAATTAATGATCGGACTCTTATTTGGGGCTGGTTACCCTTGTGCTCATTTGAAGAAATAGAAAATCGGACGCTTGTTTGGGGCTGGTTACCCATGTGGACCTTGGATTTAGTAAGGGATTGGACACTTGCTTGGGGCTGGTTACCCATGTGGTCCTTGGATTTAGAAAGAGATTGGACACTTGCTTGGGGCTGGTTACCCATGTGGTCCTTGGATTTAGAAAGAGATCGGACACTTGTTTGGGGCTGTTTACCCATGTGGTCCTTGGATTTAGAAAGGGATTGGACGCTTGCTTGGGGCTGGTTACCCATGTGGTCCTTGGATTTAGAAAGAGATCGGACACTTGTTTGGGGCTGGTTACCCATGTGGTCCTTGGATTTAGAAAGGGATTGGACACTTGCTTGGGGCTGGTTACCCATGTGGTCCTTGGATTTAGAAAGAGATCGGACACTTGTTTGGGGCTGGTTACCCATGTGGTCCTTGGATTTAGAAAGGGATTGGACACTTGCTTGGGGCTGGTTACCCGTGTGGTCTTTGGATTTGGTAAGGGATTGGGCACTTATTTGGGGCTGGTTACCCGTGTGGCCTTTTGAGGATATGGAAGAGGTAGAAGAGGTACCGTTATAATTTATAGAATATGCTAGAGGTCGTTTTCTGGGTCTCACGAGGTACCAACGTGAGCCCTTTACTCGTTTAAATTATTGGTTTAATCGTTGTGGTCTACCTCGTCAATCCCATCATCTTCGCAGGGATTTTCAGTTAGATGATTAATACGTGGCTGATTCTGCCGAAATCGATTGTTATTGAATTCGCGCTTTCTACATTCGCGGATGTCGTGTCCGAAATTTTTGCAATATCGACATTGGACATTGAATGAGTTATCAAGTGAGCGTTGAGAGTTATTCTGTCCTTGCGAAGAGGATGGTTGTCCTAGTGGGAATGATTTTGTGAAATGACCTGGTGTGGATGATTTTTGAAAGTGTCCCGATGTGAATGATTTTTGAGGGTGCCGTTGTGTGAAGTTAGGTTGTTTGAATTTAGGCTGTTCAGAGATTTGATTACGCTTATATATGGTTTGTTGAATGCGCTCCTCAGAAACAGCTATGTTTATTGCATCATTAAGATTTTTAGGGGATTTACATCTTACTATGTTTGAAATCCTAGGGGTTAGCCCAATCAGGAAGTGATGGAGGGCTAAATCCTCCATGGCTGCAGTACGGCCGGGGACTTCTCTTTGTTTGGTATTAGTAAGAGAAATCTCCGTCATTAATTGAGAGAGGCACGATTCCACCCTGTTTCCATATTGGGTGACGGATTCAGAGGGGCTTTGTTTACATTCTTGCAATTCTGTGAGTAAGTGTGTATAGTGTTTACGCTCACTAAATTGGGTTTTCAGGAATTCCTTCAATTGTTCCCAATTATTGAATTCTTTTATGGAACATGCTATAGCGGCCCTTTCTTGTAATTGAGATAGAATGTATTTAAAAAGTATTGGTCTCTGTAACTCTGTCGCTAGTTCGTGAACATTATTACAGTCAGTAATAAAAGCGTTAAGAGTATCCCTAGCACCATTATATGGTTTTACAAATTTAAATAGAACACTTAAATTTAAGGGTTCGGCTAGTGTTTGTTTTTGTTTTGAAGGTTTCGGATCCTGTGGGGTAACTGATGGCGAATGGCTTTTTTCGCCGGTTGCTGGAGTTTCCATATGAACATTAATCTTACCTTCCTCTTTAGTGACTTTAGACATTTTGGTTTAGTATAATATTAATTTACTAGAAAATTCAAGAAATAGAAATACAAATTAATTTAATGAGTTTGTGAATATTAGAGAGTTTGGAGTAAAAGTTGGTTTTTACCAAGAGACAAATTAAATACCGAAACAATTAAAATATCCAAGAGACAATAAAAACACACAAAATATAAAATCTATAAAGGAATCAGCACGGAAAATAATCGATAATAGCTACGAAGTTACAGGCACTAAGATGTAAAATTTATTTTATGTAAGATATAGAGATTTAAAATAACTAGAATTTTCTTAGTGACTGTACTTTGTTTACAATGAATACGACTTACAAAGTTGCACAGGCGATAACAGCGACGACGAGTCCAAGCGGAGAATGCATTTCTATGCAATGTCTGCAACACAGGAAATGGAGCGGCGCGACGCTACGCAGGCAGATTCCACTAGGGCTGCTTGGCCTTGATGATGATGATTACTTCGTGAACTGGAGACAGTTTTCTCGATGATGATGAATATCAGCAACGGCGACGACACTTCACAATTATAACTTTTCAGGACAGAGAGTCACTTCGCTGGTAAGTATTGTAACTTACTTAGATTTCAGGATACAGAGTCACTTCGCTGGTAAGTATTGTAACTTACTTAGATTTCAGGATACAGAGTCACTTCACTTGTAAGTATTGTAACTTACTTAGATTTCAGGATACAGAGTCACTTCACTTGTATACGAGAGTTTGTGAGTTTGCACGACGCGGTTTGAGGATTTAACTTTGACCTCACGAATAGACACTGGGGATTTTCGTATCCCACCGCTGCCACCAAATGTTATAACGACCCTTTGAAATAAGTTTTTAAAAAAAAACTATTTTAATTACACACTTTTATTCAAATAAAGAAATAGTAAATACAAATGAAAATAGGGTCTGTAGGCAAACCGCGCGAGAGAAATAATGGTACAGAACTGAGGCGGGCGCTCTTGCGTCCCGTATTTATATTAGATAATAGAGATGAGGTTGCATTTAAGGGTGACTGTGTTTAGCACAACCCTGTACAGTTTAGGGGTATAACAGATCGTCCTGAATCTCAGTTGTTGTGACCGTCTAGATGGCTAGACAGGCACAACTCCTAACTTAAACTTCTAGCACTCCTTATAATACCCCGGGATCACTCTGTAAGTGTCGAAGAAGGCCATCGCGGGGTTTTAGCTGGTAGTGTCCGGTTGGGTGCACATAAGTAGTAGGGACTCGGCCTAGCCGCAGCCCGGATAGCCATCATCCGGGCGAGGGGGTGCTGGGTCGTAAGACCGGCTCGTCCAGCATAACCGTTTTATTCTCATTCCGTTTCCCCCCGAAGCGGACGGCAGTAATAAAATGCTTTCCCCGCGACAAAAAAAAAGTGTTGTGCCTGAAGCTTGAGATTACATTTAAAGAATACCTCATAAGTTAACTCCTCACTTCGCCCTTTAAGGGATGATTTAGTAAAAACGTTGAAACACGTATTTCTTTATTTTTTACCAAAAGCCTAAATATGAATTTTCAGATCCCTAAGTTGAAGTATTACGGATTGCCTATACAAACTTTTAACCTCTATTTCACCCCTTTCAAGATAATTTTTTGAGACAAAAGATACCCTATGTCCTTCCCTAGGATATAATCTATCCCTCTACTGAATTTCATTAGGATCCGTTCACCCTTTTACCCGTCATGAAAAGGTAAGAAACAGACATACAAACAACAATATTAATTTTACTGCGGAGATTTTTTCAAACTGTTATATCTCCTAAGATATTCATTGAAATCAAATGACGTAAAGGGCTACTTTGTTCAAAATTAAATACTTGTGATGAATAAAGTATTTATTTGGATAAGGATTAATACCATGTTTATAAAAACCCCTTTACCAATAATGCATTGTTTCAGAACAAATTCGATAACCATTAAAAAGGTTATAGTGAGCCAACCGAAATAGATAGACATATGCTATCGCGGACTTTTTTTAGAACTTTTAAAGAGGAACAATTTCGTCGTGCATGATTGTTATGTAACTTTAACCGTTAACGCAGCATACGCAACGGAAGCTCTCAAAAGGAATCAATTTTCCCCGTTTTTGCAACATTTTTCATTGCTGCTCCGCTCCTATTGGTCATATCGTAATGTTATATAGCCTATAGCGCTCCTCGATAAATGGGCTATCCAACACTAAAAGATTTTTTCAATTCGAACCAGTAGTTCCTGAGATTAGCCCGTTCAAATAAACAAACAAACTCTTCAGCTTTATATAATAGTATAGATTTATTGAATCCATGATATAATTATTTAGATTCAGTAAATTTTTTCCTCTACCGCCAGTTCGGAATGCAGTTTCGCTAGAGAAGAACGAGCAAGAAACTCCAGCTTTGCTCTTTTCGATCACCCGTTAACGATATTTGGTGATACAATTAATATATGATTCACATTAGATGAGAGCATCTCAATAGTATGTTAATTAAGTTGCAAGAAAAGTATATATTTTTTGGTTTTTCTATAGTTGAAATATTATCTTATCATCATTAAAATTATGTATACATATTTGATCAGCCTTGTGTACACAATAGTTGGAGAGCAAAACATGTTTTTTTATGGATTACAGCTATATCAGCTCATACGCTTTCACCCACAATTAGCGTGTCCTTCTTAGGTAGATGTTTAGTCGTTACTAGGCACTGTACCTTTTATTTGTTGTCGCACGGAAATCACTTTATTACTGCCGCCCGCTACGGTTATGCTGGATTATTCGGTCTTAGACCCCAGCACGCTTCTCGCCCAGATGACGGCTATCCGGGCAGTCGCTGGGCCGAGTCCCTACCCCCTATGTAAACCGTACCCGACACTACCAGCTATAACCCAGCGATGGCCTTCTTCGGCGTTTACAGAGCAGTCCCGGGTATCCTTAGGTATACTAGAATTGCTGCTGTTCGGCCTCGATTGCTGAATGACAGCAAACGAGGCCGTACCACCTGCGTGCCGTCCATCTCAGAGTCGCACGATACATAGAAATTGGGGGTTCACTGATATGGGGTCGCAGCCCCCTGCGTGCCCACGAGCTCCGGATGGCCCAAGTTAGTCTGCTCGTATGACAGGCAGAATTTAACGTGGTGAAATTCTCCAAACGCTTCCATTCCAAAGGGCGGGAGACGTCGGACGTGGACGACTGTCCTCCCGTACATCAAATCGTTCCCGATCCCTCTCGGCACTCTCCTTCTGCGAGATGACTCTCTCACAGAAGTGGGCCACCGCACGCCAGGACCTCCGGCTGGTGACCATGGACGACACCCCGATCGGCAGCAAGAGATCTCCTCCAAAGACTGTTCTGAGAGCGCTGCGCCCTTCGTCCCAGACTGGGCACTCCTCCAACGTGTGTTGTGTGTTGGCCCGTATCCTCGCGGCAGTTGCCACAATGGTGACACACGGCGGACTCCTCCTTCCGATCCGACACGAAACACCCGTGGTCCATCAGTAGCTGTGTCAGCCGGAATGTAGGCACATCATGGCGCCTGTTTAGTGTGAAGTAGTTAAACAGCAGGCCAGCATGATTGTGTTGAATAGCGAGGGCTAAATTATCTCTCGCTACTTGATATTCTAATTAAATCTAATTTAAATTTAAATTCTAAATTCTAATCTAAATGTTTCCGAATGATTACCCGACCTGGGAATCGATCTCAGTTTTCACTAGGTACACAGTCCATATGCACTGCCACTAAGCCAATCAGAACATATCAACTCAAAGCTTATCAACATGTTTTATTGATACGGATTTAGATAAGAACAGGTGGTCCGAGCTCATACATGCATACGTCAGGGTGCAAAGGTTAAAATATTTTCACTGCGAATATCCACGGTTGAGGTTTTTTTGAAGTTATACAGAAGTATAACTTCAAAAAAAAAAAAGAATTAAGTGCGTTATGAAAAAAATTATGAGAGTGAAATTTTAAGATGCGCGTGACACAAAAGTCACACCTCTGAAGTGGCCCTAAGTACCAAGCTAGCAGAAATTTAAGAAGGTTTGATACCGTTTTTATACAGCTAATATAATATTGACCTCCTTAAGAGCTAGAAGCTTCGGTCTGAATTATAAAATTTAAATTAATCATTTAAATGTGGCCAGTACGTTATGGTATTATGAAAGACCGAATTAGTACTATACAGTAATATTATTTAGGTCTTTCATGATACTATAAAGTACTGGCCATTAAAAATATTTTGTTGTTATTCTTTTTTATTATTTTGGTCTTTCATAATACTTACATTTCTAGTGACTTCTAGGTAATAAAAATGCAAGGTTTGTTTGTTCCTAGATACTTACGGTACGATGAGGTGTCACAGACAAGATTGGCTATGTACTGAAGCGTGCTTCGATCAAAACTTATTTTAAGCCGCCCAAGAAGATTAGTCGATTCTTACCATCTGTCAAGTGTCATATACATCTGCAAGAACCGGGCGTATATAAAATAGATTGTGACTGTGGGCTCTCATATATCCGTCAAACAAAAAGATACATAGGGACCCACGTAAAATAACACATAGCTGACGTCAAAACCGACGCTCCACAAAGTCTGCAGTTGCTGAACATTCTGAAGAAGGCTCCAATCATTATCTTCGGTTTGACAAACCACATCCTTGCCAAAGAACACCGATTCCTACCTAGGATGATACGCGAGTCTATTGAGATTAAAAAACATCCAAATTTCAATAGAGAAGATGGTTGGAAGCTAGCACCAGCCTGGGATCCAATTATACATTTAATGAAATCGGAGCCCAAAAGACCAGCTGCCAGACCTCAGGGCACTGTGAGCTCCTTCTGCGTTGATCGGACTGCAATAAATAAAAATTAAAAATAACTATATGGAGGGTAGAAACATTGCACTATACTTGCGTGACGACATACAACTCAGTCCGCCCCGTGACCATGAAGGCTGTAAAGCTTTCGAAACGTCGGGATAAAAAGTTAAATAAACCGCGATAGAATCCGTAAAAATAGTTTTATTTCAATGTATAACATTCGCGTAAACATAAGAAACCATTATTATCATATTTTTTAATGAGGCCAAAGAAGTATAACTTCTCACGCGCGTACATAAGTACACACACCCTTTTTTTTGTTGTTGTCGCGGGGAGAGCGTTTTATTACTGCCACCCGTTCCGGGGGCGAGCGGAATTAGAATAAAATGGTTATGCTGGACTAGCTGTTCTTACGACCCGGCACTGCCCCACCCGATAATAGCTATCCGGGCAGCCGCCGGGCCGAGTCCCTACCTATGCACACCTTACCCGACACTACCAGCTAAACCCCCGTGGTGGCGTTCTTCGTCACTTACGGAGCGGCCCATCAGTATCCTAAGGTAGACTAGAATTGGTGCCGGAACCACCCCTGCGCGGTGCCGCTACTGCGAACACCCTAACAAAATAAATGTAAAAAATAATTACCTGTCACGATGTTGATCCGTCATGAACTCCGAAACCGCTCTACCGACCGATTTCAATGAAATTTTAGGAATGTTTATAGTTGGTTCCAGCTTGAACGATGGAACAGTTTTGGAGTCTGGAATTGAGCCCGGTATGGCGATAGACTCGCCCCCTATCACATTATGGGACCGTACTAAATTCGGGGGAAAATTTGTGTAGTGGTTACTCATCTGCCTACCCCTTCGGGGATAACAGGCGTGAATGCATGTGTGTGTGATATATACAAGTATATACTTAATTAAAATGTATTTACTTGATGCAGGGTTTATACCATGATATTTTTATTTTATTTTATTCTTGTGCCACAAGCCAAAGCGACCACACTGCACCTGATGGTAAGCGCAGTGCCGTCCAGTTAGAGTATCAAGTAGCGGGAAACAATCTATCCCTCGCTAAACACAATCATGCTGGCCTGCTGTGTGGATTCTTCACATTACGCCATAAAGGAGGTGAAGAAGTTGTCGAGGGTCTAGCGTCAGAGTACTCAGAAGGCCGCAAAACGGCCAAACGTACCCCAACTGTAGACCCCCGAGAAAAACCAGACCACTTACTTGCTGACCCCAGAATGCGACACACCTGCGTGTGTCACTATGGCGGGCTTTGCACCATGTGTAAAGTGGTCGCTATCCGGGCGGATATGAACATACCACCACCAGCATTTGTACTACATTACACTTTAGACATACTCCATTAGGTATATTCGACAGCAATTATATTATTTATATTATTGGCGCAGTTGACGAGTAGCCGGCTGTGAAACGAGAGGCCGTGGGTTCGATTCCCACAGCGGGACAAATGTTTGTATGACAGACAGATATTTGTGTTCGGAGTCTGGGTGTTGTGAGACCGAAGTCTCTCGTAGTCCCTGATACCCACAACTCAAGATTTTATTTATTTATAGTGTAATAACTGATATGTAAATATAATATTTGTTTGGTAGTGTACCACCAGTATGAATTCTTAAATGGTAACAAACATATAACAGTGATAGCCTAGTTAGTTTCGGTACGGACTGTCAAGACGAAAGTCGTATGTTCGAAACCCAAATGGCATATACCTCTAACTTTTTTAAAGTTACGTGCGTATTAAATGTTAATTATCGCTTGCTTTAACGGTGAAGAATAACATCGTGAGGAAACCTGCATACCTGAGAATTCTTATAAGAATTTTGAAAGTATGTGAAGTCTACCAACCCGCATTAGGCCAGCGTGGTGGACTAACGCTTAACTCCTCTCATTTGTAGAGTAAGCCCGTGCCCAGCAGTGGGAAATGTTTAATACAGGGCTCGTATTATTTATATATTTTTTTAAGAAACAAAGAGTATTTAATTTATGATATAATAAATTTCCACACCAAACCACGTGTACTGGCTTACGGAGCCACAGCTTTGTGGTGTCGGCCGACCCGGCCTGAACCTCGCTAAATCGTATCTTTGCGTCAAGCGTGGAACAGTTTGCCGGTCCACATATTCCGTCCTCCCTATAATTCTAGACCCTGGTCCTGATTAGCATGATTGTGTCGAGTAGCGAGGAATGCGCTTACCATAAGGTGGAGTATAGTTACTTTGCCGTGCCAGGTTGAAAAACGGATAAGGAGTGTGCCGAGAGGGATCGGGAACGGTATGATCCCTCCTGCCGCCAGAGAACACCTAGCAGGCGCCGGGTGGACAACTGACCGGCGTCTCCCGCCCTGTGGAATGGGGGCGTTTGAATTCTATCACGGTAACCCCTGCCTGTCGTACGAATCGACTAATTAGGGCCATCAGGGGTCGCGGGCGCGCAGCGGGGGGCTGTCAGCCCGTATCGATGCACTCCCAAATTCGGAGCATCGTGAAACCCCGAGATGGATGGCAGCGCGGGTGATAAGGCCTCGTTCGCTGTCGTTGTTCGGTGCCTGGGAACTCCTAAGCCTCCATGAGGTTGGGCCGCTACAAGGAACCGCGCAGGAGCTATTCCGGATGCAATTCTAGCACTCCTTAGAATACTCCAGGATCGCTCGGTAAGCGCCGGAGAAGGCCACCGCGGGGCTTTAGCTGGTAGCGTCGGGTGGGGTGTACATAAGGGGTAAGGATTCGGCCCAGCGGCAGCACGGATAGCCATCATCCGGGTGAGGGGGGTGCTGGGTCGTAAGTCCGGCTAGTCCAGCATAACTGTTTAATTCTTATTCCGCTTCCCCCCGGAGCGGGCGGCAGTAATAAAACGCTTACCCGTGACAGCAAAAAAAACAGGTTAAAAAACGGGTACTAAAGAAATGAATAACAAATAAAGTTGCACTTAATGCTAGTTTGATTTTGGCTGGACTGGTAGCTTAGCGCTCATTTAGAACTAGCCCCCTCAGTGGCACATCGAAAGCAGTTACAAATAAACAAATAATATAGAATAATAAAAATAAAAAAAGATATATTTTAGTGTGGGACGCCCTGCTGCACAATGGACCGACGACTTGAAGATGGTGGCGGGTAGTGAATGGATGCGGGCTACCCAAGACCCGGGATGTTTAGCGTTCACTTGGGGAGGCCTACGTCCAATAATGGACGGCAATAGGCTGAGTATATAGGTAAGCTGTAATATACTAGGAATATAAAACTGATATAGAAGGAATAAATATGTCTAAAGAAATTTCCAACTCATATTACATCATGTTTTATTAAATTGTGCTTCATCGTCAAAAAATGGGATAGTCTTTGAATATATCAAATTTATGTAAATGTATGTAGAGTGAAAAATTCTGAACAAAACCGCATTATAATGTTGTTTGTGGCAAATGTGGTTGTTACGACGTTTCTACCCCGATTACTAGCTCAGGGTCAAATAAATGCAAGAAAACTTAATTTGCTCGTCAGATCGTAGACGACAGTTCGGAGAAACGCGCGCTCAGCCAACGGCCTTGCGAATCAGGTATTTAATATTATTAAATTAGTTAATAAAATGTGTAAAAATTGTGTATAAATATTCTCAACTTTTTTACAACATTTAGACAAAAAATATGTTTTAAATTAAAGTTCGATGCTTACCGTGACTATTGTGAAAATATTTTAAATCCCTGTGCGTCTTAAATTTTATTTTAAATTATATTTAAATTTGTTGTTATTTACATATAAATAATTTAAAACATAATAGTATATAAACTATAAACATAAATATTATATTTATGTGTCTATAGATAACTGCACTTTAATATTTCTGGACTTGACAAAATAAAAGAAAAATAATTGTATAAGTTACAGTAAAATATAACCGAAAATTGTTTAAATTATATTTCTTTATAACTATACCTACGCTTCGGTAATTAAATATTTAAATAGGTACCTAGCGTACCAGTATTACTTACTGTTATGAGTGTAATAAGGAAAAATTAAATTAAATGTTTTTTGTGCGTCAAATTCTGAATCTATTTTTCCCATTTAAAATGACACTTATTTATATTATAAATGGAGCATCAGTACTTAACAAAATCCTTTACGCGTGTAGTGTCAATTAGTTTTTTTATTCCATTGACATTTATTATATCGTCATAGCAGCGAAAGCCTAGTTGGTTGCGGTACGGAAAGTCAAGACGAAAGTCGTATGTTTGAAACTAGCCCAAATGGTATACATCTCTGACTTATCTAAAGTAAGAGGTGTATGCCATTTGTATATTCAATGTTAATTATCTTTAACGGTGAAGGAAGACTTCGTGAGCAAATCTGCATACCTATTATTGTCACAAGAATTATAAAGGTATGTGAAGTCTACCGACCCGAATTAGGCCAACGTGGTGGACTAAGGCCTAACCCCTCTCATAAGAAGAGGAGGCTCGTGCCCAGCAGTGGGGCAATGTTTAATACAGGGCTAGTATTATTATATCGCCATTTATTTATTATTTAAAGAGTTTTAATAATTTTGTGAAATTTTGATGATAATGAGAACAAATTAAATTAATTTTGTTTTGAATGTGACCCCATGTTGAGAAATGATAATAGAGATAAGAGAACGGGTGATGCCGGTGACAACTGATAACCCACACCACGCCTCTAATGAAGACACACGTAGTAGATAAAGAACAACGCTATCATCGCATATTATAACACTAAATTGGTTCTTGTCTTAGGCCTGGCCGGTTACTCTTGACACACGATACTAATTTAAAATTGGAATTAGGTTCGAAAACTGTACAATTGGCACTCTTGAACGCAACACCAGCGCACGATTTAACTGAATAAAGCGGAATTTTAGTAACTAAGTATAATAGAGTATTTACGATGGGTAAGTCACAAATATTCTATTTCATTTAGTTGAGTGAGTTAGAGTACCAATATCTTCTAGATTGGAATTGAAACTGTATCGAGCTCGAGATTGGAATTGATTTCAAGAGTAGGCCTACTGATCTTTTTTTTCCCGTCGTAAAAATCCTCTTACGCATACCATCTGGAGTTCACCCGAGGGACTACTAGATCGGGGCCCTAACAATTTTCCTACGTTGTGCCTTTACGGCCCATCTCTTCTAGGGCTAGTTGGCCACCAAATTCTATAGCAGCACGATACTTCGCACCCCAAAAGAGACCAACTTGCTTAAAGAAGTTTTCACTTCAAACAAATACTGACTGACTGATCGATCAACGCATAGCTGAAACCGCTGGGTCTAGATGCATGAAATTTTGCACTAATGTTTCTTAAATAACGTAAGTTTGCACTAAGAAAGGATTTTTGAAAATTCAACACCTCAGGGTGCAAAATGGGGGTTGGAACTTTATATGAAACCTCGTTATTTTTGGTAGTGGCGATTTCAAACTCACAGTAAATACTCATTATGAATAGTAATATTGTATACTTTTTCTCCCAAAAAGCCCTCCATGCGGGCGGAGCCGCGAGCAACAGCTAGTAATCTATATACTGTTGATTTACTTTCATGCCGAACGTTGTTTATATGGCAACGTCAATTATGGCAAATAGTGTCCTTTTTTAACCGACTTCAAAAAAAGGAGGAGGTTAACAATTCGTCGGGATCTTTTTTATGTATGTTCCCCAATTACTCGAAGACGCCTGGACCGATTCGAGAAATTCTTTATTTTGTTTAAGAGGGTATACTTCCCAGGTGGTCCCATTGGCACCAAGTCAGGATCTGATGATGGGATCTCAGAAAAATCAAGGGCAACCCTCAAATTTTATAGTGGCGCATAATTTGTTTTTATTGAAGTCGGTGTACTTTTTATTAATTAAAAAACTTTTTGTAAAACTAGTCGCGGTCCCATACCATCTACATATTACATCAACATTAGGAGTTCACAAAATAAAGGAAGGCCCTTTTTTAATATAAATTGCAAATCCCTAGCCAAGTTGGGCCGGGTTGCTAGTTTATAAAAAATATATTTTAGAATTCTGTTTTTCATCATCGTGACATTTGCAATAACATTAAAAAACTGGCACAATGGAACAGTTTTTGAAAATTGCAATTGCAGGTTGCATCTCCCTTTTGCATGTAGCGCATGCATTTATAAAGCGAGAATTGAATATTAATTTACAATGCTTGCATTAAATGCATGCTCCGAAAGACATATAGGTATATATCATTATGCAGAAAGACGCAAGTCGCAAGTATAAAGCGCACGACTAGAAAAAAAGAACAAAAAAGTGTATAATTATCAGAATAAACAGGAAACACATAACATTTGCCTTATTATGAGAACATTTGACATAATAAGTGGCGTGCTTGCTGTGTCACGCTCTACCAATCGTTTGTTTTCGTTGTTTATTTTTATGACTGTCATTTATTTTAAACAGAGTTGATGTCGTCAGGTACAAGGCAGTAAATATTACCTACCATTTAGAAATAAATGATTTAGCAGCGATAGCCTAGTTGGTTGCGGTACGGACTGCCAAGATGAAAGTCGTAGGTTCGAAACCCAAGTGGCATACACTTCTGACTTTTCTAAAGTTATGTGTGTATTAAAATGTTAATTATCGCTTGCTTTGACGGTGAAGGAAAACATCGTGAGGAAACTTGCATACCTGAGAATTTTTCGAAGGTATGAGAAGTTTGCCAACCCGCATTAGGCCAGCGTGGTGGACTAAGGCCTAACCCCTCTCTTTAGTAGAGGAGGCCCTTGCCCAGCAGTGGGACAATGTTTAATACAGGGCTAGTATTATTATTATATTTTTATTCGGTCTACGACTCACGTTGCTTATCCCCGTTACAATAGGAAATTTTAAGGAAAACTTTTTTATTCAAATCAAATCATTTTTTTCGTAAATTAGGCCACTATGGGACTTTTTACATGTCATAATAATGTTAAGGTCTACTGGTGCTTCGGAAATGCCCACTGGTCTGAGAAGAAGCACCAAGAAACTCAGCCGTTGGTCTTTTGTAATTTCTCATTACAATTTACATTATAAAATAATTCACATATAAAATACATACATCCTTAAACAAGTCACATTCACATGAAACAAAAAAAATAATAAAAATACGGTATACATGTTAATACAAGGCAGAGTCGTAAACGAGGCTATACAACCCATTATTTATTTATTTTCTCTAACTAACAATCAATGAGCAATCCAGGTAGACCAGTCCACACAAGCAGCACCCGTTCACGAGTATGACGCATGTGCCAGCCATCGGCCTCCTCAACCATGACACAGGGAAGTGACCGACCCGGCACATAACGCCGCCGCTAGCACAGACCCTTAAGCGAGCATGACATACCTTAATCGCGTCAAAGAATGATAGAGATACAAATTCACAAGACAATAGCTTTAAAAAAACAAGAAGCCAAGACTATTACGACTATTATTTTACTCTATTTATATTGTTATAAGACATTTGTGGTGTAGCGGGCAAGTATCTGAATGTGAAACGAGAAGCCTTGGGTTCAATCCTGTACCGAGATAAATGTTTGTGTGATCCACTATTATTTGTTTTGGATCTGGGTGTTGTGGGACTATAGTCGCTCGTAGTTCTTGATACCCACGATATATGTTTCACTTAATACCTACCAATCACAGGCGGCGTATCGTGCTTGGATCGGGGGTCGCGCTACGAAGGATCCCAACTTCAAGTCACTCAAAGCAGCCTATAACCGTGCTGCCAAGGTCTGCAAGAGGGCGTATGTTAAAGCGGATGCCCAGCGCGTCTCCAAGATTGGATGTACCAACCGATAACCCAACAAGCAGTCGTGCTTATTGGAGCTTGGCTAAGGCCGTCCAATCTAATTTCTGTCGCCCCTCGCTGTCACCGCTGAGATATCGTAATGGAACACTAGCCCATAGCTCGCAGGAGAAGGCCGATTTACTGGCAAACCTCTTCGCGGCTAATTCGAGACCCGAGGACTGCAATGCTCATTTACCAACTACGCTGCCCGGTTGCGGTCACACAATGCCTGATATCCGTATCAGGCATTGTGATGTGCGGCGTGAGCTGCAGTCTCTCGACGTCCGGAAGGCTAGTGGTCCTGATGGTATTACAGTCTGTGAATGGTCTATCATTGATAAACTTTTCAAATCCCGCTTGTTCTGTGGGTAATTGAGCATCTAATGGAGAATTAGTTCAGAAGTGAAAAGAAGGAAAGGAAGAAGAAAGAAATATAATAAATATCTACTGCCCGTGTCTAATAGTTTGTATAACCACGACAATAAGCTTATAGTTTGCTTTGTTACAAGGGTTTCCTTTTTTTGTCAATCGACCATTATGCCGGTGTTTCGGAATATTCCAATATGTGATTCGATAAATGTGTTAATGGTAGAATCAACAAGTGTTAACCGTTTTTATGGATTCATATGTGTTGTTTGCCCAGACTATGATATTTGACTACTTAGATGATTTTCTTGTTTTGAAAATTGTTTTTTTATGCTTTTACGTTCCAGTCTATGGGATTAAAAGCACTATTACCATGTTCTTGAGATTTTTAATGCTATATAATTTTTTTTTTCTTAACCAAGTTTATAGTGTCGTTACAATTAATAAGTAGAGACGCTGTAGAGGGTTTTGTCTATGGCATGAATGGACCGGCTTGACCGGATTTTTACCACTGTTTCATAAAAAAAGACATGAAACATCAGCTTTCTAGGGAGATTCCAATCCCTTTCTTTCCTTTAAGGCCCCATGATACAGGTTTTACCTAGTGTGGGGTCAGGACTATGTGGGTGGCTGTTGGGTTATTTATTTATTTATATGTCAGGGCTTCAGCTCTATACATATTTGCTTGAGTTTAACTTGCACAATAGTTACTAAAAATTACTACCAAAAAGATTATCCGTAATAAGTAACTTGATATTGTCTCTATTTTAAGGTCAACTAACAATATAAAAACATGGATTAGTGAATTAAAAAAAATAAAGCCTTTTTTTATTTCATTTTATTATATGATACATCTAGTATTGTATGTGTTCATCAGCCAAATATGTTTGGCAAATTTAAAATAATGTCTTTGATATACAGAGCTTCAATATATATGTTACGTTATGTGATTTTTGGAACTGGCGTCTGCTTTATAATGCTTGATTAAGACGAGTTTTAAAGTTTTTAGAGTGTTACACTAGTTTAAAACTTAGTGCACAGCCCAAAGATATGTTGTAATGTTTTTTTTATCCTGGCACGGCAAAGTGACCGCACTGTACCTGATAGTAAGCGCAGTACGGTCCAAATAGAGTACTGAGTAGCGAGAGACGATCTATCCCCGCTACTCAACACACTCATGCCGGCCTGCTTCTTTACACTACGCCATGGACAAGAAGGTGAAGAAGGGGTCGAGGGTCTAGTGTCAGAGTACTAGGAAGGCCGTAAAATGGCCATTGTACCCCAACTCCAGACCCCCGACAAAAACCGGATGTACACTGGCTGATCCCGGAACGCGACACATTTGCGTGTGCCACTATGGCGGGTTTTTCGCCCTGTGTACGGTGGTCGCTATCCGGGCGGATATGAATATCCTACCACCAGCCTTCGAATTAAATAAATAAAATTTTCGAATTAAATAAATAAAATATGTGAAGCGTCGCGCAAACTTTGCTACCGCGTTTCAGGATTGATTAACGTTACGTTTGTCAATAGAGCGGCGTGTATGTTTCAACAGAAAACAAACTTCATGAGTTCGCTAAGCAATAACTAGTATTGTATATTGTTATCATTTTTATTTTGTTTCAGATATGTCACACACAGTAATAAGAGGTCAGCCAACAGAAGCTCAGCTGTATCTAGATGGGATTTTAAAGGAAATACTGAGTGATAAAGGATTGAAGGATGATTTTACCAGACGAAACGAAATTAGTCTGGCAGAAGTAATGTTTTACTGCTTGAAGAAGCATCCTAATGATATTTGTATGGTAAGAGCGCATTATTTATTAATGTTTTTTTCTAATATACTTTTAGTTGGAGACTTGTTTAATGGCACAAAATGTGTACATATATTATTATATGTAATAACAGTATCTAAGTGTATTGATGTTGATATTCTAACATACAAGTTTGGTGAATTAGAAACTACAGTAATATGAACTATATTTAATTGAACTACGGCTAAAATTTATTTTCTTAACAATTTGTACATTATTTAACCGACTTCAAAAAAAGGAGGAGGTTCTCAATTCGACTGTATGTTGCTTTTTTTTTTATGTTTGTTACCTCGTTTCTCTGTACTGTGTGAACCGATTTCGACCATTCTTTCTTTGATTGAAAGCTGGTGCTTGTCATTTGGTCCCATAAAAATATGGTGAAGATCTGATGAATATCTTCGGAGCTGGAGAGGGTAACTCCTTAAAATTAAGTAGTATTCCAGTGGTTCTTTTTTTAGTATAAAATTCTTTAAATGTTGAAATCTGTAGACTGGTTATTTTTGTCCGTCGATTATATATTAATGACGATACACGGCTCTATCTTTATATATATATAATTCTACTGTACGCGTGTATGTCACTAAACTCCTCCTAAACAACTGGACAGATTTGAATGATTTTTTTTGTATGCGTTTGGGTGGCGCCCTGGATGGTTTAGATTCACAAATCAGCCCGGCAGATGGCGCTGCAGTCGGTGTGGCGGTGCTTTTACGGGCAGGACGACGTGTGCCGGGCTCGCTAGTACATTATAAATATTAATTTACAAGATTTGTGTTCTGTATTATATAATGGTATTTCAAATGAGCTAGCTACGCTGTCAGTAACTAATAACTTCGTGAGTTTATTTTTTGTACTCATTATCATTTTAGTCCGGGATCCACGGTCCATTTTCGATGTTTATTAAAGACTAGTTGTTGCTCGCGGCTCCACCCGCGTGGAGGTTATTTTCGGGAGCAGAATTATACAATCTAAGGAGTTGTCTAGCCTATATTAAACAATGATAATGTAGCATTCGAATGGTGAAAAATTTTTAAAAATCAGTCCAGTACTTTTTGAGCCAATTCGTTACAAACATACAAATCTTTCCTATTTATAATATTAGTAAAAGATAAGATACTTATAAGATAATTCAAGATAATTGAGATTGAGATTTAACAAAAAAAAAACAGTTAGTAATACATGTTTGAGAATCATCAAATCGACATATTTTATCCCTCCCATGTTAGCTACCACAATTGGAAATGTTTGTAAGAGAAAAAGTTGGGCGTCTCATCAAAATGAAGCTACTCACGGAAAATTGGCTTGATAGTAATAAATAGCAAAAATGGACCGCGGATCCCGAACTATTCAATTAAAAATATATTCAAGGTTTAACCACTTGTTATTGAATAGACTTTTTGTGTTGGTTGGTAATGATAATCAAGTACATGTCCATACAATTATATGGCTTAGTACTTAACAAAAAAATAAACTCGATTTGATGGCACATGTTGATTTCTTTGTGCGGTGAGAATATCACGGCCATAGTGAAATTTGTGTGGCAGATCCAAAACATTTCTTCTTGTATCTTCATCATTGCTATAGTATTTTGGAATTTTAAAATCTCAAAACTCAAATTTGGCCTTTTTACTTTAAAAGATCAATAATAAACATTCCACAGACTCCTCCATAATCTAACGGAGACTTTTTCAATTATGTTAATGAGTTGCTTTTCTAGAACTTTTTTCCAGATTTTTTAAGTTTTCAAGTTTCTAACAAATTTTAGGTTAGGGTTAAAACATTATACAGACCAAAACGTTGTGAAGTTGAATTTCACTATAGGTAGAAGCAAACATTTTAATTCTTCATAATACAGAACCCATCAAACAGAATGAGAAAATCAGACTGACTAATAAACTGATAAAAATACCTTCATATATCAGTGTCTAATCTGACACGAATCAATAGGTGTAATAAATATAATGTACTAGATGTTCCCGCGGCTCCGCCCGCGTGGAGGTTATTTATGGAAGAAAAGGTATACAATCCATGGAGGCATCTTATTACACCTTTCTATATTTTGCTATCCCATAGGAAGCGTGCATTTCTCCGGGATAAAAAGTGGCCTATATCACTTTCTGATCCCTAAACTACCACTATGCAATAAATCATGTCGATCCCTTGCTCTGTGAAAAACTAATCTATCCCACGGGAACTGTACATTTTTTCGGGATAAAAAGTAGCCTATATGCTATTCCAGACTATAATCTATCTCTGTGCCAAATTTCAACCAGATCTGTCCAGCCGTTATAGCGTGATTGTGTAACAAACATCCATCCATCCAAACATTCGCATTTATAATATTAGTAGGATTATTATTTTCGCCAGATGCACCCACTGGCCATGCATACAATCATTGCTTTGATAACACGAAAACGTCTTTACAAATTTATTGCTGCATCATTGTCACTATCTATATGATTTATGCATTTCACGCATAATTGAGTTTCATTTAACTTGCGTGATTTCTTATCAATATTATTTGATACTAGGTACCAGCTGCAAAGTGTTTTTTTTTCATCATGCATTTCGGAAAAGTGACACGGCATCACTACACTGCACCTGATGGTAAGCGCAGTGCCGTCCAATTAGAGTATCAAATAGTCAGAGACAATCTATCCCACGCTACTGAACACAATCATCCCGGCCTGCTCCTTCACATTAAACCATGGGTAAGAAGGGGAAGAAGCGGTCGAGGTTTGTTGTCAGAGTACTCAGAAGACCGCATAACGGCTAAACATCGTACCTCAACTCTAGCCCCTCGACGATAACCGAATGTACACTGGCTGATCCCGGAACGCGACACACCTGCGTGTGCCACTATGGCGCGTTTTACACCCTGGGTACGGTGGTCGCTATCCAGATATGAATATCCTACCACCGGCTAATATTAAAAACGCGAATGCTTAGATGAATTGTTTCTCAATCACGCCAGAAGGGCTGAATTGAGCCTTCTTCCAAACAAAAGGCAGGTTGCGGGTATCATTAAAAAAAAACAGTAAATACTTTTAAAAATGGAATGAGTAGAGAAACAAGTCATGTGGCTTGACGTATTAAATGGAGGCAGACATTGTAAAATTAGAAAACACAAATAATATTGCTATAATTATTGTTGGTATAAGAAGATATGAAATGAAATCGTTTATTGATCAAGAAGGCAATTACATAGCTCTTATGACAAGTCAGTACATAAAAAAAATCGCTTATAGCATATCAGCTTATGTATACATACATATTATACAACAATACAATTTTTATTTGTTTATAGTGTATATGTATATCATATAATGTATATGTCATAATTTTTAAGTTTATATTATACATTCTAATTTTACAATGTCTGCCTCCATTTAATACGTCGAGCCATATGAGTGTTTTCTAATTTTACAATGTCTGCCTCCATTTAATACGTCAAGCCATATGACTTGTTTCTCTACTCATTCCATTTTTAAAAGTATTTACTGTTTTTTTTAATAATTCCGCAATAGGTATTTAATATTATTCAAAGATTACATTACTTACATACGTCACAAATCCTACATAATCTAACTAATGTTTATGGGCTTGCGTGACTCTGACAATCAGGCGAGCGACACCTCGTCGCCATGAACAAAAAAAGAGGTTGACATTGAAAACAATATTTCTAGTACTGGCCATAAATATACATTTGCAAAGGGATTTCGTGATTTCTTAGTAACAAAGCAGTGACGCATTTATGATTATTAAGGCATGTATGTAAGGCAATTCATGATGACCTTGACGATTTGAATGCTGATAGCCCAATACAATTTTTTTTTTTATATCATAGTCCGACAAACGAGCCAGTGGGTCACCTGATGTTAAGTGATCTCCACCGCCCATGAACATCCACAATACCGAAAGTATCATGTATGCGCTGTCGGCCTTAAAGGACAGGAATAGGGATTAGGGAAGGGAAGGGGGAATCTGGGCCTCCGGATATCTCACTTACCATACGAAACGCGACAGTGAACTGTCACTTTACGTTGGTTTTCTGTGAGACAGTGGTACTTCCCCGGTCGAGCCGGCCCATTCATGCTGTAGACAAATATGTCTACAGCGTGGCTCTACCACTTTTCAATTAGTTAAAGCTGTGGTTTCGGCGGCCAGAGATGTAACTGATTTGTATTTTTTGGTTTAATAAAATCTAATACCAAATCATGCTTATTTTTATACCACGACAGTGGCAAACAATCATACGGCCCGTCTGATGGTAAGCGGTTACCGTAGCCTATGGACGCTTGCAACACCAGGAGCATCACATGCACGTTGCCGACCCATAGATGCTTTGTGATCGGACGGCTAATCGACCAATAACGCAAATTCGAATGTGATTTAAACAATTTGAAATTGAACTGTTTATGGTACAGGCCTGATATTCTGTTAAATATTTTTGCCATATTCCGACTTAAATGTTTACAATATCCATTATCTATTGATGCATAAAACGGCCAAGTGATGACACAATAGTCTACAACTGTTCGCTTCCTTGTCAACATCATATCATAACACGTTATCTGTGTTATTTTGACATTTTCGACGTATTTTCGTATTAATTTTTTTTATTTACAAAAACAAATTAATAATACCAATGATGCTTAGTGCGTTGCCATCATTAGAGAAAATAAATGGGTATGATGGATGCTTGGGGAATATGGGCCACTCAAGTCTGACATTTCGCACAAGGCGAGATTGCCACTACTGACCTTGCCCTTTTAAGAATACATACATATAGATTCACGCCTGTAATCCCCGAAGGGGTAGGCAGAGGTGTAAACCAGTACACCCACTTTTTGCGGATTTTATTATTGTTCCATAATGTGATAGGAGGCGAGCCTATCGCCATACCGGGCATAATTCCAGACTCCTAGCGAATACTCAGTATTTCTAAATAGAAAAACCCAATATCACTTTACCCGACCAGGGAATCGAATTTGAGACCTCAGCACAGCAGTCGTGATGCATGCGCAACTACAACCGCACCACCGAGGCAGTCCTCTAAATATCTTGTGATCAGATCTAGAAGGCTCAAGAAACCATTATACCTTAAACTGATTTGCTATCATAGGGCATTTATTGGAACGTGACAATTTAGACATGTTTAATTGTTCTCCCTTCTTTTTTAAAACTGAAATATGAATAACCTTACTTTTAGATTAATGGAGCCACCGGCGAGAAGTTCACAAATGAGTACATACTGAAACGTGCCGTCTCTCTCGCACGTGCGATGACCGCTAAGGGTTTGAGAGGAAAACCCGTCATGTTCCTGATGAAGAACCACGAGCAGTCTCTCGCTATGTACTGGGCGGTGTTGTTTGCCGGTCTACTGCCGTTCATGATGGATCCGTACACCACAGTTTGTAAGTAATTTTTTTTTATCCTGGTACGGCAAAGTGACCACATATCACCTGATGGTAAGCGCAGTGCCTTTCAATTAGAGTATCGAGTAGCGAGAGACAATCTATCCCTTGCTATTCAACACTATCATACCAGCCTACTTCATCACACTATGCCATGGGCAAGAAGGTGAAGAAGCGGTCCAGTATCTAGTGCCAGAGTCTCAGAAGGCCACAAAACGTGACACACTTGCTTATGCCACTGTGGCGGGTTTTACACCCTGTGTACGGCTATCCGGATATTAATATCCTACTACCAGCTATTTAGAAGAGCCAAGGTACAGTTTACACAGACTTTCAATGGTCTCTTCAGACGACAGTAAGCGCCAGTAACATCATTATCTGAAAAAGGAAGAAAGAAAGAATATATTTATTTGGCCATTGTCTTTGGACCAGATGGCAGTAAGTAGTAGGATAATACAAATGCACAGAGAATACAAATAACGTATACAAGCTATCTAATACATAAAAGAAAAACTTATAGACATTACACAAAAAGGGACTCCCGGCACACACACAAATTAAAGTCAGTAATGACGTTATGCTGTCGTTGAATATCGTCTAATATCTTCATTCGATCAACGTATACTGACAATAACTCGAAACTAATGAAAAACTGTGTTTAGAAAAACACATAGCATAATGGTTGACTTAACACAAAGCACCAGACAAAAGGTTATTTCAATAGAATTATAATTAGTTTCATTTTAATGCAAAGATATAATTATCACGTTGTTTATTCAACTTGAAAATCTATATGGAAAATAAAAACAAAAACTAAAGCGGTGTATTAATACAAAAGGATGGAGTCACTCTAATTAGCAACAACTAGTTGAAGTTTAACAACTGATTATTAACAACAATAAACTTGAAGACTCTTGTTGTCACGTGGATGTTTTTTTTTATCCTGGCACGGCATAGTACACACTGCACCGGATAGTAAGCACAGTGCCGACCAATCCAGTCCAATTAGAGAATCGAGTAGCGAAAGACAATCTTCATCAAATCCCACGCGACTCAACACAATCATGCCGGCCGGCTTCTTCACACTACGCCATGGGCAAGAAGGTGAAGAAGCGGTCAAGGGTCTAGTGTCAAAGTACACAGAAAGCCGCAAAACGACCAAATATCGTACCCCAACTCTAGATCCCCGACAAAAACCGGATGTACAATGGCTAATCCCGAAACGCGACACACTTGCGTGTGCCACTATGGAGGGTTTTACACCCTGTGTACGGTGGTCGCCAGCCGGGCGGATATGATATCCTACCACAACTATATACATAATATAAAACTTTGTCATTACTTCTTTCTTTGTGTACAGGCAAATGAGTAAAATTCCTTATTGATAAGTGATCACCATTGCTTTTCAACATTGAATACTCAAATTTAGGAAAAAGAAAAAGTATTAATCTTCTCTGATAAATCTGCCTGATCGAAACAGCAAATCTATCAGTTCCTGTAAAGTTTTCCCACTCTGGTCAACCCGTCCTAAGCTGTAAACTAAACAGGCTCTTGCAACTTTCACGTCTCCGCTATGAATTAAGCAATCATAATAATTTCCAACTTAGATACCTTTTTCTTCTGTTTAGAATTATCGGCACGGCAAAAAGCAATTGTAGATATTTATGAATGATGATTGTTTGCTAAATGACCTACTTGTTTAGCCTTCTGGTAAAAGACGATTCGACAGCCTCTGTGGCGCAGCGGGCGAGTAGCCGTGAGAGGCCGTGGGTTCTATTCCTGCACTGAGACAAATGTTGTAACAGGTAGATATTTGTTTCGGTCTGAGTATTGTGGGACCGTAGTCGTAGTTCTTGATACCCACGATACAGGTTTTACCTAGTGTGGGCTCAGAACTTCATTGTTCGGTGTATTTATTATTTATTTATTTAGTACTTTGCACATAGTTACACATCATTACAAAGATGTCTACTAAATCTACAGTGAGAAAAAATCAAAGGCATGTTTTCTAAATTTTAATTTTATTAATACAATTTGATGAAATTACTACAGCTTATCGAACGTTCCAGATGAAATAAGCAGTTTCCTGAAGTTGATCGAGCCTCATTACGTGTTCTGCGACATGCATCTGTACCAGGGCGTCAGCGAAGCTATGGAGGTCGCGTCTGAAGTGGAAAGCAACGTCCTCGTAGCGGACGACGAACGCTATTTGGAAGAATTCACAGCTGGTTTCAGCGATGATATTTATAATTTCAAGTGAGTTTACTTTCTAGTTTTAACACATGCCCCGTCTGATAAATTATTGCATCTTCTTATAAATATAGTAGCGTAGTTGGAATTGGTATAGACTGCAGAGACAAAAGTGACGGGTGTGTAACCAGCCCAAACGGCACACACCTTTCACTTTTCCAAGTTACGCGTGTATTCATTGTCAATTATCGGTTGCTTAAACGGTGAAGGAAAATACCGTGATTATACCTACATACCTAAGAATTTTGAAGGTATGTAAAATATGCCAACCCGCAGTAGGCCAACTTGGTCGACTAAGGCCTAACCCCCTCTCGTTAGTATAGGAGGCCCGTGCCCAGCAGTGGGAGTATCGAGTAGCAAGAGACGATCTATCCCCCACTACTTAAAACAATCATGCCTGCTTCTTCACACTATGCCACTATGCAAGATGGTGAAGAAGCGGTCGAGGGTCCAGTGTTAGAGTACTCAGAAGGCCGCAAAACGACCATACATCGTACCCCAACTCTAGACTCCGACTAAAACCGGATGTATGTATGTATGTTGATCCCGGAACACGACACACTTGCGTGTGCCGCTATGGCGGGTTTTACACCCGGTGGTCAGGGTGGATATGAATATTCTACCCCCAGCAAATGTACGGTAATAAAATTTACACGACTACATATATGATTCAAATAATAGGTACATATCTAATCAAAATACCTTCACGTACATTGCCGGATAAAATGGTGATTTTGATAAAACTTTAGGACAACAATACACGATGAAATCTTTAAACGAGGAAAATCTTATGAATCACTCCTGATATCAGTGATTAACGATATACAATTTATGTGATGATATTGACTGTTGGTATTACAGTTGTTTTTTTATTGACATGGAAAAGTCCCACTTTGTTTTCACCGATCTAAGGTAACTTTAATTGAATCTTAATAAAGTACAGTTTTAGATTTAAGTACGTTTGATCTTAAGACTTAACTAATGTTAAACATATCTCAATGAAAAGCACTCAATAAATTCCATAAGCAATACATACCGTGTTGCAGCTGGCAGGTCATTTTTTTATACTTGCACAGCAATATGACCACACTGCACCTGATGGTAAGCGGAGTGCCGTCCAGTTAGAGTATCAAGGAGCGAGAGGCCATTTATCCCACGCTACTCTACACATAATGTGATAGGGGGCGAGCCTATCACCGTACAGGGCACAATTCCAGACTCCGGACTAATATCGAGTATTTCTAAATAAAAAACCTAATATCATTTACCCGACCCGGGTATTGAACCCGAGACCTCAGTATAGCAGTCGTAACGCATGCGCCACCGAGGCAGTCACAGTCAGAAACAATGTATTTTTAGTTTTATACGAAATGGCGACGGATGCCCATTCAACAAAAAGAGAATCTTATTTTTTCGTCACAATGATTTTACATAATGTTTTGTTATGTTTACGCGAATTATGTTTAATCAGATTTTTCCATAAATGCATTATAACCTTTTTAACCATAAATAGTTCTCGCAAGTATATTTTAATAAAGCCTTTTACAACTATGTAGTTTATCACTTTCAATGTTTAGATAAATGTTATTATGGTATTCTTTTTTCTCACTTTAGTAGATAGTTGTCAACTATGTACTTACTATGTTTGAGTGACCTTACTCTGATCTTCCCCAGGTATTAGTACATTATTTAATTAGTTATTATAAGGTGTTCAGTGTTGCGCAGCAGTTGATTAGCCGGCTGTGAAACAGGAGGCCGTGGGTCGATTCCCACATCGAAACAAATTGTGTGACAAACAGATATTTGTTTCGGGTCTGGATGTTGTGGGACCGTAGCCTCGCGTAGTTGTTGATACGGTGCTGTGCTAACTGACCCTATTGTTACACCCATCAGTTAAAACTATTGACACCATATTATATAGACACCAACGCTTGACAACATGGCCTAATATAAAACACTAACTGTAAAGACAAAGCAGTATAGAAACGAAGGTGATCCTCATTTGTCATTGGCACCGACACTAGACACCGCCAGCCAACTGGCAACTCCTCTGTGATTCTATTTCTACACTGAAAACCACGAACGGAGTAAAATATACTATAAATAATATGTAAAAAAGATGAAATATTCATAGTTTGATAGGTATAGGCGACGAGTACGTCACTTTGCCTACAAATAAAACTTTGTAAGATTAAAAGAGCATTATCAATCAAAACTATACAATATTAGAGCTGAAGAGGCCCTTTGTCTGTACATTAAATATTTTTGCAAAATTTTCATTGTAACGTGTTATATTATCGATATAGAACCCAAAACAATTGTTTTTGGAATTATTGTCTGTCTGTCTGTCAAGGCATCACCCCACAATAATCACGTCACCCCCAAATACCGTATTACGACAAAAGAATAGACAATAAAATCATAGAGTGTATCTCGAGGCAACATATAGTCTTTACTAGGTGTTGCTCGCGGCTCCTCCCGCGTGTAGTTATTTTTAGACGGAAAGGTATACAATCCATGGAGGCATCTTAAGCTATTACACCTTTCTATATTTTGCTATCCCATAGGATGCGTGCATTTTTCCAAGATAAACAGTAGCCTATGTGCTATTCCAGACTATAACCTGTCTCTGTGCCAAATTTGAACCAGATCCGTCGAGCCGTTGTAGCGTGATTGAGTAACAAACATACATCCACCCAAATTTTCGCATTTATAATATTAGTTGGATTTCATTTAAATCGGTGCATTCAATCAAAAGTTTGAACGAATAGGTATCTGTATTATGCAAATAGTAGTTGTGAGATATGAAATGATTTTATAAATAGTATAAGATAACTTCCACGCGGGCGGAGCCGCAGGTAACAGCTAGTTAAAATATGTCGGACACGATACACTGCTGTCTGGTTATGAATATTTTCGTAAATATGCTCCATCTCCAATTAATTAGCTGCATTTGATATCAAATACATAAAATAAAAATACCAGCCCTGTATTAAACACTAACTTACTTCTAGGGACGGGCCTGCTCTACTAATTAGGGGTTAACTTGAGGTGTTAAGCCTAGTTCACCACGATTATCTAATGCGAGATTGTAGACTTCATATACCTTTGAAATCGGTATAAGGATGCAGGTATTCAGGTTTTCTCAGGAGGTTTCCCTTGACTTAAGCAAGCGATAATTTTGAATGCACATGTAAATATGAAAGTCAGAGGTATTCGGGCTGGTTTTGAACCCATGACTTTCGTCTCGGCACTCCATACCACCAATTGTGGTATGGCTACTTTTATAAGAAGCAGGCCGGCATGATTGTGTGGAGTAGCGAGGGATAGATTGTCCCCATCTACTCGATATTCGAATTGGACGGCACTGCACTTACGATCTGGTGTAGTGTGGTCACATTGCCATGTTAAAAAAAACAAATACAGAATCTGACCATATATAATAGGGTGGCAGAAACGACTCCAGAAGAAACAGTGTTGCTACTTCCTACGAGTGGATCTACGGGGATGCCGAAAGCTGCTCTTCTTACTAACAGAGGACTGGTGGCTCAAATAGCCACACTATGGTAAGAAAAACATTTATTTAATTTGGTATGCCCTTTGTTTTAGTGGCAATATAGTGGGAGAACGTTGTTGTAAAGATTTTGCAGTTTTTGACGTTTCATAAAGTTAATCTTCATTAGTTCGAAACAGTTTATTCATCCATATAATAAACAGAATCGATTGACATGAAAAAGGTTTTAGTGTTAATGCTCATTTTATTGCAGACCATAATTTTTTTCAACATCTTTGAATAAGAGCTCAAGTTTCTCAAATATTAAGGATAAGCTCTAACATAATATTATCAACAGGAAAACTGTACTATTATTACATTCCCGCACATGTATTTTACAATTTAATTGATTATTCCGAAATTATCTCAGTTTACAAACACCACTCTAGTTTTAAATATCATAATACTTTGACTTGACATTATTCAGGTCATATCACACGCAGTTTCCGAAGCCAACTGAATTGGCCATGGTCCTAACCACCATCCAATGGATGACGTTCACATGCACTGCCACGGCAAGCGCAGCCTTCCGCGTGCCTCTACTTATATCCCCGAAGAAGACTACTGTGGAACATGTACTCCATATGCTGGAGAAGTATCGGGTAAATAATTTAAGAAATTGTAGAAACAACGAAAGATTTTTTTATTCAGGGCAAAGTGACGACACTTCACATGATGGTAAGCGTAGGGCCGTCCAGTTAGAGTATCAAGTAGCGAGAAACAATCTATCCCTCGCTACTCAACACAATCATGCCGGCCTGCTGTGTAGCTTCTTCACACTACGCCATGGGGCAAGAAAGGGAATAACCAGTCGAGCCAAACATCGTACCCCAACTCTAGACCCCCGACAAAAACCGGATGTACACTGGCTGACCCCGGAACGCGACACACTTGCGTGTGCCACTATGACGGGTTTTACACCCTGTGTACGATGGTCGCTATCCGGGCGGATATGAATCTCGTCCATGGCGTAGTGTGAAAAAGCAGTCCGGCATGATTGTGTTGAGTAGCAGGGGATGGATTGTCTCTCGATACTCGATATTCTAATTGGATGGCATTGATTGGGCTTACCATCAGGTGCAGTGTGGTCACTTTGCCATACCAGGATACAAAAAATAGCGTACACACGTACACTTTGGTGATACAGATACGAATTTTTATGTTTGTTACAGCCGACATGGACATTCTTCGGGCCAGCATTCGCCAAGGGTCTGATTGCTGTGGCGCGACCAGATCAGTTAACATCGTTCAAAACCGTTACACTACTGGGAGCACCAGCCACGCCAGATATCATGGCAGCGTTCCAGGTATTGAAAAAATAGTTGACAAACGTTAGTTCTAGATATTTGAGTTTCCGACGATATAAAGAGCAAGCAAAAAATGTGTAAAAATATTTAATATGTAATCGGAGAAGGGTCCAAATCCCATGTTTGAGTATTTGATAAAAAAAAATCACGTAATTTTCCCGGAATAAATTAAACTTAAATCGTATATTAATTGTATGACCAAATTTATTAACCGGTGTGAAAAGAGTAACGCTAGAGTTTCTTGCCCGTTCTTCTCTAGCGAAACCGACAGAAAAATTTACTGAATTTAAATGATTTATAACATTTCAAGGTTCAATAAATATATGATTTTGATTTTGAATTAGTTTAAAAAGTCTTTAATAAACTTACAAGGAAAAAGTTTTTACCTAATTCACGATTATTAATTCAAATGTTCATATTTAAAGGCGAAGTTACCCAGCACAGCGCATCTGTGCGATGGTTATGGCACAACAGAAACCCAGGGCTTTGTTGCTATGCCAGACAGAGAGGCACCAGTGAACTCTAATGGTCGGGTGTTTAACATACTACATTATAAGGTCAGTGGAAGTCTAACTACCCTAGTACTCTTGGTCTTAGTTGTAGGCTCCTTTCTTCGCACACAGTCCGTTAAAATTCGGGCCATTATTGGTTTAAAACATACATATATACTCTACATACACTCACGCCTGCAATCCCCGAAGAGGTAGGCAGAGGCTGTAACCAGTACACCCACTGAATTATTTCGGTCCCATAAGGTGATAAGGGGCGAGCCTATCGCCATACCGGGCACAAATTCCAGATTTCGGGCTAATACTGAGAATTTCTGGATAGAAACCCCAATCTATCGAACCTGAGACTTCAGCACAGCAATCGTAAAGCATGCGCAATAGCAACTACGCCACCGATGCACTGGTTTAAAACATGGCCCCAAAATTTAAAGTTGTTGGATAAAAGCTATTGTAGTTCATTTTCATTGGTTAAGTTATTATGGAATGTAAAATAACTGGATTTATTTAAAAACACAAACAATAAGCTGAATGATGGTAGTGAAATGCGCAAAGTTGTATGTGGGGAAATTAAAATGTATCTTCATTGTGCAATGGTAAAAAATACACCAATTCTTGATCTTGTTGTGATCTTTGGTGTAGCACACACTGCCCATATTCATTTTCCCGATTTTAATTATTGTTTTGATAATCTAACAACCCACGATCAAGCTAAAACTCTATATCATCACTTGCACTGTGCTGAATAGTAAGAACTGGTTCAGTACAAAATAAACACCGTAAAGCCGAGTTTAAGATTGAGCCAATGTGATTTTTTTTACCCTGGCACGACAAAGTGACCACACTGCATCTGATAGTAAGCGCAGTGCCGTACAATTAAAGTATTGAGTAGCGAGAAAAAAGTTGTTCCCAACTCAACACAATCATGCCGGCCTGCTTCTTCACACTACGCCATGGGCAAGAAGGCGAAGAAGCGGTCGAGGGTCTAGTGTCAGAGTATTCAGAAGGCCGCAGAACGGCCAAACATCGTACCCCACCTTAATACCACTGAATAAAAACCGGATGTACACTGGCTGACCCCGGAACGCGACACACTTGCGTGTGTCACTATGGCGGGTTTTACACCCTGTGTACGGTGTTCGCTATCCAGGCGGATATGAATATCCTACCACCAGCTGTTGGTAAATGCTGCAGAAAATAATACAATTAGTTTTCTCAGCCTCAGTGAAGCAGTTGTAATTGCGTATGCGGTACGACTGACGTGCTGTGGTCTCGGGTTCAATCCCCGGGTCGGGTAAAAGTTATTAAAATTATGGGTATCTCTATCATAATATACTTTGTGCCTGGTATAGTGATAGGCTTGCCCCCTATCTCATCATGGGATAATAGGCTAATAATGGGGTAATAGGCTCGGCGACATGTGGATGTACTGGTTACCTGATTGTGTTATAATTGTATATTAGGTATTTGTACAATTAAATTCTAGTTTAGTATTTAACCGCAGTATATTTAAAAGTATTCGTGATAACGCATTTTCCTGATATAAATTAACTTCAATTAAACCTTTTTACAGATGTTAAACGATGATGGAGTAGAAGTAGGACCAGGCAACAGTGGGGAACTCTGTGTGACTGGAAACTGTATCAAGGTTAGTTATTATTCGAATTTCAGAATACGGCGGAGTGAAGTCTTTCAAAATATATTAAGCAGCTGCCCTCTTGAAGTTAATTTGGTAGATTATTAATGAAATCCTTAGTAATATAATAATAATAATTCATTTATTTCAGACACTATAGTCCATATTAACATTATAAATTATACAATAAACTAAAAATTATAGCCGTTCTATTTGTTTCTTTTTTGTATTAAACAGAGGACTCTACCCTATTAAGTTTCACGTCATTTATATTATTGATCCATTAACAAATTTCGAATTATATTTTTTATTTTCCAGGGCTACTACAAAAACGACAAATCCTACGATGAATCGTTTAGTGACTGCTGGTACCACAGCGGCGACTGGTTCTATCTGGACAAGAACGAGAGACTGTTCTACATCGAGAGGAGAAAGTTCAGCTTCAAGTACCTGGGTTGCCACGTTAGTTGTTTTGTTCATACTTAGTAGATAACTATTAATTTAGTCTTCTGATAAATGATCTCCGCTTTCAAGGTATATAAAAAGATAAGAATTTTGGGATTAAACAATTAATTAATAACTAACTATCTAAGTAATATATGTATGTAGCTGTGCAAATTGCGTGTTACATAAAGCAATTACAATAGTATCCTATGTATTTGTACTAGCATATGTTTGAATTACAACAAGATACAAAATTACCACACAGGACTCGACGGTAAGCGCAGTATCTAATCAGTATGTATCCCTCGCTACTTGACTCAACCATGTCGGCCTTGTATTAAATATATATTACAATGTGATAGGTAGGATGATAGGACAAGGTCGGCAGATTTCTCAAGAATGGGAAATTGCCTTACTTGCTTGTTTGATTGTTAGTATATACCACGGGTCGTTGAGGTTCTTATAATGTTTTGAAGCTAATCTATAATGAGGAGAAGATTACTCCCTCACTCACAATTACATACGTACACAGAAAAAAACTACATACATAAATTTAGGATTTGTTATTTCAACGTTTACCCTACATTTGGGAGCAGAAAGTATACCACGGGCCGGCGATAAATTGTCGCGCTAGTAGTTCTTCCCAATCTAGCTAAGTGCTCCCGCCAGAATAAAATGATAGGTGTGTCTTTTTATTGGTACATTGAATTAAGAGACGTGATTTTGAAAAAAATGAGACAGTGTGAACAGAGAAATCTATGCAAAATATTTCTCAAAAGTTTATTTAACCCGCATATATTTTCTTCACAGGTTTCTCCTGAAGAAGTAGAAGCGGTGATCAGCACGGTACCAGGAGTGAAGCAGAGCGTAGTATGTGCCACGGAAAACGGTCCAGCTGCTGTGGTCACAGTAGACCCTAAATACATGGTCCTTAGGGAAGACATTCACAAAGCTGTCGACTGTAAGTATAGCTAAATTTTATTATACATAAAAAACTAGATCTTTGCCCGCGTGGCGGTTATTTTTGGAAGAAAAGGTATAAAATCCATATAGGCATCTTAAGCTTACACCTATATATATTTTGCTATCCCATAGGAAGCGTGCACTTTTTCGGTATAAAAAGTGGCCTATGTCATTTTCTGATCCCTAAACTGCCACTATGCAAATCATGTCGATCCATTGCTGTGTGAAAAAACTAAATTATCCCACGGGAACTGCACATTTTTTCGGGATGAAAAGTGCTATTCCATACTTATAATCTATGACTGTGCCAAATTTCAACCACATCCGTTATAGCGTGATTGTGTAACAAACATCCATGCATCCAAACATTCGTATTTAATAGCAGTAAAATTAAAAAAAAAGTTGGCGTTTTAACTAAAACTATAAAAATAAGAATAATGGAAATGGTACCCTAATAATTAGTAGTGGTACCTTTTATTTAACTCAATGCAGGGGATCGATCAAAAAGATCTTCTTACACAAAACGTCACGTGTATCGTTGCATGTCCAGTACCAGGAGTGCATAAACACAAGAAAGTTTTGACAAAACTGTTTAGAAAAATCTTAGAGGTTCTTTTATATACTAACTCTGGCACGTAGCAATGAATCAAAAAAGATTGATTCACGTAGCGAGCCTCATTTGATCAGTAAAAACACTTGATTAATTATTAATCCATTTTAAATATCCGTTTTGAAAAGGTAAATAAAACGTATAATAAATATATCTTAGCTTCATTTAGGTTTTAAACCCCATACAGATTCTATAACATTTTAGAAATTGCTTGTTAGCCAAGATGTTAGGATATAATTTGTTTAGCTATAGAAAATACGTAAGTTGAAACCCAAAATAATGACGCACAATTTTTGTGTACCTATTAGCACTGGCTTATAATAAATAGGTACACAAAAATTTTGCGTACTGACGTCTACGATCTTTGTCAACACTATTCCTTCAAAGATAAGCAAATGGAACTAGGGTTATTCTTGCTTTGTCTTTATTATGATATAGCTGTTGCCTGTGGCTCCGCCCGCGTGGAAGTTATCTTCTATTTATAAAATCATTTCATCTCTCACAACTAATGTTTGCATATAATAAATACAGATATTCGTTCAAACAGGATATATTCGTTCAACTTTTGATTGAATGCACCGATTTAAATGAAATAAAGACTAAATGTGACCTTGAGATACAACAGTACTTTGAGCGTGATGCCTTGACAGACAGACAATAATTTCAAACACAATTGTTTTGGTTTCTACCTATATCGATAATATAAAAAAAAAACGTTACAATGAAAATTTTGCAAAAATATTTAATGCACAGACAAAGTGCCCCTTCTTAAAGTATAAATTAGGTAATATTTCAGTTTTCTCGCCTTCTTTCTGCTAAATATATTCAAGTATAATCCTTACAATATCAAGACGAAATATGACCTACGGCACTGTGCAATAATTTTTTTTAATTTTTTATTAAGCGTAGAGCAACATGAGAATTAATAGATAGGGGTGTCACAGGTGTCTGGAATGTGGGTTGTATAGGGCGAGCACGTGTTTCCGACATCTTTGTACCAGGACAGCATAAATGTATAGTGGTATGTTGCCACAGACTGAGAAACACCTGTAGAGTGTAGCATGATGCACAGCAGTTGCCATAAAATAATCTATTAGCATTGTTAATATATCTATGTACGCTTCAACTATTCAGCTGAATAATTACGTATCAGAATAACTAAGTTACCTACATATATGTACATACATATGCTCCCGCCTGTAATTCCCGAAGGGGTAGGCAGAGGTGTTTCCAGTACACCCGAATTATCGGTCCCATGATGTGATGTGTGTGGGGCGAGCCTATCGCCATACCAGGCACAGGTTCTAGACGCCGGGCCGGTATGCTGAGAATTTCTAGATAGAAAATCCAAATCACTTTATCCGACCCGGGAATCGAACCCGAGACCTCAGCACAGCCATTTACAACTGCGCCACCGAGGCAGTCTAACTAAGTTAAGATCAATATAGTCTACTCGTAACGAATGATCGAAGCATGCAGTGTTGATTTTGTCTATTTACACATCACCGGCATAAGCAAACCTAAAAATTAGCACAATTATCTTCCAACGATTCCTGTTAAGATAAATATGAAATCTGCAATACAAAATCTAAACCACGACGCATTTGCTGTAATTGCTTGATGAGTTTAGAATTTATCGCTCATAATTTCATCAATAGTTCTTAAGCCAATAAAAGTAAAACCACCCTTGATTACAAAATCGATTATTATTTATTTTTATTCTAACGGGTTTTTTTGCTTAACACTTTCACTGTGATGCATTGTGAATTAGATTTTCGTTTTTTTTTTATCTTGGCACGTCAAAGTGACTGCACCTGATGGCAAGCGCAGTGACGTCCAATTAGAGTATCAAGTAGCGAGAGACAATCTATCCCCCGCTACTCAACTCAATCATGCCGGCCTGCTTCTTCACACTACGCCATGGGCAAGAAAATGAAGAAGCGGTCGAGCGTCTAGTGTCAGAGTACTCAGAAGGCCGCAAATTCGGCCAAACATCGTACTCCAACTCTAGACCCCCGCGAAAACCGGATGTACACTGGCTGATCCCGGAACGCGACACACTTGCATGTGCCACTATGGTGGGTTTTACACCCTGTGTACGGTGGTCGCTACCCGGGCGGATATAACTATCCTACCAATACCATCCCTTAATAAATTTTCCGTTTATATTTACAGCTGCCCTGAGCGACCATAAGCGCCTGCGCGGTGGGATAGCTTTCGTGGACTCGATCCCACACACGCACACCGGGAAGCCGCACCGAGGGGAGTCTAACAAACTTCTACAGAAACTAGTCGAGACCGGAGACTGTTGCTTCTAATAATATTACGCATTAGGAAATGTAGGCTTCATTCATTCCAGAATAACTATTCTTGGAAAAATGTTACTCGCTTTCTTATCCTCGGTATAAATCATTCGTCATTTTCCGTTAACTCGGGGATAAGCTATACTTGGGATAACAATGAGTGAACGAAGAATAATAATGTGAACCGTCCAGATATGAATGCATTGACTGATTGATAAACAGTTTAACAACCAATTTCAATAAATGATCTTAATTCGAAACTACGGATCCTTCCGCAGAGTCAGTGAGAATTAAGATTGAATGCCATGCCTATAAACACTGACTTATATTCTATAGACACGAACTGTCGAACAAAAAAGATGTTCCGATAACCTTGTCCGCCCACTAATGCCATCTATCATTTTACTAAGAACTATTTGGAAGTAAAACTCCCGTCACTGTCTCTCGAACGGGACATTCCGCGCGCTAAAACGGGACAAACTATATAATGAATTTGTTTTGAAATATAGACTTCCCGTATTCAAAATTGAAATTAATAAATATTTATTGATATTACGTTCTAAAATTATGTTATTTACCTTATATACTATTAACAGTTTCACTGTAAATCAATTTAAGGCAGATTTTTTCGGGAATGTCGCTACAAATAACTAAAATTAACTGATGTGCATTCGTAGGTGGCATGAAGCATACTAACGTCGGTGTGGAGTATACACCTCAACTCGGTGGAACATATTGTTTGTTCTGGTCGCCGCATCTAGTACGTAGTACATATAGATCGCTGCCTATAAATGACATAGTTTGATTTCTATTCTGGTTCGATCTGTAAATGTGGATTAAGATTGCTTATTGTAATTGGCCATAAGTCGTATTAGTAAATAGTTTTTCACCAATCGTTAATAAATGTCTCCACTATCTGCCAACTTTTACTTATTAGAGGAAATGCGATAGATAGATCCAATTTGTAAATAGTGACTTTAGTTTAAGGACCTTATTCTTGGATTAGTACATGGAATATAAAATCCAGTTATTATTCGTAAATCAATGTTCCGGTGGTGTCGGTGCTTATAGGCAGTCGAGGCTCTTATCATAAGTCGGGCGATCTGCCTAAAGCAATTATAAAAAAGTTTAGATATTAAGTTATATTTAAGAATTAAAAGCATTACTTTAATAAATTTGTTTTATTTCACGCTATGGGTATGTTAATGTAAAGTTCCGATGCCGTTAAGCTCAGGGGCTCTATTGAGCAAAAATCATGCGTGCGATTTGACAGCCTTCTTGGCGGATCGGGCGAGTAGCCGGCTGTCAAACGAGAGGCCTTGTTTTAGTGTATTTACTATTATTAGAAATACTGAAGGTATAACTGAGGTATTTAGGAGACTAGTTGGGGGTAGTTAATAATGACAACCAAAGTGGGAGTAGTAAATGTTTAATATAAAACAGAGTGCCTTCCGCGCTCCGGTGTTCAGTTGGTTCAGTTCAGAAGACTAGTGGTGTAGCAGTGAGCTGGTAGTGAGAACATTTGTGGTTTGTTCGCGGGGCAGTAAGTAATTGTAAATGGTTCAATGGCGTTGTTCAGTTTAAAAGGGTAATGCTAGTAGATTAATTATAAAGAGAAGCCTTAAGTGAATCCTGACATGCGTGTGTGTTAATATTAAGCACTGAGATGTGTAACAGTGTCGTGTAAATCAATTAATAAACTATAAATATTGTATTTTTGCCTTTAAAATATCCATCTTGCATAGTTTTCTTGATGTTCCTAACACTTGAGTTTGATTTTCGCACCGAGACAAATGTTTGTGTGAAAGACAGATATTTGCTCTTACCAACCTGCTTGGCGTGAGCAATGGGATATCACATACTTATATACACATGCTACTCGTTAATTGGAAACGGCAATATAAACTCTATATACGCATGCACACACACCCACACATAATTAATTGACACTACATTCATTATTGATTTTTTATTAGAAAGTACTCACCCTAAAATTATTTATACAATAAAATGTCTGTATTGTATGTAAATTAACATCAGCTTAGCAGTCCCGTACAAGAAACCCGAAGAGAAAGTCTGTTAAGCAAGGACAGCAGAATAAATATAGAATCTTTCATCTAAAAATGTAATTAATGTAAGCGATTTTTGTGTATGGAATAAAAGACAAAATTTAAGGACGTAACGTCACGTTTTTCACGGCAAGATATGCACCAAGAGAGTATGAAGCTGAAGAGATAGCACAAGCCACAGGTTAAAAACACTAGTAGCAACATTTTGATACACTGCAGTGACCTGAAATAAAACCTCATTCAATCAATGTGTCTGGCCGGCAAAATATATTATGCACTAACTAGCTGTTGCCAGCGGTGTCACCCTTGTGATTTTTTTCCGCTCTCGTGTGTCATCAGCCTTCACCTTTTCAATAGACAGATAGAAAACATATCTGATCAGCAGTTACCGATATTAAGGCATTCAAACAAACAATCTCTTGAGCTATGTAACATCACTATACAGTGTCATTTCTACACTGCGTTACTAAATGAAACCATGTATTCGATGTGACCTCTGCTAACACCGTGCAAAGAAAACGTTCATGAATGAATCAATAGTTTCGCCAAAAAACCAGATTTTAGATTTTGGTTTTTTGATCCCGCTGTGTTTTAGCGCGCTCAACTTTATTAAATGAACTACGTCACAGCTGACGATATTATCACAGAACTTATAGGGTTAAGAAGGTCTGCTTACAAATGAACTCTTAATATCACTGACATTGTTGCAGCAGTTCATTGACACGTGGAATTTGAAATAATATACGCAAATATATATCTAATATAAATATATATCTTCAGTGCATACATCTCCACTTACGTCAACATTCCATGGGGGTAGGCAGAGACTATTGAGTGCAACAAGTAACCATCCTAACACACTTTTTTATTTTATTCTGGCACGTCAAAGTGACCAAACTGCATCTGATGGTAAGCGCAGTGCCGTCCAGTTAGAGTATCAAGTAGCGAGAGACAGTCTATCCCTCGCAACTCAACATAATCATGCCGGCCTGCTGTTTAGTTTCTTCACACTACGCCTAAAGGACCCAGGATCATAGGAAGGAGGGAACACGGAAGCTGGCATTCCACAGCTTGATGGTGCGGCAAAAATACTAATTTGCAAACCTCTTGGTTCGGGCCGGTGTAGCAGACACCACGAAGCTGTGGTTCCACAAGCCAATACACTTTCGCCTATTCCACATTCATACATCTTTTCATATATTGTTGACTCTGGTTTTAGATTTAACAATAATAAATGAGTATATAAACACTTCCCATTTAACAGCAACATTGTAGTCACACTCTATGTCTGTTTCAGAACTCGATCCTTATCATAGCAACCATGTAATACACTCACGATATCATTATAATGGCATTTGGACATGTAACAAACCACATATAAATATCACATGACAGATTCATTGTGACTGAGAAAAAAGTAAAAATGTGTAAATTTGTTTTTTGTGCTCTATTCACTGTTGTGTATAGTCAGAGTCTGCCGATGATCGTAAGAATTTTTATTATTTTTACACATTGATATAAAAAAAACCATCATCATTTCATCGAAGTCTATTTTATTTTTTAATCCCGACGTTTCAGACAACTGAGTCCGCCCGGAACCATGAAGACTGTAAAAAAAACGACATTTCGGGACTAAAAAGTAAAATAACTCCGGAAAATAAGTAATCGAGTAAACATAAGAACCTATTTTATTGAAACATAACGAACCCGGTTATATACGAAAAATAATTGGACAAGGATTTGATCGGATCGGATTCAGTCTCGATTAGTAAAGGGAGTGAAGCAATAATATTCCAACCCTTTAGTTATGGTAGAGCTATTGTTTTATTTACTTCATGATCGCGTTGTAGCGGCGATTCCGCCAGTTTTACGGACTGCAAAGTCAAAGTCTACAGCTTACCATAACATATGCCCAAACAGTAGTCCCCCATAGCTGATACCCAGGATACAGGTTGGACCTAGTTTGGTGTCAGGACGATGTGTGTGATTGTTGGGTGTAATTATTTGGATGTATCATACAAATGGTCTCTAAGCAAACACTTTAAAGGCAATTTACCAACCTGCCTGAAGCGAAAATTACTCGATATGTGTATCCTGCCCATTCTAACATACGGTTCGCAGACATGGTCTCTGACCCAAAGTCAGAAGGCAAAACTAAGCGTTTGTCAACGCTCGATGAAACGTGGTATGCTAGGCATAAAACGCATTGGCGATGAGGAGATATCGCCCGTGGACGCCCCCACTGACGCAGAGTCTCCGGGGCGACCTTGTCGAAGAGGTCGTCGCAGCTTTGTTCCCTGCCACTGAAGATGTCACTCCCCCACCGATGGCGTCACATCCATCGACGCCATCGTCGTTGAGTTCGGCAAGGGTTATTTCGGAGGTTTCGCCCGAGGAATTTCGGGCGGTGGTGCTTCGGCTGCGGGGCAAGAAAACAGCCCCGGGTCTCGACGGTATCCCCGGACGTGCGTGGGTGTTAGCAGTCGAGCATCTGGGGACTAGGCTCCGTGGCCTGTTCTCCGCGTGCCTGGAGCAGGGCCGTTTTCCGTCTCAGTGGAAAACTGGGAAATTGGTCCTGCTCAAGAAGGAGGGGCGGCCCGCAGAGTCGCCATCGGCCTACCGGCCCATCGTGTTGCTCGACGAGGTCTGTAAGCTCTTCGAGCGTATTATTCACGCTCGCCTCGTCGAGCATCTTGAAGGGGTCGGGCCGGACCTGGCACAGTGCCAGTACGGGTTCCGGCATGGCCGATCGACAGTACACGCGATTTTGCGGGTCAAGGCACAAGCGGAGGATGCAGTGGCTCGGGGTGAAGTGGTGGTGGCGGTGTCTCTAGACATCGCCAACGCGTTTAACACCCTGCCCTGGGCCTGCATACTGGAAGCACTGCGGTACCACGTGGTGCCACCGTATCTCCGGCGTCTGGTGCGCTCGTATCTCTCAGACAGGTACATAGTGTATCCAGGCGCCAACAGGTGGCACCGAAGAGCGATGGCCTGCGGTGTTCCACAGGGCTCAGTCCTGGGCCCTCTCCTGTGGAACATCGGCTACGATTGGGTGCTCCGTGGTACCAATCCCCGAGGCGTCGCTGTCGTCTGTTATGCAGACGACACGCTAGTAACAGCGACAGCCAGGTCTTTCCAGGAGGCCACCCTGCTCGCCTCGTTTGCAACCGAACAGGTGGTGGGCAGGATTCGGCGACTGGGCCTTAAGGTGGCCCTGAACAAATCCGAGGCCCTTTACTTTCACGGTCCTCGGATTCGGCCACCTTTAATGCCCCACATCAATGTGGAGGGGGTGCGGATTCACATCGGCTGTACAATGAAGTACTTGGGATTGATTCTTGACAGCCGGTGGGATTTCCGTGCCCATTTCAAGGAGTTGTCGCCGAAATTGGTGCGGGCGGTGGGCGCGCTCGGACGCCTGCTGCCGAACCTGGAGGGACCTAATAGCCCTTGCCGAAGTTTATACGCTGGAGTCGTGCGGTCAATGGCCCTGTACGGATGTCCCGTATGGGCCCAGTCCCTGAAACCCCGCTGCGTCGCCTTGCTGCGCAAACCGCAGCGTTTGTTGGCGCAGCGAATAGTAAGGGGCTACCGCACGGTCTCCCACGAGGCGGCCTGCGTATTGGCCGGCACCCTCCCTTGGGAGTTGGACGCAAAACTCCTCTCGTCCGCGTTCTTCTGGCGGGAGGAGGCGTCCAGTTGCCGTCAGGTGAGACTGGCCCCGAGGGAGATTGCGGCCCGATTTCGCAGAACCGCTGTGGAGGAGTGGCATACCAGGCTGGAAAGCCCAAGTGCGGGCTTGAGGACCGTCGCGGCAGTGCGTCCTGTCCTAAAGAGATGGCTAGACAGGCGCCACGGTGCGCCAACTTTCCGGCTGACGCAGGTACTGACGGACCACGGGTGTTTCGGTTCATTCCTGTGTCGGATCGGAAAGGAGGTGTCTGCCGTGTGCCACCATTGTGGCAACTGCCACGAGGACACGGCCCAACACACGTTGGAGGAGTGCCCAGCCTGGGACGAAGAGCGCAGCGCTCTCAGAGCAGTCGTCGGAGGAGACCTCTCGCTGCCGGCCGTGGTGTCGTCCATGGTCGCCAGCCGGAAGTCCTGGCGTGCGGTGGCCCACTTCTGCGAGAGCGTCATCTCGCAGAAGGAGAGTGCCGAGAGGGATCGGGAACGAAATGATCCCTCCCGCCGCCAGAGAAGACGTAGGAGGCGCCGGGTGGACGACTGACCGGCGTCTCCCGCCCTGTGGAACGGGGGCGTTTGAATTCCACCACGGTAACCCCTGCCTGTCGTACGAGGCGACTAATTGGGGCCATCGGGGGTCGCGGGCTCGCAGCGGGGGGCTGTCAGCCCGAATCGATGCACTCCCAGTTTCGGAGCATCGTGCGACCCCGAGATGGACGGCAGCGCGTGTGGTAAGGCCTCGATCGCTGTCGTTGTTCGGTGCGCGGGGGCTCCTAAGCCCTCCCATGGAGATGGGCTGCTACGCAGCACCGCGCAGGGGCGGTTCCGGCAGCAATTCTAGCACTCCTTAGAATACCCCGGGATCGCTCCGTAAGCGCCGAAGAAGGCCACCGCGGGGTTTTAGCTGGTAGTGTCGGGTGGGGTGTACATAGGGGGTAGGGACTCGGCCCAGCGGCTGCCCGGATAGCCATCATCCGGGCGAGGGGGATGCTGGGTCGTAAGACCGGCTAGTCCAGCATAACCGTTTTATTCTTATTCCGCTTCCCCCCGGAGCGGGCGGTAGTAATAAAACGCTTTCCCCGCGACAAAAAAAAAAAAAAAAAAAGGCATAAAACGCATTGATCGCGTTAGGAACACCGACCTGCATTCCATCACAGGAGTGACTGATGTGGGGAAAAAGTGTGCAGATTTAAAATGGGACTGGGCCGGCCACGTATGTAGAATGCACCCAGACAGGTGGGCGAAAGTCGCTACTGACTGGATACCACACGACGGTCGGCGAAGACATGGAAGGCCCAGAATGCGATGGAGGGACGACCTGGATTCTTTTTGTAAGCAATGGCGCAATATGGCTGATGACAGAGAGGAGTGGAAAAGGAAGAGGGAGGCCTTTGCCCAGCAGTGGGACATAAATAGGCTAAAGAAAAAAAAAACATACAAATATTGTGGTTGTACAAAACTTTTCTGTTAACGAAGAGCATTCAAATATTGATATTGAAGCTGATTTGTTGAATTTTTAGGGTCCTGGATTATGGAACATTATTAGCATCCACAAATATGATGGAGAAGGGAAGGAAAACTTCATACTGGACTTCGAAATAGCAAAGAGACGTCTAAATCGTACTCACGAGGGTTACAACATCACGGGCGAATTCCACAAGGACTTCGACGACTCTCATGGGGTATTTAAGATAGTATAATTAGAAATAATATTCACGTTGTGTTTTTATTTTCAATGATGATAGATAATATATATAAATTTTGTTTATATTTGTTGAATGTATGTAACGCAATCTTTCAACCCACTTTAACACCAGAACCACGCGCACTGGCTTGCGGCGCCACAGCTGTGCGGTGTTTACTACCCTAGCCCAAAGCAAGAGCAGAGCAAATTCAAATCTTTTAGAATGCTTGCTGTGTCAAAATAAAAAAATGCAGGACACATACTAAAAAGACGTGAATGCATGAAGAGGTTAATCAAAATAAATGAAGCTAAAGTTGTGTATAAGGATAGTGCACATGGAAATCTACGGCCTACACTACATATCTCACAGAATATTCCAAAAAGACAAACAAGTAGGTTTATAGCGCTCTGTGACACTTCGTCACAAGCCACAGCAATCAATCACCAGTCCCAGTTACATTAATTCATTGAAAGAACGCTGCTAATTCTGCTCTTACTTTGTTTACAAATCCCAAATTAGAATATTTTTCTAAACCCAAATTATTGTTAAAATGTTTGAATGTATTTCCACAGGTGAAAATCGACATTTGCAAGAAGGTGGACGGGGGATGCAAGCCGTACCAGGTGTTAACAGATGACAGTCTGGCGCACTTTATAGAACAACACACTAAACAGAATCTAGAAAAGTTACTCGCAGCTGGAGGCGTAGATCCGCCGACGTTTCCTATCCCTAAGGTATCCTTATGTATAATCATAATCAGGTCTATTATACACTGATAATGATTGGAGTTAAACCTTATCCTATGTAGTTAGTACAATCAGGTATGTAAAATTATAATAAAAATAATTAATATGGATACGTATCCAGGTTAAAACCCGCCATAGTGGCTCACGCAAGTGTGTCGCGTTCCGGGATCAGCCAGTGTATATCCGGTTTTTGTCGGGTTATAGAGTTGAGGTACGAAGTTTGGCCGTTTTGCGGACTTCTGAGTACTCTGACACTAGACCCTCGACTCCTTCTTGCCCATGGCGTAGTGTGAGGAAGCAGGCCGGCATGATAGAGTTCAGTAGCGAGGGATACATTTTCTCTCGCTACCCGATTACTCTATTTGGACGGCACTGCGCTTATCACCAGGTGCATTGTGGTCACTATGCTGTGTCAGGATAAAAAAAAGTCTTTATATTTAGAAATACTCAGCCAGCCATGAGTCTGGAATTGTGCCCGGTATGACGACAGGCTCGTCCCCTATTACGTTATGAGATCGTAATAAATTCGGCGAAAAGTGAGTGTACTAGTTACACCTCTGCCTACCCCTTTGGAGATTACAGGCGTGAGTGTACATGAATGTGTACGTACCCAATATTGAAAATAATGAAGTTTACAAATGAATATCACTGTACCAAGCATCAACTGTAGAACTGTAGAACTTAACCCTGACAGGTCGCTGTCAGGGCTTAAGTTATACAGTTGGCAGCCCTGACTCTTGGAACCTAGCCTGAACAACTTTCAAACAAGTATTCAAGAACATCGGAATTGTGTTTTTGACATTTGATATGAATATATTTTACAAATTATTCATGGTAAGCCCGCAAAAATCAAGATAGATTCTATAAGAGACAACAATAAAGAATTACGTAACGATATTATGCTCACTACCCTCAGAAGAACTAGACCAGGGTGTAACTTTACCGAAATTATTTCCACCCAATGTGGTAGGTGATAATCAATATAATACTAGCCCTGTATTA